>CACRXP010000272.1:464627-496466 GCA_902702965.1 Spirometra erinaceieuropaei | reverse complement strand
AAATCCGAGAAAGAGTTGCAAGAAAAGGACGTTGGGAGGAAAGAAGTTGCGAATGAAGTTCGAGCTTCAGGCGTATGCATAAGTGAGGAAAAAGGGTGGTCGAGCACTGGGAACATTTTGTTTATTGTTCTGAGCTTCCGAACTCCTGCCGGAGTCCATCGTCAGAGATAGGAACAACAACGGAACAAACGGCAGTTATAGGCCGTTTGCGCCAATCATCGACCGACGACGCAAGACTGGAGGTGACTGCGCAGGGCTCTGTACGCCAGCGCCGGATCGATAAATCAATTGACCGAGTTCTCATCCGAGGCCCAGGTTTCAATCAATTCCCGGCCTGTGTTGCTTTCGGCGTGGGCGACTTTGTTGCTGGCTGCGAAGTCGAATTGAACACAGCAGTGAAAAAGAGCAAAGAAGACAGAAGTAGAAAATATAAAGAAGATGCAATTTGCCACCAAACGAGCTCAAGAGAAAATATTTTTGTGCGTGTTTTCTACACGATATATTTGAATTTACAAGGACATCGAAAATCAGTTGGCCGGGAGATTGATGAGAAGAAGGAAAGCTGAGAAGTAAAGACGGCGACAGGAAGAAGGAGACGAAGAGGGGAATAAGGAGACGGGGAGGAACTTACGTGAAAAGTGGGAGAAATAAGAAAAAGAGCACGTGGAAGAGGGAGAAGGATCAGAGAGGCCGAAGAAAAACGGATGAAGAAGGAAAAGATATAAGCGCAAAAGGGCACAGGATAAAAGGAGTGGGAAAAGCGGCAGAAGAAGAGCATGGAAGGCGGGGGGGGAGGACGTTAGAGCAAGAGACGGAACGGTGAAAACGGAGGGATCGAAGGAGCGGGGAATGGGAGGAACAGGTGAAGAAGGAAAAGCACAAGGCGGGGGGACCTGCGTGAATGGAAGGGAGGGGAGGCAGTGGGAAGTTGGAAGGGAGAGAGAGAAATGAAGGAAAGTCAAAGAGTGGGAGAAGTCAGAGGGAAAGATGTTTGGAGGATAGAAGTTGGGTTGAAAACGCCAGTGGAAGAGAGCAAAGAAGATAGAAGTGATACATTGAGGACAGCGTAAGAGGGCAGGAAGGGATGAAGTAGACGATGGAGGAGAAGAAATGACGGGGGATAAAATGCTGTGAACAAAGGAGAGATTTATACGGAGAACCAAGCCACCCGGAGGGCTTTTGTTACCGCGGAGGAGATTAATGCGACAATGAAGATATCGCCAAATAGGGCCCTATAGGTCCCAAGTTGTGGCTCAACTGCGCGCAAAATAACCATCAACCACCACAATAGGTGCGCTCGACGCTTGATGCCCGAAAATGCTCAAAGTCTGACAGGGTGCCAGCTGTCATCTGGCATTGGTTATTTTCGTCAGCAAACATGAGCGGTCGATCGAGTGTCAATGGCTGAGAGCGCCAGATGCAAATGACCTTAAAGCCCGAAAGAGAGAGAGAGAGGCGTTATTCGCAGGCAGCCCCTGATTGGTTGACCAGGGCTAGACCCACAGCAGCCCGAAAAAAAGAGAAATCATCTTTTTTTTTACTCCACCCGCTGTTACACTTGCATTCAGGGTTTCCAAACTACATGCTGTACACAATCTATCAAAGGAATATCGCAAATTTCTCTACACTTTTAAGAAGGCATCATATAGGACTCAAAAAATTGTGTATTGTATATATGAACCGGATTGTATACCTTATGAGTAGTATTCATAAACATGCTGATACGGTGCCGTATGAATGGACCTTTCACAGCCTTAACAAATCTAACTATTGGAAGCTGCTTTTAAAGCCAAAATTTACCCCCTTTCTTCACGTAGAAAATTTAAAGAAGACACAACGTGCCACCAAATTAGCTAAAGAGAGAATATTTTTGTGCTTGTTTTCTACGCGATGTATCTGAATTTATAAGGCCATCGAAAATCAACTGGAAAAACTCATGCTACTTAAGCAATAGCTTTTTGCTAAATATTGATTTTGCGGACGGCCGAAAGAAAGCTCATTCCAAAGCCGGCATTCTGGCATGATTGAAATACTTGGTAAGATGCAGTTACGTAGCCCCACCTGATGGAAACAATATTGTTGGATTTGGGGTCAGGGGTTGGGGGTAGGGGTTATGGTTGGGGACTAGGGTTAGGGGTTAGGGCAACTACTTCTCAACCACTCGATGTACAACCGCGCATTCCCAGTAGCCTTTCTTGTGCATACAACTACTGGACCTCGTCGCTTGTGCGTTCCCCAGTCCCACCTGTAAAAACCCCCTTTTATCACCGGTCCCGTATTACAGGTGGCCGGGGTTTGTTTACTTCAAGTGGGTCTACATAACCTCATCTGACTAAATAGTCTAGGATCTTGCTACATAATAGTTAATATTACAAGCCCAATTGAGTAATATTTTCGAATCGGAAACACATTTCATTGTGTTAGTTAACATATTATGAGATGGCGCTGAGTCTGTTTCAGCTTCGTATTCCTCTACATTCACATTGAATTGTGGGACCAGATTGTCTAGTTTTTAAATTGTTTTACTGAATCTGAGCAGAGTAACTGCTCCTTTCATAAATTTAAGATTTACCCTCCTCCCATACTGAATTCAAAAAACCGTAGTTCCCTGCAAAACGATTTTAAAAACTTGGTGTTTTTACATCTCTTTTATTGCGAATGACCACTCTTAGTAAGGCATCAAACGTCACTGAAAGCCACGTTTTTCAATTGGTTGTTGTTGCTGGGGTGTAATTTAAACGTAGGGTAGGAAATATTCTCAACTGCAAACTTTATTTTATGAGCAAATTATGCACAAGTTTACATATTACTCAGTAGTGGAGCTTCACGTTGACAGGTGCGCCTAAAGATTAAAGCTGGTGCTTGCAGAGTTTAGCCTCCATTGGGTGTCGCGGGGCTTTAGTTTCCTTCCTGACCTCAGGAAGGTCGTCTGTTTTCAACTCGCCTGACGCAAGGTTTACATGCCCCCTCCCCCCCGGATGGTCTCAATGCCAGTCATTTCCGCCGTCGATGTGCCTCCTCTTTGACCTCCTGTACGAGGAGCTCAAGTTCCCAACGGGAAACGCATGACTACCCGCCCGCCCCATTTAATGCCCCCTCCCCCTCCATCCGTGCTTGGGCGGTGCTGCCTGGGCGAGTCGCCATTGCCTCCACAGAAAGACCTCACCGACGTAATTGGCCATCACCTCCAGCGCCGTCACTGGTGAGTCACCACGCCAGGGACTTCCTGATTGGTCCATCAGTAGCATGCCTTTTCCCGCGCCCGTCGGACACGCGCTAGTGTTCGTTGCCAGCCTCTGATGAGGTATGAACTGTCTAGCTCTCCTGATTTGGGAAATATTTGTTGCACTGCGTTGCACTCAGCGTCACCTTCTATACAGCCGGATATTTTTTCGAAAAATAAGGTAGAGAAGCTATCTCTCTTTCTCTCTTCATATGGAAATCCTTTTAACAAAAATTCAAAAACTCGTTTATTACATTCGTCGTCTACGTTCATATCACACACCCCAGTCCTTAATCTGGCGATTCATATATGGCTGTATTCTTCCACTCATTCTTTATTGTTCTCCAGTTATTTTTCCAGTCTAACTTAAAAAAGATCTAATTATTTTTAAACGGGCCATTCGAATGCTCGTCTCTGCTGCTGGTGTTTCCTAGCATATTTTAGTTGATATCATCGTGCAGCGACACTTAAGTACGGTGGAGCAATTTGCTGACCGAATTCTGAATGACACCGTCCATCCCCTTCATAATGAGTGAATGGCTGCGAAATCCTTACGCCCCATGCGTCGATGCTTCCGCCACATCCCTTGTCGCACTTCGGCTTATCAGAATTCCATACTGCCATTTCTAGCCCGGTATTTCACCTGCAAAGATGCTGAAAAACAAAAGCTAAAACTCGATCTTACACCTTAAAGTCCTTTTTTCTTCATATATAAGTATGTCCACCTGTCCAATACCTGTTAATCTCTATGGTAAGCACTGTGTACTGGAGAACCGTTTTTGCTGAAAGTTTTGAATGTTATTTTCAAAATAAAACATTCCTCTCTCTTGCTCTCTCTCATGACGTGCCGACAGAAATTCCCAAATGTGTCTTCAATTAGAAAATACTACTTATGCATGCAGAGTCGTAGGACAAACTGTCGCGCAGCGTAATCACAAGATATTTCAGTCACTTCAGGATGTCGGCTTTCGGAAGAGCTTCTTCCCGTCCGCTTGTAAAAGCTACACTCCGTAAAAAATGACTACTTAAGTAGCAGACGTTGTTCCTATTTATTTTCGATGCCTTAATATACTTAAATATATTCCTTAGAAAAATAGTTTTTTTTTCATTTCTGACTCGACTGTGAAACACTCGGCGCCTCGGTGGGATTCGAACCCACGCAGTAAGGGGAAGGCTTTAGCGCAGACAACGCTCTAACCACTTGAGCTACGAGGTCCGCCGGACGACGCGAGTTTAATCACTTTTAGGTCAAGTTACCCGCCCAACCTACTGCAACGTCTGGAATCCACCAAATCTGATACAGTGAGTTGACTGCCCAAGCAGGATTTCCTAAGTAATTCACCTAGAATCCACCAGATGACTACCAGGCTCACGTAATTCACAGATGCTTTGGCAGATTTTGAATAATTCATATTGACCCAACTGTGAAAAACTAGGCGCCTCGGTGAGATTCGAACCCACGCAGTAAGGGTAAGGCTTTAGTACAGCCAACGTTCTAACCACTTGAGCTACGAGGCCCCGCCGGACGACGCGGGACCCAAATGTGATTAAACTCGCGTCGTCCGGCGGGGGCTCGTAGCTCAAGTGGTTAGAACGTTGGCTGTACGAAAGCCTTACCCTTACTGCGTGGGTTCGAATCTCACCGAGGCGCCTAGTTTTTCACAGTTGGGTCAATATGAATTATTCAAAAGCTGCCAAAACATCTATGGATTTTTCTTTTAATCGTTCAGTAGCGAATTACGTCTTTTTCGACTTCTTTTCTCAAAGAGAAGGTATTTTTCAGTTTTGGAGGAGTTTTAATTATGAGATTTTCAAGACCGGGAAATGTCCACCAATAAAGTGTTATATGAGTCCATTTAGAAATAATGTTTGTAAAGCATACAACGTAGTCCGCATCCATTGTAGAATTTTGCGAGCTCTATATGACGACTTCTTAAAAGCATGTACAACTTCATGATTTTTCTTAGACGAAAGATGTGCAGCCTGTAGTTTGGAAACCCCGCCTAAACGTGCAACGGCAGGTCGAGTTCAACATTATTCGAGAATCTAGAAAGTGTTTCAAAACCGAGAGATGCGTTTCCGTCAAATAAAGAATTTAGATAAGACGTACATTAGGCATGCTAACTCATGAAACGTTAAACAACATTTCGAAATGTGTTTTCGATTCGAAAAGAGTAATTAAGTAGGGTTGTAAAACTAATCATACTTTCAAGAAAAGTCTTATTTTAAGCGGTTTTGATAAACACTTAGTCCCAGCCTATCATTTTGAGCAGTTTATTGAGAATACTGTAAACCATAAAGTACTTACTGATATGGTAGTTCGGATGGTTAGAGCGTTGGTTGTACTGTGAGGGTGCGAATCCCACCGAGGGGCCGAGTTTTTCACAGTTGGGCCAATGTGAATGGACCTACTGATATTTCAAGGAAGCTCCGAAACTCAGCGAACTCTGCCGTCTCCAGGGCCCATACGACCAGTTTATGGAGGAAAATTCCTTTTGATACACGGTAAACGGAATGGTTACGATTATATGTGCTAATTCTATTCGAATTTACTAGGCATTGCTCGGCCTTGCAACATCTGACCTTGTGAAAACTTTTACTCCTGTGACGTCTTTACCACCGAAATCAAGCGGGGTCCTCTTTACTTTGATCAACAGCATACGAAGTAAAAAAGATACATCGATTTCCGACAGTAGGCATCTGAAACCTCTGTGTAAACATTACACACTTGACTCTGTGATATATTTCATATAAGACTAATTCACAAGGAATATTCAATGAAGTTGCATGCAAAAAATATATTTTTTAAACGTTACTGTCCTTTAGTCTATTTATTTAGCCACTTTTTGGCATAGGAAAGCATTATTTACCTCCAAAATTTGGGTCCACTAACTTGACAGGACTTTTCACATTCGTGAAGTTTCCCCTTTTCTTAAAAAATTGTAATTTAGAACTAACAAAATAGTACTTGAAATACTAGTTTTGCTTTGCCCTTTAACCGGAGGTTGTTCGTTATTATTTTGGGATTTTTTGAATGCGTTTGGTCTGGTTTCGGATCGGTTAGGGATTTTTCGATAGTTTACGCATGTTGCGTGGTATAAATTGGGTTCTTAATTTTGACTGATTTCATCATGAGCTTTCGCTCATAAAATGATAAATGGCACAACCTAGATGCTCACTTTTCTGGTAAAGCATGGTTCCGCCCTCCAAGGAGACAGCCAAAGGGTTTCCTGTTGCCGAGCTATTAGCTACCAGACTAGTTGTCAGAATCGTCCGTCACGTTACTGTGGCACGATTTACAAACACCTAATGTCCACATATGCGTTGTATTGTCCAGTCTCTTGCGGAGCAAACATTTCACTTCCCAAAAGTTAACGTCGTCTGTGGTATGTGAGGGGTGCCCGTTATGTAGGATTATAGAGGGGTGTATGTGTGATGGTGTGTTGATGGGAGAATGTGTTTTGATGTTGTCGTGTCAGCGGTGATTTACCATAGAGATACTGCACTAGGTAGGACGACTGGATTATTTCCAGGATCCGCGAATAATCTGTCGGCCTATCCACTTGCGGTCCTGCTTTCCTTCGCCTTCTAAGAGACTGGGCTCTGCAAACAGAACAAAGTGTAACTTCATATACAGAGGGCTAGTTCCTCTTTACATCGTATAGTACACCATTCACGCATAGCGAACAACTACTGTCATAGTTTTCATCCTAGATGTGACCACAGTGACAATACACTATTATTTGCAGATTTTCTCTTTCGCTCAAACATATTTTTCGCATTAAAGTCTTACCCCGCTTGCGTTATGCCGTCCTGCGTGCCGCTGCTTGACTCTCGTGTTCTCATGTCCATTCTGTTGGTTAGAGTACTATCGCACATACTGCGGAATGACCTTAAGACACACTGCCTTCTTCCAATTGGTTGTTCGCCTTCACTTGCTATTCTTTCCAATCTGGGGCAAGGATGCATTTATTCCGCACACCGTACGAATTATCCATGCTCATTTCTATACCCTCCTTGCATTTTTCACCTTATTTAAATTAGGCTTCCACTTTGCCAGGAACGTCAATTCCAGACATAACCTACAAGCGCCATTTACGCCTCCACTCATCTGCCCCACCCGCATAGCCCCTATTACCACCGGCCCCGTAAGACAGGTAGCTTGGAGTTTTCGGTACCTGGAGGGCTACCAACTATTCTCTAACCCATTTCACTTCCAAAAAGTTAACGTCATCTGTAAGTAAAACAGTTGGGGAGAGTGGTGAGGTGGTGATAGTCAGACACTCGGCCACTTAAACGTCCAGTCCGGCTTACTTCCGAAGAGGGCGACAATCAACCGGGAGCTCAGTGTAACACGGGCCTCTGTGTGAGTGCTAATTTGCCCTGTTTGCTATGCGGCGGCCGGCTTCAAAGGCATTACTGGGTCGCCCACGCCATTATTCAATCCTCCGTCGCGTCAAGTTCACTCACGTTAAGGTCACTCACGTCAAGGTCACTCACGTTAAGGTCACTCACGTTAGCTGCGATCACAGCCACTATCTGGCCGATCGTAGCACGTAGGCATATACATGTCCGTCCAGACATCAGCGACCATCCCTGCCTCTCATATCGCAGCATACCACTTAAACACGCGGCCTATGAGCTGGCTCCCACGAATTCACAAGTGATGTCGGCATCACAGCCTCTCAATAGCTTCCAGGGATGCCTTAACACCACAAACATACAGTCGGCGACTGGTTAAACAAAATTTTGAAATGCGTCCTTGGTTACAGAGGATTAATTAAGTGGGGTTGTAGGATTGATTATCTTGTAACATAGTCCCATGATATTACAGAGACTTCAGGGTGTTGACCTGTAAATGCAGTTCCTTTCGGCCACAGGCAAAAAACCCCACTCATTAAAAGTGTCTGCTTAAGTATTATGCGTTTCCCCTATCTATCTTTTGGATTTGAAAGTTATCTGTTCGAGAATAATTTCAAACTGGATGTACTGGTGCATTTTTTGTTCAAGGTTTTCAGTCTTCAGCCTATATATGTACTTCCCGGGTAAGGAAAGGCATAAATTCCTTCATGCCATTAAGAAAATGCCATATGGAGCACATAAAATGTTGCAGCGGACATGTGCTATACTGTATCTATATAAATATATAATGCTAAGGGGTGCTCACCGATCGTTCATACGGAACTCACTCGGTCCGTTGTGCCTTAAGAGCTCTCTCTCGAGCCCAACCAGCAGCCGCACAGCGGAGCATGACATATAGGCAGAACGGTATTACTGACAAAGACAAGGGAGACTGGAATGGCCATTTCTGGCTTATTAACCGTCGTCAGCCAGTCATACCCAACTCTAACTGCCTATATATATCTAGATATATATCTATAAATCTATATAAATAAATATATAAATGTATATATATATAAATAAACATATAAATACATATAAATCTATCTATATACACTGTCATACTATACATCTACATATAAATCATGCCTATGAATATATAAATCTATATAAATAAAAATGGATGTGTTATAGGCAATCGCTGAAAGTACTGCACCGATTGCTCTGAAATTTGGACACAAACTTGCCTGTGCATAGATCTGGGTTTTTTTATGCCTACCTTCATAGTCATGCAGATGGTACGCATGTGATGGGTATAAAAGATGTTTTTTTTCTGGCATAACAACGCCATCTGCTGCGGCCACTTGACCTACATCCGGTCAAACACACCTCCTCGATCGACACCAGCCGACGAAATAAATGCCTGCCAGAAATACTCCACGTTGTAGCGCCACCTCCAGACGTTAAAATCAATTACGAGCATGCGCGTCCAGCTGTAAACCGATCGATCAGCAGAAATATTCCCACACCATTTGCTGGCAATTGGGAACGGAACGGTGCTAATTGATCCGACTTTAGGACGCATTTACCTACCATTTACCTTCGGCAATTTAGTGTCGTCAAAAGAAGAATTGGGGGCTAAGGTATTTTCCAATATCCAAACCAATTGAAGGAGTCACGACCGGCCAAGAGAACGAGCTATTCTTGCTGCCAAGAACAAAGATGTGTACCATCTCAACCATACTATTCAGTCTAGAATTCCAAGCGAGGCAGTCACATACACGTCCGTGGACGCTGACGAGGCAGTTAATGATCCAACAGAAATTTCGAATTCACTTGATCTGCCAGAGACACCGCGTACGTTCTGCAATTGAAAATCGGCGTGCCGATTATCATGCTGTGAAATATCAACCAGCTTAAGCTTTGCCATGCACGCGGCTTGCGGTAAAAAATGGTGCAGCAACGACGTAGAAGCAACTATCTTGACAGGAGCTTTCAAAGGTGAACATGTCCTTATTCCTTGCATTCCACTAATTCCAACTGATATGCCATTTCAATTTAGGAGACTGCGATTGCCGATTCGATTGACGTTTGCGACCACCATCAAACAAAGTTCAGGGCCAGTCTTTAGAATTGCGCGGTTTCGATCTGCCAACTATATGTTGCGTGCTCCAGAGTCGGCAAACCAATCTCTATATTTGCACAGACAACACAACGGCAAAAAATATTGTATGCCCAAAAAACATTATGACACTGAACATATTAGAAACGTGCCCCTTCCTCTTTTCTTTCTGTTCTGTTTCATCAAACTGGTCCACAGCTACGCGTGGCCAGGTCCCGCCAGAAGCATTAGTAAACGCACGGATAGGATGCGATTCGAATGGACACTACACGGTCTTAAACATTGCATAATTGGAAGCTTTTTAAAACCAAGGGATACCCCTTCTTCAAGTATAAAATTTGAAGAAAACATGGTTTGCTACCAAATTATTACAAAAAATATTCTTTTCAAAGGTGAACATGCCCCTATTCCTTGCATTCCACTTATTGCAACTGATATGCCATTTCAATTTAAGAGACTGCGATTGCTAATTCGATTGACGTTTGCACTCCCCATCAAACAAAGTTCGGGGCCAGTCTTTAGAATTGTGCGGGAAGCGAATGAAGGTGACGTGTACACAGACTCCACGCAACACAGCCACTCGCTGGATTAGGAGGATAAGGAGAGTACAATCACAACTGGAAGGCCACAGAGGAAACCGGGTGGTAATTTGCAGTGCATGGCCACTGTAGTGGGACCGACGGAGTTCCAGTCCGTCTGAACAGTGCCATCAGCAAACCTACAGTGCGTGATCGATCTCATAAAATGTTGGCCGAAATTCTTAAATGCGTTTTCGACTAGGAAGGATTCATAAGGTGGCGTTGTAATATTAATTACTACGCAGCATAATCCTATAGTAGTCCAGACTTGCCAGGATGTCGGCTTTTGAATGTACATCTTTTTGACCTCCCTCAGAAATCGGACTTGGCAAAAAATGACTACGTATGTAGCATGCGTTTTTCACACTGATTTTGGATGGTCTTATAAATTCGAATAAATTTTTTAGAAAGCAAGCACAAAATATGCTTTCTTTTACTTGTTTGGTAGAAAACCATATTGGCTTTATATTTTATGCCCTAGACATGGTTACCTTTCGGTTTTAAAAAAATTTTTTAAGACCGTGCGATGTCCATATATACAGGATGACACGTGTCCGTTTACCAATGTTCTTCTTGGAGTTTACAACGTAGCCCGTATTCATTGCAAAATTTTATTAACTCTATACAGTATCTTCTGAAAGGCATTGAGAAATATATGATTTTCCTTACCCGGAACACATGCAGCTTGTAGATTGAAATCGTTAAACGCTAATGCAACGACTGACCAGGCTCAAAATTATTCGGGAATTGGGAAACTTTTTCAAAACTTATATATACACTTTTTCGGGCAGAAAATATAAAAACAATGTAGTTTTCTAGCAAACAAGTAAAGAAAGAATATTCTTGCATGTTTTCTATAAAAATGTTTGAATTTATAAGACCATCCAAAACCAATGGAAAAAATGCATGCTACTTAAGTAGTCATTTTTTACTGAGAACGGTTTCTACAGGAGATTGAAAAGAAGGGTATTCAAAAGCCGACATCCTGGCGACTCTGGACTATTATAGGATTATGCTTCGTAGTAATTAATACTACAACGCCACCTTATGAATCCTTCCTAGTCGAAAACGCATTTCAGAGTTTCGGTCAACATTTCATGAGATCGGTCACGCACTGTACCTAGTCACCTGCAGGACTTGAAGCACGCGCAGGGTATCGCGTGTGAACCGATACCTGATGTAACCCACGTTGGCATATAAGTACTCCCACCGCCGAGGCACAGACACTCGTCGAATTAAAATGGTAAGGAAGGTGCCAACACGTGATATATGTAAATGTAACATAGTCGGACCTACTAAAATTGTCTTAGGAAGCTAACCATACCGTATAAATCACGTGGGTCTACAAGACAAAACCTCGCCTGGATTTTCTATAAATTATATTTGAATTTACAAGGGCATCGGAAATCGATAGAGGAAATGCATGGTGTTAAAGTAGGCACTTTTACCGAATGGGTTTTTTTGTAGGTGGCCGAAAGGAACTGCATTTCCAGGCCAGCACTCTGACGTGTCTGGAACGTCACGCGACTATATCACAAGATAATCAATCCTACAACCTCACTTAGGTAATCCTTTGTAATCAAAGGCGCATTTCAAAAAGTCCAGTCAACATTTCATGGCGTCGATCACTTATTGTACGCCCTGGCCTCTTCCGAGGCTCATAGTTTCTTAAAGAACAAAATCCCCGTTCTGAGGTCTTCTGCCTTATACAGTTGCCTGAGACTTAACTTTATCACTGCACCCAGTTCAATTTAACCACCACAGTGGGCAGACCAGTTCTCAGTGAGTACACATCGAGGATACAGTTCGTGACCTATCTGATGAAAGGTCACGAACTGTGAACTTAAATCACTGTAGCGAACGAAACGCCCACCCGCATCCACGAAAGTTATGATGCGTCTAAGTTACGACCGATCGTCAAAATAAGGTACAGTTGATTTATAAAGTATTATGTATTGATTAAGAAATAATTTATTTTATGAAAAACCACCAAATCAAGGAAACGACTCTAAAACAGGTCAACTATTCAAGGCCTAATATAACTGCCAGCAGAGAAGGAGAATGTCATAAAACGATAAAAAGATGAAAAACAGTAACAAGTACAACGTATCAGTACTTTGTCGATTGTCCTTTAGCTTTTAAAGGTGGCGTAAGGCGAGAAGGCATGGAGACTACTAAGTTGCCTAAGGTGGTTTGGTCTACGTAAGTATAAAGCAAAAATTCCAACTGCTGCTCCATAGAAAGACGTTTTCTTGCTTTATTCCAATTTCTTTTGGTTAGTGCAAAAAGACTTTCGATGGCAGCATGTAGCGCGCTCTCTCTATATATATATATATATGTGTTTACGCCTACTAGTTCCCGGTGTGGTAAAACAAATACTGTCGAACAAGCTTATTACTGAGTTTAACGATAGAAAACGTTACAGTTTTGCTAAATAAAATTTATGAAAAGCAACTTGCTTCTTGATTCAGGAGAATAATGCGTTTTTACACACTTGACTTGATCTGATTTTCATGAACTAAAAATCACAATTTCCATCTTCGGAGTGGCGTTCTCTGATATTTTTCTTTGTTACATGAAAGTTCCCTTATAACACAACGCCTGCAAATAAGAGGTTTCAACGGGGGATACTTATTAGAATAGGAAATCAAGTGGATATCCGGAGACGTCAAGATTTGCCTAATTTTCGTCCGTTTTCCCTCAATGAACCTAAACTACCATGACCTCTTCTTTAGACAAGGGCTTTTCAGGATTTCAATCAATTTTAAAAAAACAAAAATAACCGCACACAAAATATATGCCATCCCACCAACTCAGATACCGATCTCGAGATTTCATGGGTTAGGTCATCGACTGTATTGAGAAGGCGGGACTTCTTCTGTGCATAACTATGGGCTGCTGTCTCAGGCAAAGTTGGCGGGGCCAGGGCACGTGCCGACTGTGTCAATCAATGCCTGAGAGAGAGAAAGAGTGTGTGTGTGACCGTGGTGTCATTCGCACCTATAGGCTTGTGGGATCCAGCTCTACTGTCTGGTGGTTAGGTGTTGTGTTACGATACGGCAGGCAGGTGCGTCCGTGCTGCAGGAGGTGAGGTCAGCGCAGCTGAGCGCGTTGACAGGGGGGCGTGGATGACCTTGACTCTGTAGGGCGTGACGGTGGGCTACAGTGCCCCCCCCCCAAGGATGTACTTGAGAGTGAGTACCAAATGTCAGTTGCATAAGGTGTTCGCTGCTACTATAGCGTAATTCCTATCACCAGTGTTCTATGATAACGTGATTTCTATGCTGAAATGCACTGGCCTAAAAGCAGAATCCGATTTAAAATATGTCGTCAGTATTGTGCAAACTAAATTTGAATTTAAAAAAACAGCAAGTATGCAAAAGAATACTTCTTCAATATCACCGCAAAGTAGTGTTTGCCTCCTTTCGGTACACACCAGTAATATTCATTCAAGTGTCGCTAAAGTAATCGATGTGGAACTGAGTTACTTTTTTTCTAAATCTCAATATTGCTGTCTAACTAAGTCACCTCGACGAGATCACCTGTATTCACATCGACCTAACGGTCCTGGTGATAGGCAGTTTTGTGATCGTACACAACTGATCAAGTCGCAGAGAAGTTGGTCATTCATCGGAAGGTCCAATGATAGGGGTCAACATCGCTGCAGCTCGCTTGTGTATGCAGAACTGGCATCGGTAGCTTGTCACAATCCAAGGACCTGTTGACCATCGATGCGCGAGCCGTGGTTCCGATAATTCTGTACTTGGTAGCCATCGCTTTCTTCGACAGGTTCACCCCCATCTAGAAGACGGCCATGACTGTACTTACGGCGTCCTGCGGATCTGGCCTCGTCGATTTGAATTGAGTTTTTCGGATTTTCATTGATCTTTGCCCTCCTAGCGATAGGCACCAGTTCGGGGCAGACTACCCGACCGTAGGTGAACAGGTCAAACACAGTATTTGGCATTCGGTAAGTTCAGGGGAAGCTAGCTCAAACGCTTCGCACAGAACTTCATCCGTACAACTTACGAAATTGAAGAATTCGTTCCCCTTATCGAACAGACTGGTGACCCTTTCCTCTGCACCTCCATACCTCCACGGACCTACAGTGAGTGACCTATCTCATGAAATGTTGGCTGAAATTCTGAAATGCATTTTCGATTAGGAAGGATTACTTGGTCGCTGTTGTAATACCGATTATTTTGAGCAGTACTCTTATGACATTTCGGACTCGGCAGGATGTCGGCTTTCAAATGCACTTCTTTTCAATCTCCTGTAGAAAGCGTGTTGGGTAAAAAATGACTACTTAAGTAGCATGCATTTTTCCCATTGATTTTCGATGGTCCTGGAAATTCAAATATAATTTATAGAAAACATAAACGAAAATATGCTTTCTTTCAGTCAATTGATAGAGAATCACTTCTTCTTTAGATTTTATTCTCAAGGGAGGAGTATAATCAGGTTCTGAAAAAGTTTCTAATTATTAGATTTTTTAAGACCGCGCAATGTCCATTCACATAGCGTCGTACCTGGCCGTTTACCACAGCTCCTCATGAAATGTATGGCAAAGTCCGCATCCATTGCAAAATTTTATGGACTCTTTATGGTATCTATTTAAAGGCACGGAAAAATATGTGACTTCTTTTATGCGGAACGCATGCACCTTGTAGACTAAAATCACTATGCGCTAATGCAGTGAATGATCAGGCTCCAAATTATTCGGCAATTGGAAAACTTTTTTACAACCTAATTATACTCCATCCTTAGGTATAAAATATAAAGAAGACGTGATTCTCTATTGATTAACTAAAAGAAAGCGTGTTTTTGTTTGTGGTTTCTATAAAATATATTTGAATTTCCAAGACCATCGAAAATCAATGGGAAAAAATGCATGCTACTTAAGTAGTCATTTTTTACCCAGCACGCTTTCTACAGGAGATTGAAAAGAAGTGCATTTGAAAGCCGACATCCTGCCGAGTCGGAAATGTTATCAGCGTATACCTCAAGATAATCAGTATCACAACCGCGACCAAGTAATCCTTCCTAATCGAAAACGCATTTCAGAATTTCAGTCAACATTTCATGAGATAGGTCACTCACTGTACTTGTTCGAGAACATCAGCGACTAATCGCATTTGCGGCAAGACCATTTCGCACGGAGATATCGTGACGCCGCTTCTTCCTTGTGCATAAAACTATGGTAACAATATTTTAAAGAGTACTCTGAAGCAGGCAAGTGCGTCCGCGCTGCAGTAGGTGAGACAGTAAGGTCAACGCGCGGCTGACAGGTGGGCGTGGATGACCTTGACGCTGTAGGGCGTGACGGTGGGCTACAGTGCTCCCTCAGGGTGTACTTGAAAGTAAGTACCAAACTTCAGATGAGTAGGGTGTTCGCTGCTACTATAGCCTAAGGCCTACCATCGGTGTTTATTATAATGTTATTTCTGTGCTAAAATGCACTGGTCAAAAACCAGAATCCGACTTAAAATATGTCATCAGTATTGTGAGAATGAAATGTGACTTCAAGGAAAAAAAGTAAACAAGAAAATACTTCTTCATAGTCGCGTAGGATTGCTGTGAGGTGATCTTTATCTCTTCAAATCTCGCCAGCAGTATTCACTCAAGCGTTCTTGAAGAAAGTTTAAGATGTGGTCGCACCTGATGGGCACAATACAGCTGACCTAATTTATTAATTTGAGTTGGTGTAATTACGTTGGCATTGGAGAACTCGGGTGCAATAACACCGACCGACCGACGCATGGCGAGAGCCCAAGAAACAGCCTCGGCCCGATTCTATGGTCTCCCAAAGGTGCACAAGGAGGGTGCTCCTCCCCGGCCCATTGTATCTCTCAAAGGCACTCCAATGTACGGACTGGCAAGATGGCTGTTTCGGCGCCTCAAATTTCTGACCGCTGATTCGGACACCACTGTCTGTTCGTCAACGCAATTCTTGGAGAAGCTTAAACGAGTAAGTCTCTTGCCAAATGAGGTCATGGTATCTTTTGATGTCACGTCCCTCTTTACTTCTATCCCCCAAGATCTGGCAATCGAGACCGTCTAGCTACTCCTAAGAAACAAATACAATGAAACGGAGAATCGTCTCGGACACGCCCAAGTCCTTCAGCTCCTAAAGTTCTGTATCAGGACGTACTTCACGTTTGACGGAACAATCTACGAGCAAGTGAAGGGAACACCAATGGGCTCGCCGATTTCGGGATTCATCGCCGAGGCGGTCCTACAGCGGCTGGAGTCACTGGTCTTCCAACACCACAGACCGAAATTCTGGGCTCGGCATGTGGACGATACCTTCGTCGTCATCGAACGGGACCAGGTGCTAACGTTCAAAGAACGTCTCAACAGCGTCTTCCCGGACATACAATTTACGATGGAGGAGGAAGAGAATAACCAGCTGGCATTCCTTGATGTCCTCGTCTGTCGCAAAGATTGTGGTGGCCTAAAGACCAGTGTGTTCAGAAAAGCGACGAACACGACGCAAATACTGAACTTCAACAGTAACCACCCAATCAGCCACAAACGCAGTTGCGTAAGAACGCTATATCGGCGTGTTGAGACGCACTGCAGTGAACCGGGAGACAAGGTTGCCGAATCCCAATATCTTCGACGGGTTTTCCGAGAAAATTGCTACCCGCGCAACTTCGTCAACCGGTGCCTGCGAAAACGAGACGAGCGACAAAACCGTACCGACCCCAAATTCTGGAGAGCGATCCCGTACATCAAGAACGTCTTCGAGGCCGTTAGTCGCCTTCTTGCACCACTTGGGGTTAGAGTTGCGCACAGACCGGAGGCCACCATGAGGCGTCAAGTGATGAGACCAAAAGACCCACTGCCACGACAAGAAACATCTGGAGTCGTTTACCGGATCTGGTGCAGTTGCGGACAAAGCAACTACGTCGGAGAAACTGGAAGACTGCTCTGGACACGAATCGCCGAACACGTGGCCGCTGTACGGAGAAATGACGCCAACTCTCAGGTCGCGGCCCATTCGACGAGACCCGGCCACACATTCAAGTTCGATGAGGCCGAAATTCTCGCGAGAGAAGATAATCGTGTGAGCCGCGAGTTGCTTGAGTCATGGTTCACGGGACCTGAGTCTATCAACAAGTGCAACGACATTCCCACTCCATATTCTGTGCTGGCCAAAGCAATTGACCTCTCGAGGAGCTCGCAAGCCGGCGAGCCAGATGGCCGAGCAATCATCACGCCAGCATCCAACACGGGTGATGACATTTCGACAATTAACAAATTGCATGCCGGCCATCAAGCAATTAGCGCGCCAGCGGGCAACAATCCTTGATGATGGGAGCACGGTTAATTGCTGTAGGTATGCGGTAGCATGGCGACCGCATCCTATAAATACTGCGACTTCCTGTACATGAGCCACCCTTTTCTGCAACTGTCTCTGATGATGGATTTAAGTGAGAATCCGAAACGTCAGGCGAATAAAGCCATTGTTCCAGCGATCGCTTCTTCTTCTGATCAGTTTGAGATGTGGTTATGTAGTCGCACCTAATGGGCACAATACAGCTGACCTAATTTATTAATTTGAGTTGGTGTAATTACGTTGGCATGGCCTTGCTGTGCGTTGCGGCTTGTGTTCGGTTGGCGGCATTGTTTCGTTGTTGCTGTGTCAACCTTTTTTCGGCCCAATGCCGGTGGTTCTTCTTGATTTTCTGCCCGTTGTCTCCTTCTAATCTTCGCGTTGGATGTCTCAGGGTTAAGATTTAGGGCTGCGGCTAAGAGCTAGGGTTGTGGTTGGAGTTAGGGGTAAGGGTAAGCGGGCCAGGGTTTAGGGTTAGGGTTAGAGGTTAGGGGCAGAGTCAGAGGTTAGGTTTAGGGGTTCGCCTGTGCGTTCGTGGGCCCCACCTGTAAAAACCCCCTATTACGGCCGGTCCCGTATAAAAGGGGGCTGGGGTTTGCTTACCTCAGGTGCGGCTACATAATCACATCTGACCGAAGTTAGTACTATAGAACTTCGCTAGTTTTCTCCTAAAGCTCAATTTTGCCGTCGGGTAGGCTCACCTGTATTCACATCAACATAATTGTCCTTTTGATGTACAATTTTGTGACCGTACACAACCTGACAGTTCTGGAGAAATGGTTTATTCGTCGGAATGTATTGACTAACCCGTTTCTTCTTGTTCTTGTTCTTCATCATCATCATCATCATCATCATCATCATCATCATCATCATCATCATCATCTTCTTCTTCTTCTTCTTCTTCTTCTTCTTCTTCGCGTTTATTGATACGGATTGACGTCGCTGCAGTTCGCTCGCGTATGTAGAAGTACCTTAAATCCGTACGCGAGCCGTGGTTTCGATAATTTTGCACTTGATCGCCATCGCCCCCTTCGACGGTTGCACCTCCAGCTAGAAGACGGCTGCGATTGTACATACGGCGCCCTGCAAATCTGGTGTCGTTGATTTCAATAGGGTTTTCCGATGTTCCATTCACCTTCTTTCTCCTAGCGACGGATACCATTCTGGGGCAGACTTCCCGGCCGTAACTGAACAGTATTTGTGGACCTGCCAGTAAGATTTGGAATTTCGTCCAGTGGCATTCGGCTGTTTTAGAGGTACAGTAGATATGCTAACACATGAAATGCTAACTGAAAATTAGGAATGCGTTTTCGACTCGAAAGGATTACCCAGGTAGGGTCGTAAGATTAATTATTGTACAGTATAATTTCATAACAATTCAGTTACTTCGAGATGTCGGCTTTTGAATGAATTTCTTTCCGGCTGCCTGTAGAAACTACATATGTTGCATGAGTTTTTCTCATTGACCTTCGATGCCCGATGAAGTCAATTGTGTTTCATAAAAAGCGTACTTGAAAAAATTCATTTTTTACCCATTTAGAGGGAACTTACGTCTTCTTCGAATTGTATACTTATAGAAGGAGCATAATATGGTTTCAAAAAGCTTTTCCAATTCCTGAATAATTTCGAACTTGACCTGCCATTTATCATGCATTTTGGTTTCCAAACTACGAATTTTATGTTTATATGTTCGAAAAATCATACATTTCTATACAGTATTAAGAGGAAACTATACGGAACCCATAAAATTTAGCAGCGGATTTGAGCCATATTGTAAACTTTACAAGCAACATTAAGAAGTGTGGAGACGCAATGTTTTGTGAACGGGCGTTGCAAGGTCTGAAAATGTCTCATAACCAGAAACGTTTTTGAACCAAATTATACCCCTACTTCAAGTATAAAATTTGAAGAAGGTGTAATTTTCACCCGTAAGAGAAAAAGATTGAATATTCTTATGCATTCGTTGTTCCAGAAATAAAGTAACTGGAGTCTTTCGTCCAGATCACAATAGTGGACGAGTTCTTTCCCTTTCCATGAACCTTCTTGTTCGTGAATATCACTGCCCAGTTGCACTTGCGGCAAAATCTTTCTTCTACCAGAAGAAAATGTCGCAGGGAGATATCGTGACGCCGCTTCTTCCTTGTGCATAGTACTCTCGTAACAACATTTTGAAGGGTATACTGAAGCAGGAACAAAAATGAACGTAGAAGTCACGCTACACCAGCACGGGGTGCTCTGCCCTCGAAATGGTGTATTCGCTAAATATGACACAGTGGGTTACTAGGCAGAACTGAGCGGAAACTCTACTAAACAGACTACGTCTGACAAGGATTTTCGGCTGAAGGACAAACGGGGCTTGATGAAATTCGGCAGATTTTCTCGAAAAAGCGACAGCTCTCTACTCGATGTCGGACATTCGACGGGGTGCGACTAGGCGGGACGAAGACTAAGTAAATGAAATAAGGGAATTTAACGGAAGTAACACGGGAAAGTCATCCAATACTCTTCTTCCCACCTCCCTCGACGTTCAAGTCTCAGGTGTGAGATAGTTTGGTCACCACTTTAGGTTGCCGAAGTCTTTAATTCGATAATTTTGGTGAGTCAGTATCGTCCATCTCCATTCGGAAAGGGAAACTGAATAGTCTCAACTCAAAAAATAAATTCTTCAAGACAGGCTTTGATTTGCACTTGACTGGACGAAAAGGGTAGAATAGGCATCAAGCTGCCTGAATTCCCGACTCAATCCTAAACATTCCTACGAAAACGAAGTGATTACTGAAGTTGTTACGCAGTAGTATGATGCAGAGGACGGAGTTTCTGGTTCTCGATAATGTAAGTTGTGCAAAAAATGGCGTTTGGCATAGAAACACGTCTTGAAGAAGGAGACACGATCGCCGGGACAAGAGCTTTATTAGTCTGACGTTTCGGATTCCTACTCGAATCCACGTCTTCCGGAAGGCATACATCTACAAACAAACTACGTGGGTTTGACGAAAAACTCCTAATTCATGCACATTGGACACAAATGTGTGCTTATCTCCACACCTCGATCAGTGCTGCCCACAAAATATGCCGGTCGGTTCAAATATATTTATATAAGTCACCGTATTGCGATAGCCCGCCACATTAGAATGCGCGTAATTACGAATTTAGCCAGGGCTCTGCGTACCAAGCGAATAGAAAAACATTTTGAATATGGGGATCCCTATCCGATCATGGGGGTTGCGTTCCAGAACTCCCCTCGGATGTTAAAGTCCGCGAATTAAATCTCCACGTTTTTACAACTATTCTTATATATTTCAAGCCCTCATAAACTTCCCCACATTCTTATAATCATTTCTCGCTCAGTTATGCAGTATAAACCCTTTATATTCTATTAGAAATAACTTCCCGTTTATAAATTGAACTGGGCAAACCAACGGAAGAAGCATGCACCAGAAATAAAAAAAACTATGTTTGTGACTGATTGGTGGTTACTGTTGAAGTTCAGTGTTTGCGTCGCATTTTTGCTTTCACGAACACTTTGGTTCTTAGGCCATCGCAATCTCTGCGGCAAACGAGGACATCCAGAAAGGCCAGCTGGTCGTTCTCTTCCTCTTCAATCGTAAATTAAGTGTCCGGAAAGACGGCGTTGAGACGTTCTTTGAGTGTCAGCACCTGATTGCCTTCGATGACGACGAAGGTATCGTCCACATACCGAGCTTAACATTTCGGTCTGTGATGTCGGAAAACCAGCGACTCCAACCGTTGCATGACCGCCTCGGTTATGAGTCCTGAAGTCGGCAAACCCATTGGCGTGCCCTTCAACTGTTCGTAGATGGTTTCTTCGAACGTAAAGTACGTCTTGAGACAGAACTTCAGGAGTTGGATGATTTGGGCATGTCTGAGACGAATTTTCCGTTTCGTCGCAGGACCCGGCAGTCGAGACTATCAAACTGCTCCTGCGATGTGCACCTGCAAATTTTGTGTGATTTCGATGGTCTTATAAATTCAAACATATTGCATAGAAAGCGTGACCAAAAATATAATTTTTTGAACTCCTGTGGTGAGCTAAGTCTTTTTTCATTCTCCCCTCGAAGAATGAGTAGCTTTTGTTTTGAAGGAAGTTTGTATTTATGAGATTTTTTAGCACCGTGGAATGTCTACTCACGTATACTCGAATCTGCACGTTTAGAAATGCTGCTTATGAATTGGATGACATGATCCTTATTCATTGCAAGGTGTTATTATATCTTCCCAAAAGTGCGGAGGAATGTACATATCCCTTTCTTAAATTGAAGGCGCACCATTTGTAGTTCGGAAGCCCTAGACGCGAGTGCGACGACAGGTCGGGTTCAAAATTATTCGAGAACTGAAATAGATTTCAAACTGCAAGATACCCCCCGCCGAAAAGAAAGTGTGATAGAAACACACCTTTTGTGAAAAACGAATGCATGAAGAAGAGTTGGTAAGGATCTGCCGTGCAGAACCACGTCCTTATTACTGTGCTGTTGGCTACTTGCGTTATTTAGGTAGTCGCGTAACACCGGGAGTCAGAATCCGATCAGTCACTTTTCAGGTTATTGTCCATGTTATTGTTAAGTCTCTGGAGTTGGGACTTAGGCTGCTGGATTTATGCCATTTTCTCACGCCCATAACCCCCCCCACCCCCAATTACCACTGTTCCCCTATTAAAGAAGACCTCGAGTGTTGGTTTGCAAGAGGTCCTGCATGCTAGAGCCCTATTGAATTTTTTGAATGCTACGTGTGGAATACGCCTGAATTTATAAGGGCGTCGAAAATCAGTAGCAAATATTTATACTGCTTAAGTAGTCGTTTATGTCGAGTTCGCTTTCTGGAGACGGCCGAAAAGAACCGCATTCAAAAGCCAGTATCCCCTCGTGACTGAAATATCTTTGGATTCTGTTGCAGAGTAATCAAACTCACAAGCCTGCCTCAGTAATCCGTCAAAACTGAAATGGCCGTTCGGAATTTCAGCTAACGTTTTATGAGACGCCTGAGTGATTGTATTGCATTCTCAGTGATGTTGTTTGTTTGCAACCGCACGTAAACTGTTTTTTTTTCTGATGATGGAATTTTCGAGGGGAATCCAAATGCACCACTTTTTCCTCTGAGGTGCCAATGCCTGGTTGACCTAGTGAGTGGTTTAGCCTTGTTGTCCTGTGCTCTCGGAGGCAAGCATTTTCAGATTACTTTTGTTTGTCCACGCTGTACACGAATGTCGCCGGCCCAGATGACCTTGACCAGCCATCTGCCACAACAGTAACTCTGTCAACACCGGCAAACCTAATCAGATCTCGTGTGTGTAAAGCCCAGTGAACGGTTTTCACCTGCGCGCACACCGCACCAAGCCAATCAGAAGACTAGGTCGAGAGGTCAGGCACAACACGCGAGTACAACTCTCCACGTCAGTTCATGCCATAAGACCAACTGACAAGACGTGGGTGTATCAAAGATGTGTAAAACCGACTATACACACATTAATAGACAGGACAAAAGGTACTCGTCAAGATTCAAGAGTCAGATGTGGTTATGTAGCCGCACCTGAGGGAAGCAGACCCCAGCAATCTGTAATCCGGGACCGGTGGTAAAAGGGCTTTTTACAGGTGGGGCCGGGAAACACACAGGCGACGAGGTTAACTAGTTGTATGTAAAAGAAAAGAAATTGAGAATGCGCGGTTGTACTTTGAGTGGATGACAAATAGTTGCCCCAATCCCTGACCCTAACCCCTAAACCTGGCCCCTAACACTAACCCCTAGCTCTAACCCCCAACCCTAATCCCTAACCATAATCCCAAACACTAAGTGCTGACCCCTAATCCTAACCCTAACCCTGAACCTTAACCGCAGCCCTAAATCCTAACCCTGAAACATCCAACGCGAAAGTTAGAGGGGAGACGACAGGGCGAAAGTCAAGAAGGACCACCGGCATTGGGCCGAAAAAAGGTAGACACGGCAACAAAGAAGCAAGGTCGCCAACAGAACGCACACCGCAACGCACAGCAACGCCATGCCAGCGTAATCACACCAACCTTAAATAATTAAGTAGGTCAACGGTATTTTGCCCATCAGGTGGGGCCACATAACCACATCTTACCGACTGAAGGTCCGGACAAAGGCGTCTGCCCGATCATTCATCTTCAGGTTGGATCACGTCGCGCCAACTAGAGACGGGATCGGAACAGCCGCTGATAGGGCATTTTTCCATCCCTTCACCACGTCTTCGGCACACGTAGGTGGGAACCGCACAGTAAAGTCACGGCAACCACAGTACATAGGAGTCGGTGCGACCTGAGCAGGATTGAGTGATTCCAATGTTTGAAAACTCACCAAGCCACGACCTTTTGCCCACCCAAATACTTGGAACGATTGCGTCCTGATTGTTCGGGGGGGGGGGCAACACACTGTGGACCTCAGCGTTTCCATCTTCTTCCACTGCGTAAAAGGGGCAGAAATGGATCCAGACGAACGGCAGAAGGGGCTGATGTGGGACTAAGCGTCCCCCTTGCACTTACTGCAGCCATTTTGAGGGCTCGTGCATCGAGTTTAACTAATGTCGGCGGGGGAGGGGACATGGTGCTGCTGGTGATGGTAAAAGTATTTGCGGTCGAAAACAGATATGTCTGGCCCACTGCCTGCCTGACTATGCTACGGCAGTTGTGGTAGTGAGGACATTTTATGAGGGTAAAGGTGCTGCTACTGAGTATGTACAGTACCTGTGCTAACTCATGAAATGTCATGAATTAACACAGGTAAACGACTTTAACGCAGAATCGGTAAACACTACGGCTCCCAAAGTCTGAAAGCGGAAAATAAAAGATGTGTCAAAGAAATGAAGCAAAGTTTGGTCTAGAAAATATTATTTACTGAGATAAAAATAAATAATTTTCGACAAAAGTCACATTTTCGAGAAACGCCTATATTACAACCAAGTTAATAAAGGCTACGTATGAGGGCGTATAAAGGAGGAGGGCGCATAAAAGGGTAAAAAATAATTAAGGACAGAAACAGATACAAAAAATCAGTACTTTGTTGATTATCCATTTGAATTAATAACGGCAGAAAGTCTGTCAGACATAGACATGGCGAGGTTATCTATGGTGGATTGTAAAATGTAATTATTGAGTATGAAATCCAATTTGTCCGGCACTGAAAGAGTCTTCTTAGCCTTGTGCCAATTTCTTTTGACTATTCCAAAAAGATTTTCGATAGGATAGCCGAAAGCATCCTTGACAATTGCAATGAACACCTTGCTGTTGATGGTGTCGGATGTTGACCGCCAGACAGGCCGCTCACCGAACTTAATCGCCATCCAAACCATCATCCGCCGACAGTTCTTGAATGTTGCCGTCGGTGTAGTGCGTTCTCTTGGGAAGTTCTTTCCACATATGACGGTTTGGAGCGATTTCGTAGGCTTGTCTAAAAATAAAACCTCATCGCAGAAGAAAATGCTCCTCCAAAATGAAGATCTGTAATCAATATGATTTTTAGCAAATAGAAGCCGTTCTCTAATTAGTTTTCTACTTAAATATGGCTTAATCATGGCCTTCCGCCGCTGCAGTTCAAATTCCTTCATCCTTTTCCTAATGATGTTCATAGAAAACATCGGCAGATGTTCCCGCTGAATGGTCTCAATGGGCATGTAATGAAACTTTTTTAATGTACGACGAATAAAATCGTCGTCTTGCTTACTTGTGGACCGTTTGGGTCCCCCTATCTTTTTTCTAGGAACAGTGTTACCATTAATAATGCGCGACAGAGCGACCTTACTAATATTGAAAATACCAGCTAACGACTCACGCGGGATTCCCTCCGCCGCTAATTTTCGAATACGCTGGAATTCAACTTCGGATAAGTATTGCTTAGACATAGGTATCGTTTGGCGTGATAGAGAAAAGTGACGGCATGTCGCGCGAACTCAATATATATTCGTTTACGATACGCATTTTCGATCTGGTAAAACAATCACACTAATAAACTTTTTATTTCGGTATTTTGAAACATAGAACTTTACGGATTTGTAAAATACAATTTTTAGATGAAGACTCGCACGTTTTTTGAACATAATAAGAAATAATTTATCTGCATTTCCCTGATTTTCTTGATATTAAAATTTAATTTTTTCTTTTTGTACGAAAGTTTATTGAAAAGTTTCTTCCGTTTATTTATCTTCTTAAACAGGTTAATAAGGTTAAACAAAGAATTTCGATCCGAAAGCTTTAATAGCGTAGGAACCTGCTTGAATATCAGGAATCCTCCGATTTCGCCTAAATTCGGCCCGTTTTCTATTAACTATACAGATCCGTATCAAACTTTCTTTCAGCAAACGGCCTTTTCGTCCTTATTTCAACTAAATAAACACAAATAACAACACCAAAAATACTGTACAGTTCCCACTATAATTTCGACCTCGGCGTTTCATGAGTTAGCACAGGTACTGTAAATAGGAACAGGTCATATTTGAGAAAGATGTGGTCATGTGGCCCCACCTGATGGACACCATACTGTTAAGGCTGGGAAATGAAGTAAGGTTAGCGGCTAGAATTAGGTGTTAGAGTTAGGGTCTAGGGCAAATACTTCTCAACCAATCAAAGTACAACGGCGCATTCCCAATAGCTTTTCTTTTGCATACAACTGCCTGACCTCGTCGCCTGTGCTTTTCCCTGCCCCGTTTGTAAAAAGCCCTACAACTACCGGTACCGTATTACAGGTAGCTGGGGTTTGTTTACTTCAGGTGGGGTTACATAAGCACATTTGACACATATCTGCATTGCATGCTTATTTTAATGCACTAAAAGGCATGTTGTAGGAAGATAGTTTAGGAGAGGGTGTCGTGACCAAGCGGCGCTACAACCATCAGGTCGAATCCCAAGTCGTAAGGAGATGACGAAAGGCACCAGAATGAGGGGTTTATTGTGCACAGAACGCGGAGTTGTCCTCTCAGGCGGCAGTGTGGCCACTGGCGAAGCCAGGGCTGGTGTTGACTACGTCCAGTCATGCCTGAGAGTCCCTGAGACAGTGGTGGCAGCCGCTTTTGTAGGCTCGTGGGCCAAGCTCAAGTGGTGTCCAGGCAGTGTGTGTGTTGCATTTGCCGAGGGGTGGTGTCCTAGTGGCTTAGGCTGCGGGGTGGCGCGTTCAAGTGGCCGCGTGGGCAGCTGCGATGCTGTGTAGACGCACCTGTGTCTGGGCTGAAGTCGGTTGAGTGACATCAGGTCAGTTCGTCTGGGACGGCTCTTTGCAAAGAGTGAACGACCTTGAGACAGCAAGGCCCTGAACAATGACGCCAGACCGATCATGATGGCTGGCCGCCACAGCTCCCCGCCAGACACAGAACGAAGTGATGGTGTCGATCGTGAGGCAGACGATGGTATGTGGGAAATTACACTGTGAACATGCGGGTTCGAGAGCGTGTGTCGGTGATGACAGGGGTAGCCCGGACTGCGTATGATGGGGATGCTGCGACCTGCACTGAGGTGCAGTTAAGGCATCAACCCTGGTTGTGCTGGCGTGGTCTCGTCAACGAGTGCCGGTGAGTTGACACGTTGCTATGAGACGGAACAACGTTTCGGACACAAGGCATCCCAGTGAGTGAGGCTCACTATCATCTAGACACAAACCTAAAGATAAAGTGCAGTGTCGAAAGTGTGAAAATTCATCGCTGTATAAACGGTAGCATGTTGAGTGTATGCAAGTAACCCATGAGTGATGGTTTTGCCGGATATGGGCTGAAGAAGGTCTCAGACAAAAGAGATGATGTTCAGATGGCAACACATTTGTAGGACTGCTCTACACAGTTTGATTGCGGTTTGAACTGGATTTGTACGGCTGAGTTTTGTTGATAGCATTCATTTCGAATCGCGACAGGGTGACGCAATTGCCTTTTCCTATACATGGGCACGATGTGTGACACAGGAAAAACAGCAGGGCGAAGTCGAGTGGGAATTTTTGAGCGGTTGAGTTCAGCCACATATGGAGATTGCGCGTCGATCACGTCGGGGTCACCAATTATAGCGGCACAAAATAAGTGTTATGAGGGCTATAACCACCAGACTGAATATCCAGCTGTCTTTGTACGCGCCCAGTCCGCCCACAGCTGCCAATGAATGCACATTCATAAGGGCATTTGCAAATGGCATGAGATACTAAAAAAGCTGATCGGAATGACTGTGATCGTGCTGCAGAGTTTTCGTTCGACGGTGTTAGACCGAGAAGCAGGTACCTATACGTTGCTTTGGAAGTGCCAGTTGCGTTCATTTTTCCTCCTTGAGGTGGCGATTTTTGAGTGATGCGTATCAGGCTCGTCGGTGCGTAAAAAATAATAACCGCCGGCAGCTTAGTGCTGGACGGTGAAAATTTCCGTCCACAGCAAAGGAAACTTTTTCAGCAACTCAGGATAAATTTCAAACAGCTGATTTTATCAAACAATGACGGGTGAGATTTCTTTATGAACAAAAGTGTCATTAAAAGTACTACTGATAATATGTTAGTAAAGATATTTGCAACATGTAACTACAATAGGTGCTTTTAAAACCTATGGGTGTCGAGTGGCATTTACGCCTCCACTCGCTCCGTCCTCATTGTCGTGGGCACTGATCCTCTCAGCCTCTGGAACGGTCTGAAATGACCAAAAAACCCGCTACGTCGAAATGAATGAAATTCCCGGAGAAAGCCTAATCGCTCTGGGCGTACAAAATGCTATTCGTGTAATAGCCAGTTCTCAAGGACAACTGGACGCCAGGAAAAAATGATTGGGGGGCGAAAGAGAAATCGGTATTTGATTTTTCTCCTTGGATCTTCAATCTAGGAGATGCGTGACGAAAAGAAAATAAATAATTGAAAATCATAAGCGCCACTGACATGAGACACTTTGTTGGGGGGATAATGTTTTCGAGGATTTAAGTATTTTCTGGGTCTCTTCTACATAGTTGCTGCGCTGACTCATGAAATATCATGAGCTTCACAAGAGAATCCCTGTAATTCAAACGCTGCCCACGCTGCTCCCCGCAGTGTCTCATAACAGTGCAGAAACGACCGTTCTAGACCGCCAGAGTAGTCGCTTCGTGAATTTGATAATCATCCAACCCCCCAACCATCGATATTTCTTGGGATATGACGTCGTCGCAGTGTGCCTTCTATGAAAGTCCTTGTCGCATGTGACAACCTGGGTCGATTCGTTATATTATCTAAAGGCATGACCTCGTCGCAGTCATAAATGTGTAACGGCTAAGCAACGTTTGCGTACTCAGAGCGCTACATTTGTCAGGACGAGTCCTGTGTTGTGAAAAAAGACGGAAGTCAGCAGATTGGGGGTGGGGGGTTATTACAGACGTGACCCTCAATTCCCCTCTCAGGCGGCAGTGGCCACTGGCGAAGCCAGGGCTGGTGTTGACTGCGTCCAGTCATGCCTGAGAGTCTTTGAGACGTTAGTGCCAGCTGTTTTTGTGCAGGTTTGTGAGGCAATCTGAGGTGGTGTCCAGTTGGTGTGTGTGTGCATGTTGATTTGTCAAGGGGCAGTGGTGTGTTTAGGTGGCACATAGGCGGTCGCAACCCTGTGGAGGCATGAGCGTAGAGGTGAAGTCTGGAAGCACTCGCTGCGGAGGTGAATGACCTTGATGTGACAGGACCTTGAACCGGGACGCCAGACATGTCCATGAAAGCTGTCGGTAACAAACGCCCTTCCATAATGAGGGCCTGTGATCATTATTAGCAGATAAAAATTTTTCTAATAAGTCGCCTACTTAAAAACGGTCGGATCATGGCTTTTTTCTGTTGAAGTTCAAATTCCTTCATGCTTTTCCAGCGAATGATCTCACGGGTCATACACGAACGAAATCGCTGTTTTGCTTATTTTGGGTCGTCTTGGTCAGTCCGGCTTATTTTTGGGCACGGCTTGGTCATGGTGGGGTTCTGTCCTGCTTGGTCAACAAATTACCACTTTCGTGCTATCATTAGCTTCAGTAGGTGGCCAACATCTATCACTCTCGTAATATCATGGATTTGAGCAGTTCTAGCACTACTTGCGGATGCTTTCAACTTGAGGCGCCTCGCGGACTGCTGCGATTATGCTTCGGGTTCGGGTCTTACGGTCAGGATTTAAGATCAAGGAGTAGAATTGAGGGTTCAAGTTTGGGGTTAGCGTCTAGATTTGGTTGCAGGATACTATACGAACAGCGAAGATACCAGATAACAGCCCAGTCGACATTCTGCCGCTGCGAGGGGTTCGACTCATCAGTAGGCTAGGGTTTCGCGTTTATGGTCGGGGTTCGGACTTAGGGTAAAGGTTTGCGGTGAAAGTCTAGGGTCTGGGCACTGCCACGGCAAGAAACATCTGGAGTCGTTTACCGGATCTGGTGCAGTTGCAGACAAAGAAACTACATCGGAGAAACTGGAAGACTGCTCCGAACGCGAACTGCCGAACACGCGATAGCGGTACGGAGAAATGGCGCCAACTCTCAGGTCGCGGCCCATTCGACGAGCCCCGACAGCACATTCAAGTTCGATGAGGCCGAAATTCTCGCGAGAGGGGATAATCACGTGAGCCGCGAGCTGTTTGAGTCATGGTTCACGGGACCTCAATCTATCAACAAGTGCAACGACATCCCCACTCCATATTCCGTGCTGAGGCAAAGGCTGGCCAAAGTAATTGACCACTAGGGGAGCGCGCAAGCCGGTGAGCCAGACGGCCGAGCAATCATCACGCCAGGATCCAACACGGGTGATGAGATGTCAGCAATTAGCAACTTGCATGCCGGCCATCAAGCAATTAGCGCACCAGCGGGCAACAATCCTTGATGAAGGGGAGTGCGGTTAATTGCTATAGGTATGCGGTAGCGTAGCGGCCACATCCTATAAATACTGCAACTTTCTGTGCACGAGTCACCCTTCTCTGCCACTGTCTCTGATGATGTGTTCAAGTGAGAATTCGCAACGTCAGGCGAATAAAGCCCTTGTTCCAGCGATCGCTTCTTCTTCTGATCAACTAGTTCCTGGAACTTGCATCTTCACTTGTATCTCCCATCTACAGTTTACTTCCGATTGGTCACCTTCTTATACGGTTTAATTTCAAAGACCTTGACAGGCCAGTCGCCCTTGCTCTTCGTGGAATTGGGCATACTGGTTACTGCACTGAATTTCCGCGTTACTGACGCCTAACGCTGCGTTATTCCGCTTAGTTTCCGCGCAGTCTTCGCTGTTTTCCCGCAGCTTCACCAGTAAGACCCCTTTTATCCCAATTCCTACATTGGGCGCGCCTGGGCTTCCCCATTCCCCCTCGTACGACCGCGTTTCCTGAGCCTCACTTCTGTCATTAATAATTCGCCACAGACTGACCTACTATTACTAAACGTGCTTGCTAACAACTCACGCAACAACCCTTTCGCTGCTAATTCTCCCAGATAGAAGCTGTCTCGACATCTTCTTCGCGCGGCCTGGCACGGAAAAAAGACAGTATATCGAGGGCACTCCGTATATATACATATTTGTTTACGTCTTCTAATTCTCCGTGTGGTAAGAGCAAACTGCAGGTAAACAAGTTTATCCCCAGAGCTGACCTCACTCGTCCTCCACCCCCCCATCTCCCCCGCACCAGTTCATTGTCCGAGCCTGTTGGCCATCTGGTGCTGTGATTGGGCACAGTGACCGGCGCAGGGTGGGGTGCGGCAGTCGTTATTGGCTCGTGTCCAATCTGCGCGGCCGCATTAACGCGCGCCTTGACCAAATCTGACCGACCCTCCCCACCCCTGACTCAGCACATTTCCAGTGTGGCCCGTTGTGAGGACAAGCAAGCATTATAACTCTCTAATGACAGCCTGAAAAATGATCATGCACAGTCGGGATCAGGAAGCGTCACACCCCAAAAACCAGGACTCCATATGTCGCCAGGTGGCACAACATATGGGCCCCCAATGACAGAATTGCCTTGACCTGTCCAAGGCATTTGAAAAGGCCGCAGGTGGGGACATAGAGTGGGCCTGATACTGCGCTGGTGACCCTAACGCATCACTAATGCTGCTTTCAGCATGCAGACAGGAAACACATACACACACGATAGTTCGTCCGTCGGTTTCGCCGATGTCCACCGTATGCTCCAGAGCAGGGTGGGAACAGGGACGGTGACTTGCGCGAAGGTTAGTTTATAGTGATGGCAGACTTTCATAGCATCTACCGCACTCTCTCCTCCTCCCCCGGTGTCAAGACAGAGTCAAGAAGACCGGAGACGGGGGAGGGGGCAGGCGGA
>CACRXP010000272.1:442025-464552 GCA_902702965.1 Spirometra erinaceieuropaei | reverse complement strand
CTACTACTACTACTACTACTACTACTACTACTACTACTACTACTACTACTACTACTACTACTACTACTACTACTACTACTACTACTACTATTACACCCTCTCCTCCTCATGCACCTGGATCCGGTGTCAAGAAGACCGGAGACGGCGGAGAACGCAGGTGGCTGGCGCGGCGAAAGCCTGCACGTAGGCGTGCTACCGCACCCCTTGGTCCACAATGTACACTGACCAGGATTTTACATTAAAACAAAAATATGGAGCCGGTACGGATCCCATTTGGCGCAACGTGAGTCTGCCGAATCCCAATCTAGTCCCCTTTTGGGTCCAGCCTATCTAGCGCGTCGTCCACTTTGGGGGGCACCCGTATTGGACACACAGACAGACGTGGCAATAAAAGACAGGAAGAGGCCGACGGGATGCAAAAACGTTCCGAATCGGGAAACGGCATGGACGACAAGGTACACAGAACACACCGGAGGCAAAGGCAAAAAACCGGCTGTTTGGGGAGTAGGCGAAAGCGGCCATAAAAAAATCACGGCGCTTGCGGAGGGGGGGGGGTGGTGGTGGAGGCGCGGTGGCAATGTTGTACAATAAACTTGAGACCTGAGAAGCAACCGGTGGGTTCAAACACCACCAAACAAATACGACCCGAGGAGGAGTCGGGAACGGGTTTTGCGAAAGGCATGAATAAAAGAACGTAAAATAGCCACCATTCGCGTGCATCCCAAAACACACACGCACGCGGGGAGGCTTAAAGCGGCGCTATGTCATAATCTGGTAGCCAATCATATCACCTGAGATTAAGAGGGCGTAGAGCCGCTCGGGCGCAAAACGTCCTAAAAGCAGGAAAACCGGGGGAGGGGCGAAATGGCGGCCGCACGGGACCGTAATGTGGGAGCGGTGAGGAAAGGCAGAGAGAGAGAGAGAGAGAGAGAGAGAGAGAGAGAGAGAGAGAGAGAGAGAGAGAGAGAGAAGGATGGGGGACCAGACTGGCGCCGGACACAGTTGAGGTAGACTCGGTAAGATCCCTGGCAAGATGAAACAGGTAGCGCGTGCGGAGAGGCGGTCAAGGCCACAGGCACCGAGCAAATAGACAAAAAGCAAAATGAACAAGAAAATGAGTCTCAAAAAGGAGATAGAGAGAGAGAGGCAAGTAGTTACAGGCACAGCAGCGTCTGTCGGACACAGGAGAGAGAGAGCGTCAGCACAACAGCGGCCAAAGGTAACACAAAGAAAGCCGTGAGAAGACCGCGTTCAAATCTGTTAAATTCGACTAGTTCTGGGTGAAGATGTGCGTAGGTAGGATTTTGTGAGCCGTGGGGTGGGGAGGGGGGGGCATAAATTTTCCTGAGATTGCGGAGGAAAGGCTCGTTGCAAAGCAATGGTATTTAAATTGGAGGTTAGGCACAAGACCTGGGAAAAATGAGATGAATATTCGGGGTGTGAAAAAGGGGAAGCATTTTGAATGGGAATAACTCTTTGTGCGTGCCCAGTCCCTGAGGGATATGAAGCAGTGCCTACTCATCGAAACCTATAAGTAGAAACGTGGCCCGTCGAGTTCATCCACTCCAGATGGGGGTGGTTCTTCAGAGGGATGAAGAGGACGACTGCTGAAAGCATGCAAAGACGGGGTGCCCAACGCACTGGAGGAGATGGGTGCTGCCCAGGTCCTTGGGTGAACCCAATTCAGATTCTCCTCTCTATTGTCAACAACAGGTTCCCTCATGGAGACGCAAGTGGTCCAGGAAGTGGCAAATGGTGCGACCGCATCCGCCTTGGGCGTCTGCGGGCTGTTGGTGATGGAGCCGATAGCCACCGTATCTAAAGATGTAGCTGTCGAGGGCGAGTAGTTCTCGGGAGTCACGGACAACTGGAACATCTCAACAAACAACTCAGGGAAGTGGAGATCTTGGCGGCTTTTCTGAAATTTAAAAATGTGCTACTGTTTGTATTTAAGTAGGAACGATATATACAGTAGCATAGTAAGTCTCCGGCTGCCACTCACCTTCAGGGAGAAAAGCAGGTCGCGGTGTTCCATGCTGAGGTCGTGTAAAACCTGGCTAAAGGATTCCAGTTGGGCACAGCGCTTTTCTACTGGTTCGCGTGAAGAGGCCTGGTCTAAAATATGTGCAGACGGGAGACCATACGATCGTAATAACTGGCGGCAACCATACAATGAAATGACGGGTAAAACGAAACATGGGGACACACAGGCGGTAACTGACGAAACTTACTCCGCATGGTAGCCAACAGAGAATGTTTAGCAAGAAGGAAAAACCTTCTTGCATGAGTGCAAGAAGCGCCAGAAAGAACGGCGAAGTCTAAAGAAGGGGGAAAAAGACAGTCTTTATTTCGCCGTCTAGTAAGCAGAATTCGTGACTTTCATGATGTGAGTAACTCACTTTTGAGAATCTCGATGGCACAAACAAGAGTGAATTCAGGTAGCGTCAGGGCGAGCTCCTGGTAGAGGCGTCCCGTGATTGAAAGGTGGTCGTTGATACGTGTAAATGAGGGGAAGTAGCTCAGAATAACATCACGCTCCTCAGCTGAGAAATCGAAGTAATTGTATTTGCCCGTGGCGGGTTCATAGTCTCGTGCAAGCAGGAGCAACATGGCCGCATACATGCCCTCTCGAACAAGTGCACCACGGGCCGTCAATTCTAATTGGTTGAAACCTGGGGCGAAAGCAAATAAAGCAACCAGTCAGAGTCGGGGCAAATATGTTGAAAAAACGGTGATAGACAGTGAACACAGTAGGACGGGAAAGTTTAAACATGAATAATCACGCCCGGTGACCAATTTGAACGCTTGCAGGTTAGGGAATTGGAAGGTAAGCTGAGATCAATCTGACTTTTCTGCTGTCCAATCCGAGGCTCAAGCAAGGTAGCTTGATGTGTCCACTTCAAAATATGGTGAAATTAACACACTTTCACGAAGCCACACATCAGGGTCTTTCGGTTTCTACTGCGTACGTGGTAAGACGATTAAAGTCGCTGAAAAGCAAGCATCTAAGACCGTGGCTTTAGAAAACCGGATCCCAGTCCAAATTAAGACGTCGAGGAAGACGATGGATGCTTCCCACCCCACCACTCAATTTGATTTAAGAGCGGCTGCACTTAATGGTATAGTTACCTTGTGAGATAATATTTGGCGCGAAAGCTTGCCTAGTACTGATCGATCAGGATGAATGAGGACAACTCTAAGGCGACGTCATTACCCGGGCTGCCGACAGGGGACTAGGGGAGTACTTGTGGATCTCTACCGGCCGAGCGCCCCAATGGAGACAACGCGTACCGTTGGACATGCCACATGGACAGTTCTAGAGGGCCGCACAGGAAGGGGACAGTCACAGGCCTGTACACTCGGAGTGCCAACGTGGCTGGAACCGACCGGACAGGCATGCGCAGCAGACGACAGGGTTGCTTTCGTCCTCGTGAGACAAGTAAACAAAATAAACAGACACGCGCCAAAGGGACCTTGGTGCTTCTGACGCGGACGCAGCACTAGGCAGGAGAGGCATTGGGCAGGGCTTGTGGCACGTGGACGCGTGGCGTGCGATGACTCATCAGGGCTTGGCGCGAGCAGATTGACAGACGCGTACACAAACAAGCAGACGTGCATGTAAACACGAGCACGTGCGCGGAGCGCTGATTGGCTGCTCCAAGCCGAGGCTACTGTTGATTGGTGCATGCATGCGTGCGGCGACGACGACGACGCGAGAGGCACATGGGCAAAACAGAGTGAAGAAAACACATCGTGGCGGTGGTCGCAAAGTAAAGTAAACAGCGCCGCTGCACGCGTACACAGGCGCGCATGAACAACAGACAGGAATACCGTGACACACAACAGCACCATGATTACGAGATGGCTACTAGACTGCCTCGAGTAAATATAAATAAAGTGCGAGATAGTTGGGGCGTTTTGAGAGAAACATCTGAACACGACGTCCACCAAGAGCCAGTCTGAGTGCCTGCAGGTTTCTCCATATTTTTGGCCTCGACTGTACAAAAATAATACTTACTTTGTACTTGATACGGCTGCGATCATGCCTGATCTAGCCGGCCTCGATGATGTCCCGAACTGTACCTCTCCACGCGTGACGGTCTGCGGCAGCAGATCTAGACAGCTCGACCCATTCCCTTCGCCAACGACGGAGACCGAATATCGAAGGTCCAAGAACCACCTCCATGTCTTGACGGACAGTGTCGAGCCAGGTTTTGAACTGACCCCCTCTTCGACGCCTCCAATGGGGCAACGGTGCCGGGTCGAGGGCAGTAACACTGAGCTCCTGAGGTGGACGACGAAGAACATGCCCGAACCACCTCAGTCGTCTTTCTTGGATGGCCTGAGTTATCCTTGCGATGTTGTCGCAGCGAGCGCGGACTGTCTCATTTGAGACGAAGTCGATTAACTTCACTCGAAGGATGATCCTCAGGCAGTGGTGGTCAAATACCTCCAGTTTTCGGTCATCCTCCACGCGCAAAGCCCAGCATTCACAACCGTTAAGAAGGACAGACCGGACAGATGCACGGTACACGCGAATCTTAGTGGCGATGGAGAGGTCACGTCGGTTCCACAGGCATTTCCGAAGGCTTGAGAAAACCCAGCGGGCAGCATCGATTCGGGAGACAATGTCGTCCTTACTTTGTCCGTTAGGCAGCAGCCTCGCCCCGAGGTATTTAAAACTGTCCACTTCTTCAAGTTGACAGCCATCAATCCCCAGGGGTGCCTTCTCCTGGCCAGGGATGCAGCTTGAGAATACTTTGGTCTTCCCAGCGTTTATGGACAAACCGACTGCTTTGGCGACCTCGTTCACCCGTGACACCATAGACTGCAGATCACCATAACTTGAAGCAAGTAAGGCGATATCATCGGCGTAGTCGAGATCAGTCAGTCGACGTCCGGGTGCAAATTCAACGCCGTCACCGTCGCGTAGGGCCCTCCCGAGGATCCAGTCAATAGCGTAGTTGAACAGTATGGGTGACAGGATACAACCCTGTCGGACGCCAGACCGAATACCGAACGGTTGGGAAAGATTGTTACGGACCAGGACTCTTGCAGTAGTGGAGCACTATGCGACGGGTTGCCCGTTAGCCTAGCTGCTGGCTACCCGGCGCGTCCACAGGTGGCGGATAGTGGGACGACCTTCAGTGAAGGTTAGCTGCGAAATAAGCAGACCCAGGTCTGACGAATAAGCAGTCGCGGACCGGCAGCGACATTGCTACCAGGGTGCGGTGGGCTGAAGTCTGGCACGCTGAAAGCCTTATAAAATGCCGCAAAACCCAATGACGGCATTGTGACATGGCGACCGTAAACCGCCATTAAATAAGTTTTCTTGCCACCGCTGCCTTGTGGTTAGGCTTTTAAGCCAAAGCGCTAGAGGAGACAACCTCGAACAAACAATCCGAGCGGCTGTTGGGGACCCGCCCGTATTCAAAATTCCCAAGAAACCTCATGAAAAATGTCCGATCACAGTACAAAAATAATGCAAAAAACCAGGCACTAACAAAGGTACTGCCTGTTACCTTCAAATATACCGAACTAGGTGATGAGAATGTAGTTATTACTCACCGGGTATCAACTTGGCAAACTGGACAATCTGTTGCGAATGCATGTGGAAGTGATTCATCAGATGGTTCCAAATGCTGTGATCGTCATTCGCGTGGTCCGGGTGAATGGTGCTCATCTCGAAACGTGACTTGAAGTACTGCGGGAAAAAAAATTGAGGGGGAGTCAGGGAACATGAAAGGCGAGCTCAGCGCGGGGGTTCTAGGAGGGTTGGCGGAACGCGGAGGTTGTGGACACTGACATGGAGGGAGGTATTCAAGAACTGGCAGCCAACAAACACCTGTTTCCTGATGAGCACTCAGTCTTGGTAAATCGAAATAAGCAATTGGTAGAATAAATACCTATAAAGTGGATCCGTTCTCCCACTGCGCGCAGGAGACATAACTGAATACCATTGACTAGCGTCTTAGTCAGTACGGTGACTACAAAATATTAAATGGTAGGATGAACGCAATTCAATCTCAAGGATAGAAATAGAGTCTCGCACACCGGCTTGAGACGACGACCCACCGCCTGCGTATGCAGTGCAGACCTGGTGGGCCATCGTCTCTCTGGTTCTCTCAATTTTCTACCTAATTACTGCAACAGGACTGAGGCGCGGCCTGGTTTAGAGAGAGGATTCGCTCCACACCAGCGTGCAAGACCTGAGAGATGACGGTCATGAGTCTACCCTCGACAGCAAACACGCGTATTAGGGTGGGCTGGAGGCAGATCGTTCCGATGCCGATAGCAGATTTGTGAATCATCTGCCGCGCTCTCTCCTCTTTCGCTCACCTTGCTCAGAGTGACAATATCAACGCGGCCGGAGGTGGGCGTGAGGCAGTGGTTGACAAGGTTAAGCGTCTCCGCTACGCGGACCACACATCAGCCGGTTCCAAACTCCATGTGGAACGGGCACCAAGGATTGAGGAGGAGTCGTCTCAGACCCCCCCGCGTCTTACTCCGTGGTAGTTTAAAAGTGTGATTGGGTAATTGTAGGGAGGAAACTACAGGCGGACTTGACTCGCCTCGTTCCTCCCTGCCCCACGCGAGTGTCCCACTCAAACACCGGCTGAAGATGAAATTGGGCTGTGACATAATGCGTGTCGCAGGCAGACACCTGCGCGTACGATGCCTTATAACGAAGTTGGCGAATTCGATCGTAATATTTCTGTATGAGATACGGGAGATTTTTACATTGATTATTTGTGTGTGCTGGGCTGAAGAAGCGCTGGATCAATAGGGGACCAGATTGTCTCCCGGAACGCGTCAGTCGGGCATCGCAGCGTCCGCAGGAGCCAAAACAGTGAGTGACCGATCTCATGAAATGATGACTAAATTTCTGAAATGCGTTTTTGAGTAGGAAGGTTTACTTAGGTGGGGATGAAACATTCTCCATGATGGGACATAGTCCTAATATAATTCGAGCTCGGCAGGATGCCCGCTTTTGGATGCACTGCTTATCAATCGCCTGTAGAAACCGTACTCGGCAAAACAATACTACTTAAGTAGCATGAATTTTTAAAATGATTTTCAATGGTCTCGAAAATTCAAATATATTTCATAGAAACCCCGAAAAAAATATGCTTTCTTTAAATTGTCTGATAGAGAATCACGTTGTCTTTAGATTTTACATTCGAAGAATGAGCACAACCAGGTTTTAAAAAAGTTTTCTAATTCCCAAATAATTTGGAGCCTGATGAGCCGTTGCATTAGCGCTTAGTGATTTCAGTCTACAAGGTGCATGTGTTCCCCGTAAAGAAAATCACATATTCTTCAACGCCTTTAAAAAGACACTATATAGGATCCATAAAATTCTGCAATGGATGAGGACCATGTTGTACATTTCATGAGGAGCAGTGGTGAAAAGACAGCTACGATGCTGTATGAATGGACATTGCACGGTCTTGAAAAATCTCATAATTAGAAACTTCTTAAGAACCTAATTATACTCCTTATTCGGGTATGAACTATAAAGATGACGTGATTCTCTGTCAAACAACTGAAAGAAAGCATATGTTTGTTTTCGGTTTCTATAAAATAAATAAATAAATTGCGTGACCTATCTCATGAAATGTTGGCTGAAATTCTGAAATGCGTTTTCGATTAGGAAGGATTACTTGGTCGCGGTTGTGATGCTGATTATCTTAAGGCATACTCTTATAACATTTTAGACTCGGCAGGATGTCGGCTAAAAATGCACTTCTTTTCAATCTCCTGTGGAAAGCGTGCTGGGTAAAAAATGACTACTTAAGTAGCATGCATTTTCCCATTGATTTTCGATGGTCTTGGAAATTCAAATATATTTTATAGAAACCACAAACAAAAATAAGCTTTCTTTTAGTCACTCAATAGAGAACCACGTCTTCTTTATAGTTTATACTTAAGGAAGGAGTATAATTAAGTTTTAAAAAGTTTCTAATTGTGAGACTTTTTAAGACCGCGAACTTTCCATTCACATAGCATCGGACCTGGCCGTTTACCACTGCTCCTTATGAAATGTACAACATGGTCCGCATCCATTGCAAATTTTTATGTACTCTGTATGATATCTCTTTAATGGCATAGAAAAATATGTGATATTCTTTACGCAGAAGCCATGCACCTTGCAGAGTGAAACCACTAAGCGCTAATGCAACGAATGATCAGGCTCCAAATTATTCGGCAATTAGAAAACTATTTTAAAACCTAATTATACTCCTTCTTTAAGTATAAAATACAAAGAAGACGTGATTTTCTATTGATTGACTAAAAGAAAGCTTATTTTTGTTTTGGGTTTCTATAAAATATATTTGGATTTCCAAGACCATCGAAAATCCACCGGAGAAATGCATGCTACTGAAGTAGTCACTTTTCACTGAGTACGGTTTCTACAGGAGATTGAAAAGAAGTGCATTTTAAGGCCGACATCCTGCCGAGTCCGAAATGTTATAAGAGTATGCCGCAAGATAATCAGTATTACAACTGCGACCAAGTAATCCTTCCTAATCGAAAACGCACTTCAGAATTTCAGCCAACACTTCATGAGATCGGTCACTCACTGTAATTACTGCAACCTATCGACGGAGTTCGGGGGGGAGGTCGTGTGGTGTCGCGTCGGCCACTACGCCCAATCCCAGCACCCAGACAGGCGCTGGCAGTGGACCAATGCGCGGTCAGCGGAAGAGAGAGGTCGACTATGGGTGGGGAGGAGGGGGCTCATTGACGCGCTTTTCACTAAAATAAAGTTGGTTCGCTTGAAGCTACCACGATGTGTTAAAAGTCGCGGCTTGCAAGGCTGCCAATCGACCGAGTAATGCGGTCCTTCCCAGAAGTGAAAGTCAGGCCCTATGATTCTCTCGGAACATAGTCTCTAAAACACTCACGTTTAGGTGAGATCCAAGGTGCCCCCCCCCGTTGTGAAAGTCTGGTACTTTGTGGGGTTTCAGGTCGTGTTAGGAATGTCACTATGCCCAAACCCGTCTCCGGTCATCGCGACTCTCTTTCTTGCTCCCGAGCTAGATGATTAAAGGTGGAGAGAATGTGGCAGATGCCGTACAAGTCCGCTATCAAAATAAAATAGTTTCCGCGCAGGTCACCATCCGGCGTCAACCACGTTGTCGAGCTCACGATGGACATCGTCGTTAGAGATGGTTGAACTGTCGACACATCCCGTGATGGAATGTGCACGAAGGTAAGTGAACTGGACAGCCGTTGGCCGCGACCCCTGCGACGGATTAGCAGGTGCTCGACCTGGCCCATGCGCGACAAGACTGTGTTTGATGGCAGCAGGGACAATCTGGCAGGAGCGATTACTAAACATGGGTGTGAGCTGGCTGTGTGCGTACGCACGGCTGTAGCCTGCGGGATGGTTACCGCCTACGCACTGGCCCATCTCATGGGTGGATAGTGTGGACTGTCCGGCTGTTAGTTCTACATTTGTGCTTCGGTGGATTCACAGATGTCCATCCGGCCGGAGATTGAGTAAGTTGGACATTCCCGACGGTGAGTTTGTGATAGACGATGCGCAACAGCGTACGTGAATTCAGGTCTCGCAGTTGGTACACGCTTTGCGCCACCAACTGCGCTCCCCCTCGTAAGCAGTGGGCGAGCCGGGACGACTTACAAACTGGCACAGAACATAGATTTCATTGCGCACATTGCATGTGGGCAAAAACCAGGAGTGAGTGGGTGTAGACCCGAGTTGCTCCTGTTTTGCAGACGGCGAACCAGATGACACAAACAAAAGGTTTTCATAAAACTCGGCGCTGAAAAGGCTTACCGTATTCGGAAGTCGTAGGAATTCGGTCGCCGTTCGGATGCCGAAGCTGAACCAGGCCAAGCCCTCGGCCAAGGGAGCTTCCGTGGCCAGCATGGAGCCGCTGCTGCAGTCCAAACCGAGGTCATCCGGTTTCCTGGGAGGCTGGAGTGATGCAAGCGGGTCCAGAGGACACTTGCACTCCGAGGAGGAGGCCGGCGCAGACATTGGGAACTCGTAGATGGCAACGGCGGCGGCGGCGTTGTTGACAGTGGGCGCTGCGGCGATAGCGACTCCTCCTCCTCCTCCCTCGACAAAATCACCGGCCCGCGAGACGTCCTCGGCGACACCACAAAGACGGCCGAGGTTGACTGCGGAGTGCTTTGCGGCACGTCGGTTCACTGCGACCTCACAAGCCGTGGCAACCAGGCTGGGCGACCAATCAATGTCCGGCTTGGAGCCCTGAGATGATGAGGAGCTGGGAGGCTGAGCTGTGGTCCCCAATGATGCGGGACCGCTGGTCTGCAGTTGACGGATCTCGATGGCACAGTGGAACTTCACTGCGTTTGGCTGACGGCCAATACGGCTGCCTGTGTGTGTGGAGAATGAAGTGTTCACAAGTCATGCTTACAGAAATCGGCACAAAACGTGGGGCTGTAGGCAGTCGCAGACAAGATTCAGAGCTAGATCCTGCTCCTAATTTGGTCCGTTTGAAGCCAAAGAAATTCAGCCCGGCTTCTTATCCAGGTCCTGTGCAACTTTATGTACTCAGGATAGGCAAACTGCATAAAGCGAGTTGAAACTCACGGAGCACTGACCGCAACATGCTTACTACTGGAAACGGTATGGAGAAGGACCCCATTTTACTGTCGGTAGACTGTAGATCGTGTCATACGTGTACCAACTGTAACTTTTGGACGACCCGAGAACTCGCTTGACGTGCCGAGGGTTGGTGGTGCAAAATTTTCGCCGGAAGGCCACCAGACCGGAAGGGTCTGTGATTTCGATCCAACTCAGGAGCGACTACAATTTAGTCTACAATCAGGCTAGATCGGCCAATGCCATGAGCTCGTAAGATATTATCTCTCATAGTCGGGTAGGACGGGAACACGAGGACGAAGTGGTAGAACGTTGAGCTCAATTGATCGCCTGGTTCAGGTGTCAGATCCTGCCCGTTGTCATTGGCTCTGCGCGAGGAAATAAGAAGCAGATAGAAGCGCACAGGCGAGTTTCAGGTAGCAGTTCAGAAGGCGATGATGTGATTACTGGAACAAGAAATTTATTGGCTTGACGTTTCAGATTCTCACTCGAACCTATCATCAGAGACAGTCGCAGATAAGGGTAATGGTGGCACAAGGAGTGTAGTATTTATAGCACGTGGCTGCCGTGGAACCATATGCGACACTGTAATTAACAGCACTCTCAATCACCGCTGGGGTCGTAATTGATGCGGTGGTGGCTTGTTAGTCTGAGTCAGAGTCGGTAATTGCCATGATCTCGTCATCCGTGCTGGATGCTGGTGTGACGATTGCTCGGCAAATTGGCTCACTGTCATTGGGATAATTGCTCGCCCGCGCCCTCCCCACGTGACTGATTCCCTTGCACAGGGAAAATCTCAGCACTGAATATGGTACCGGGAGGTCATTACGCTTGTTGATGGATTGCGGGCCTGGGAACCATAATTCGAGCAGCTCGCGGCTCACGCGGTTGTCACCCCTTGCGAGGATTTCGGTCTCTTGAAATTTGAAAATATAACCGGCTCCCGTCGAATGAGCCGCCACCTGAGAGCTAACGTCTCCCCGCCTCATTGCTGCCGCGTGCTCGGCAATTCGCGTACAGAGAAATCTCCCAGTTTCTCCGAGGTGGTTGCGTTGTCCGCAACTGCATCGGATCCGGTAAACGACTCCAGACAAACACCAGAAGCGTCATTTGGGTAACATGCGGTAGGTGAGGAACACCGAGGTCTAGTTGTCAAAAATCGAATGCGGATCGCTAAAGAGGAGGCCTCAATGACCGTCGCGTGGCCTTTACTGTGAAGGCAAACAGTCGACGACCGGCAGACGCTAACAAACATCTTGGCCTAGCGGCTGCCAAGATGGAACGTATGTGCCCGGCCGAATAGCCTTTCCCTGGGGGAGGGCGTGAGCGGGAATAGATGATGGGTGGTGGGATTCTGGCGGGCGCGACTTGGGGCATAGCCGGCAGGCAATGTCCGACCTTGCCCTCACTAGCAGACACGGTGAGTTGATTGGCCGAGAGGTCAAACATCCCCGCCCTAAAAACCGTTGGAACGGACGGACTATGCTTCTGTCGCATCAAACGGGAATATGTAGGTGCGTCATCGCCGGTTGAATTTGGAAAAAAACGGTGATTGAACTACGCAGACAATGGCACGGAGGCTCATATGTGCCAATCTCAGAAGCTCACTAGGCGTGGTTTACAGTCGAAACCGTTTCTCGGGCTAGGTGGTGGTGTGGTTTGAAGAGCCCAAGGAGCCTAAAAACGGAACTCTCAAAGGGTTTCCACTGTGTCACCTGGCTCAAAAACAGAAGCCATTCGTGAAAGCAAGGACTCTGATTTGATGATGATGAAACATGCAGTAGCTGGCCTACCCCGTGAAATGTTAACCGAATTTTTGAAATGTGTGTCCGGTTAGAAGGATTTATCTCAGGAGGCATTATAATATTGATTATCGTGAAGCATTAGCCCCAGATACTTCAGCCACGATAGAATGTCGATTCTTGAATGAACTTTTTGCCAGCCACCTGAAAAAATCGCACTTGAGTAACATGATTTTTTTCCATTGATTTTCGATGCCCTTACAAGTTTGGGTAATATTTTGTACAAAATATGCCCGGGGATATTCTTTCTTATATTCTTCTGATGGCGAACTACGTCTTTTTCAACTTTCAGGCTCGAAGAAAGGGTATCATTCGGGTTGAATAGGTTCTTATTATAAGAATTTTTATGACCATGAAATGTCCATTTATAGAGCACGACATCTACCCGTTGCTGGTGGAGTATGCAACGTGATCCGCATGCACTGCAAAATTTTACGACGTCTTCTTAAAGGCATGAAAAAAGTTATGACTATCCTTGCAACTGGAGGTCGGGTTCAAAGTTATCTGGGGTATTGAAGCGGTTTTCTAAAACCGAAAGGCACCCTCCCTTCCGTCACAAAATTTGAAAAAGACAGTCCGGTAGGGGGGGGGGGCGCTCACCGATCGTTTTAACGGAACTCACTCGTCCCGTTTTGCCTTATGGGCGCTCTCTCGAGCTCAACCAGCAGCCGCACAGCCGCGCAGAATAAAGGCAGAATGGCATTACCGACAAAGACAAGGGAGACTGGAATGGTCATTTCTTGCTTGTTAGCCGTTGTCAGCCAGCCATACCCAATCTCGAAGCGTGTAACACCTGGGGTTCAATCCCGCGACCTTTTAGTTAGAAGTCCAACGCCTCTAACCACTGAGCCGCGGACTTGGTCTACTGCCGAATGAGTACACGATAGAATATTTTTGTGTGTGTTACCTATAAGGCATATTTGAATTTCTAAAGGCACCGAACTTCAAAGAGAAAACCCATACTACCATCTACATCCTGGTTTGGGTTCGGATGTGATTTAAGGGTGTTCTTTGAACCCAGGAGGTTCTTTGAGTATATGAAGACACCCCAATCAGTGGCTATTGCCGATTCTCACATCCGTGGCAGACTAACTCGCAGTCTGTCGCCTATTCGTTTGCTCTGGGATGACCAATCACATTCCTGTGTGCGCATGCTTGTGCGCCTATAACGAGTCTCACGGTAGAACAACCCAGGGGCTAGAACGGACTCTGGCCGGCGTTATCGAGAATGGGGTGTGGCAACGAGCCCAGTTGTCGGATGACTTCGCACCAACTGGGCTCCTTGTTAACTGTTTGTTGTGGACCAGGGGGTGTGACGGTACCCCTAAGTATGACGTGTCAGCTACCTGCACCCTCTCCCGCCTTCTCTCTTTCATGACACCGGGCCCAAGTGAGGGAGTGCGATAGATGCTTTGCAAGTCCGACGGTCGAACTGTCGCGCGTGAGTGCGTGTGATTGTTTCTGTCTGAACGCTTCTCAGGAGGTAGTGATTTATATTCGATCCGATTTTGCCGCGGGTGCGCCGATAACGGTTTTCAACCGCTTGGGACGGTCGAGATCATGGTGGCAGTCCCGTTCTATTTCCTTCGTCGAAATATTTGCTTGATCGTCTAATTCCTGACGGATTTACTTGCGTGTCCCCAGCTCTATCACCTAATGCGCGAGTAGCCTTCCTCAGGGAGGCTAAACACACTGGCTTCTGGCTTTAAGCAGCCTAACTACCGTAAGGAGGCCCGACACGCGAGCATTCGGCTGTGATCTGAGTGTTGCAAGTAGGACAAAAACAACCGTGTTAGTGAACTTCGGCGTATTAAGAGCCGATGATTGTTGCGGCACCTACATTGCGTGACCGATCTCATGAAATGTTCGCCAAAATTCTGGAATGCGTTTCCGATTAGGATGAATTACTTAAGTGGGGTTGTTATACTGATTATCATGCAGCATAACCCTATAACACTTCGGACTCGCCAGGATGTCGGCTTTTGAATGCACTTCTTTTTGACCTCCTACAGAAACCATACTCGATATGAAATGACTACTTAAAAAGCATGCATTTATCCTATTGATTCTCGATGGATTATAAATCCATCGAAAATATGTATTACATATAGTATTATATTATATATTATTATATTATATATATTATACTATAGCAGAGGGGAGACGACAGAGTCTGGGGGGGGGAAAGATTGATACAGCACTGTTTCGGGCTTGTTTGCCTTCATTCAGCCAATCATAACCCTGACCACCAGCTAGTACCGGAAACACAAACATGCGCTCAGACGCACCTGGCGCAGATGGTCCACCACTGGGCTCTACCAAATGGGTCATAAGTACTTCATCGAACCGAAGTTCATCAGTGCCTCGCCACCTGCCATATTATATTATATATATATATTATACTATGGTAGGGGGCGCTCACCGATCGTTCATACGGAACTCACTCGTTCCGTTGTGCCTTAAGGGCTCTCTCTCGAGCCCAACCAGCGGCCGCACAGCGGCGCATGATATATAGGCAGAATAGTATTACCGACAAAGACAAAGACAGTCTCCCTTGTCTTTGTCGGTAATACTATTCTGCCTATATATTATACTATATATTTTATAGATAACAAGCACAAAAATACGCTTTCTTTTACGCATTTGGTAGGAAATCACATTGTTTTTATATTTTATGCACAAAGAAGGTGTATATTTTGGTTTTAAAAAAGTTTTCCAAAAGTTTCCCGCCTGATCTGCCATTGCACCAGCGTTTAACAATTTCATTCTACAAGGTGCATGCTTTCCGCGTAAGGAAAATCATATATCCCTCCATGCCTTTAAGAAGATACCAGATAGAGTTCATGACATTTTGCAATGGATCCGGACTGTGTTGTACATTTCATGAGGAGCATTAGTAGACGGACATGTGCGGTCTTGCATGCATGGACATCGCACGGTCCTAAAAATCTCATAATTAGAAACATTTTAAAACATAAATGTACACTTTCTTCGGATATGAACTAAGAAGACAATGTAATTTCCTACCAAATGAGCAAAAGAAGCATTTATTTGTGTATGTTTTCTGTAAAATATGTTTGGATTTACAAGACCATTGGAAACCAATAAGACAAATGCATGCCAGTTAAGTAGTTATTTTTTAAAAAAGTGCGGTTTTGCAGTAGGTCAAGAGTGCATTCAAAAGCCGACATCCTGGCGAGTCCGAAATGTTATAGGGCTATGCTACACGATAATCAGTATAACGATCCCACTTAAGTGATCCTTTCTAATCCGAAACGCATTCCAGAATTTTGGCGAACATTTCATGAGATCGGTCACACACTGTATGTACTGAAAATTTGGATCGTGTTCTGCATTTTGCAATCGCTAAAAATGTCGAAGGTAGGCGGCACTGTTCAGTCGCTATGCGATTTGCCGGCACGCATTCACTTGAGGTCAGAGAACAGGGACGATGGCTTGAGCGTGAGGTAGTTTTTACAGAAAGTGGACGTGTTCAGCATCTTTCGCACTCCCTCCTCCCCCTCCCCCCCTCTGGGCTCGACGTCATGACCAACTCCTGAAGAGAAGAAGGCTCTGCCGGTGTCCGGTCTCATGAAATGTTAACCGGGGGCTCTGAAATGCGTTTTCGAGTGGGAAGGATAACTTAAGTGGGGTTTTAGTACTGATTATCTTATGACGTAATGCTGTAGTACCTAAGCAGCGCCAGAACGTTGGCATTTCAATGCACGTATTTATCGTCGTCCGCGAAACCGCACTCGACGTAAAATGGCCGCTGTGGTGGGCATTTTCAAATTGACTTTTCGATGCCCTTATAAGTTCGAAAATATTTCACAGGAAACATGCACAAAATGATTCCTTTTTTGTACTCAGCTGCTAGAAAATAACGTCTTCAAAACCCTCCTGATTAGAAACGTTTCTGAAATTAAAATGTAAATGTACGAAATTTTAGGACACTTGCAAGTGCATACAAAACGAATTTTTCTGCATTTCCCTCCTAAATATTTTTCAATGTATATGTGGGCGTCGAAAATCGATAGGCGAAATGCATACCACGAAAGTAGGTTGTCGAAGGCGGCAGAAGAGAAGTGCACTTCAACAGACAGCATCCTATCGTGTCTGAAATATCACGGGATTACTTCGGTGGTCAACACAACAGCCCCATTTAAGTAATCCTTCCTAATCGCAAAAACGCATTTCGCAATTCCGATTATAATGCCATGAAATCGGTCACTGACTGTAGGGGCGCGCAGTGGCGAACAAAACTAAATGCACCGTCTACGCGAGTATCACACGACCTGCATACACAAGTCAACTGTATGTGCGGCTCTGGTATCGGTAGAGGCACTCATTCAAATCAAGTCTGTTCCCTCAGACTGTCGAGTCAGGTTGTCATCCGTTGTGTGGCTTTATATTCCCCTGACGCACTGAGCTTGGCCATTGGCACCTGGGGACAGTCACTTAGAGGGTCAACATAGACGCTTGCCATGCAACCCTCGAAGAGTCAAGAATCCAATTATAGGAAAAGCTTCAATTACCGATTTTCGGTCAAAATCTGCTGAGTCGAGTCTACCAGTTGGCCGGAGTACAAAAATGTGCAGCTGACGATTGCAACGGAGGCAGATCTCACATTAAGGCTCCTAGCTCGCAGATTCTGTCTTATATTTCTGTCTACCTAAACTGCACATAAAACACGTCGTGAAAGGCACACGTGGACTGGTTGTTTAACTTTGTCAGCCACTGATCTCGCCCCCAGTCGGTTTGACCTCCCATTGGCGTAGGAAGAGGGGAAGAGAGCGTAAGGCGGGGGGGTTATTCTGAGGACGAATCCATCCTCGTAGCTAATCAGCACATTCCGCATTGCAACCAGTCTCGAACTCTTAGCTGGGAAGGTTGTAAACTGGCGAGGTAACTGCTTGGATCCCTCAGTTTTGCGATCCAAGGTCCCCGTCCTCGAATAAAGCTTGATACATACGATGTTGGTTGCCAGATCGCGGGTGGTTCGCGTAGACGAGTTACCAGTTTTGTCCCACACTGTGCCAAAGCCCAGTCCCGGTCCTCTCGTCACTTACGCAGGGTGGATATCAGGTAGATTCCGCGCACATCTGCTTTCCTATAAGCTAACTAATGCCCAAATCACTGCCGGACTCACCTTGAACGGTCGTGGTAAACCTCATCGCCCCCGACGACTCCACTATCACATAATACATTATTTATCAGTTTCCAGTTCCCTACTTCGGATGCTCTGTGTAGATAAGTTTTGATTACAACCGACAAATTGGTGGCGTCGATCCTTTGAAGTAGGAAGAACTAGAATCGTCCCTCACACACAGCACTGGCACCCCTCAAATTACCAGTGTTCTGAGAATAGAAAAAATGTGATTTGGGACAGGATTCGAACATGCGATTTCGCCTGTCCTGAAGCTACATTCACTCACCTCAAACGCAATTCATTTGCTGAATGCACCAACGAACTTGGTGGCTTAATACATTGGCCTACTGAACCATTTCTACGAGTAGAACGTACTGCTATGTCGGGGAACGTCGAACACGATAACTTCGCCCAGGCGATAGTCAACCTTTGTAAGCCCCAATCATGTTTTCTCCGTCAAGTATCACTGCAAAGTATACCCGTAGAAGTGTAAGTAGCTATGGCACTCTCACACGGGAGTTGGCAGGTCCCCAAAACTGTACGCCTCAAAGCCTTCAATTTCCATTCGGTTATATCAGATCGCTAGTTTACTTCCCCACACAAATCACCCCCCCCCGATGGGAAATGCGGAAATAAGCGTGCGACCAGGGAGTGTCGCAGCTTCTCGCTATCAACACCGACATTCCCCAATGTGACGTGCTTAAATCTATCGCGATGCGCCAACAGACGCGACCTGAAAGGCCGCCAACCAGCGAGATAACATGGGCGCGGACCAGGAGTGCGTAGAGGGGCTTGGTCCTGACTCCGGATTGTGTCGCAAACGCTGCAAAAGTCTACTACCACCACCACGAACTACTTCACCGTCCCTGAGCTAGTTTTCTGACGGCATCACCAGCAAAAAACCAGAGTTCCCGACGTGCTTCCAGGAAGTAGAAATGACAGCAACCATACTACTCGCCTGTAACCCTCCGTAAAGGGATTCCTTCTACCAAGTTTATCGCTGACTGCGTCACCAAAGTCAGTACGGTTGCTCCAGATGAAAAGCAGCTTCTGTTGCAACGCTGCCATCCGTAATGTCAGACCTTTCATGTGAATCTCCATGTCTGCTGACCTTTCTGCTGTGGTTTTAGGGGACCAAATTTCACATGAACTGCGAAATCCTAGTCGATGCAAAAGATCTCCTATCCCATGGCTGTATCTTTCATTGTTCCTGTCTCAAATGCCTCGGGGCAGTTAAGAATTGGTCAAATTCCTCATTTCGAGTTGCGAATGTCAAGTCAACTAAAACAAACCCACATTACCACTAAAAGTTCTTTCTATTCATCTGGAAAATGTGACCGGATAACTTGATGATTGGCAAGACAGGGTTCAAAGATGTGTTCGACATCACGCGGTAGTCTCTTGAACATCCCGCCCCGAGAAAAGGGAGCCAACGACTGCCGTGCGTGTAAATCGGCCATTACTCCCAATCGGTAGCTCGGTGAGTTGTACTGGACAAGGGACCGGTCTCCCCAGATGATTTTAAGTTGAGTCTGGGGATGAAATTGACGTGCACGGAAAAAGACCCACCAGGATCGGGAGGCGGACTAATCACACGCCAGAACTCTGTTTCTCGGAGTCCGTCTGATGTTGTCGTCCGTCTATTCTGTACATGGCATATTTTTCATGGATTACTAGTCAGCCCACCGCTACGGCTGGCCCTGCAGCCACATGGTCTACTCTCATCTTCTGTGTGAGAGAGAGAGAGAAACATCGTACTTTAGTCAGACTCAAATGTCGAGGCATGCCCCGTCTAACTTCTGTCTATAACAATCTCTCAATTGCTTTCATTGCCCACGTATCTGAAATGCATGACGTGCAAGAAAATGTCTGGTTTGCGTCGGTTTTAAGTGGAGAGAAAGCCACAGAAACGTCAAATGACATGAAAAGTTGGCTGACCGTTATTTAAACCTTCTGCGTCTGTCTGAAAGAGATGATTCTTTTTAAGTTGAAATTCAATGCCGAAAAAACCCACGCCACCTTGCACAATATGTACAGCGTTATTTTTCAATTTCTGAAGACACAAAGAATCTGTCCCTCCTCTGATCCACTGCTTCTTCCCCCGCCCTAACTTATTTTTCTTCTTCTTCTTCTTCTTCTTCTTCTTCTGGCAGCGACTGAAGAATCGACTTACACAATGGCACTAGCTGTTTTGTTTTGAAAACCGATTCACGTTTGTTCTTGAACTTCCTTATCGCCAAAAGTACCCGGCAGTTGACTTGAAAATGTCATCTTTCTTTGGACGGCCGTCCTAGTTTTTACGCCACGTTTTCGCTCCTGCCCACATACCCAACGTGTCGTCTTCGCTGTCTGAGAGAGAGAGAGCGAGAGCGAGAGAGAGAGAGAGAGAGAGAGAGAGAGAGAGAGAGAGGAAGAGGGATTTTGAATGGGCACATTTCACTGACGCCGTCTTTGGGTCTTACAACAAAGATGACGGAGAGCTGGAGGGCCGTTTCGGGCATTTTGTGGTCTCCAGTCAGTCAAACTACGACCGGAAGACCCGAATTTTCAGCCGACAGACCGGACCGGTTGACTGTTTTATCAGCAATTCCCAGTACGGGGATCCGTCGAATAGGACTCGGGGGTGTTTCCGTCTGGTCACACGTTTACTGGCTGAGGAGATCCCGGTTCGCACTCTTTTTGCAGTAGAACACTTCTCTCATTGTTAGGAGACCGCCCATGAGGGCTCCCAGTTAGGAATTCGAGGGGGAGGGGACGTAACGCACTTACACCGAGCGGCGAACATTGCGCGGTTTCAATCGATGACAACATTTCGCATCAGTAAAGCAGACAGAGAAGCTTCAATATTTGTAGGCTCAGATGGCGATGATCGTGTGACTGGAAATCGTACTCCCCGAAGACGCTTCTTCCCCGGAGGTTAGGGATCGTCTGCGATACTCTTTTCAGATGCACATTTAGACCTGACTGGAGCCAAACGCTCACTCACCAGTTCAATTCTAGAATGACGCTCGTAGGCCGTTTTGAGAAAGTGAGTTTACAGCGTCTCTGGTTAGGTAAATAGAATCGATACTTGGCCGAACTGTGGCTAGGGGGTGGGGTGGAGGGATCAGGCGATAAGAATGTATTCGAAGATGAAGATGGGATCACTGGAACAAGAAATTTATTTGCCTGACGTTTCGGATTCTCACTCGAATCCAGCATCAGAGACATTCGCAGATAGAGGTGAAGGTGGCACCAGGAGTGCAGTATCTATAGCACGTGGTTGCCGTGGGACCGCATGCGCACTGCAATTAACAGTTCTCGCAATCGCCGCTGGGGTCGTAATTGATGCGGTGGTGGCTTGGCGGTCCGAGTCCGAGTCGTTAATGGCCGCGATTTCGTCATCCGTGCTGGATGCTGGTGTGACGATTGCTCGCAAACTGGCTCATTGTCACCGTGATAATTGCTCGCCCGCGCCCTCCTCACGTGACTGATTCTCCTGCCCAGGGAAAATCGCAATACGGAATAGGGTACCGGGAGGTCATTGTGTTTGTTGACGGATTGCGGGCCTGAGAACCATGACTCGAGCAGCTCGCGGCTCACGCGGTTGTCACCCCTTGCGAGGATTTCGGCCTCTTGAAATTTGAAAATATGGCCGGGTCCCGTCGAGTGTGCCGCCACCTAAGAGTTAGCGTCTCCCCGCCTCACTGCTGCTGCGTGCTCGGCAATTCGCGTACGGAGTAATTTCCCAGTTCCTCCGACATAATTGCTCTGTCCACAACTACACCAGATCCGGTAAACGACTCCAGACGTTTCCTGCCGTGGCAGCGGGTCTTTTGGCCTCATTACTTGGCGCCTAATGGTTGCTTCCGGCACCAGCGGCGATTGCGAGAACTGTTAATTGCAGTGCGCATACGGTCCCACGGCAGCCACGTGCTATAAATGACAGTTCGACCATCGATTTCGATGATGTCCACCGTGTGCCCCACAGACTGCATTGTGGAGCAGGGACAGTGACTTAAGCAGGGGTTTATAGTGCCAGTAGACTTGCGTAGCATCTACCTACACTCTTTCCTCCTCCCCCGCCTGAGCCCGGTGTCAAGACCAAGTCAAGAAGACCGGAGACGAGGGAGGCCGCAGGTGGATGGCTAGGACGGATCCTCGCCTTGGCGCTCCACTCCGCACCCCCTGATCCACACACAAATGACCAGGATTTTGACCACAAAACAATGGGTTGATGGGAGTGGTCCAGTTGTGCGGCGATTGCCGATAACAGGGTCCGCCAGCGCACCCCGCAAATGTTGGCATTTGTTATTGCGCACAGATAACGCCTGCCAGAGTCCGATATGGCCCCCGTGTTGGTTCAGCGCATCTAACACGTGGCCCAAACATGCTATAAATACTGCACTCCTAGTGCTACCTTCACCTCTATCTGCGAATTTCTCTGATGATGGATTCGAGTGAGAATCCGAAACGTCAGGCAAATAAATTTCTTGTTCCAGTGATCGCATCTTCATCTTCTGAACTGCTACCTGGGACTCGCCTGTTCGCTTCTATCAGCAATCTTCTTGGCTCTGCCATGACATTAGGCCTAGGAACGGGAGCTTACAGCGTCTCTGGTTAGGTAAATAGAATCGATACTTGGCCGAACTGTGGGGTGGAGGGATCAGGCGATAAGAGTGTATTCGAAGTTCGCGGGGAAACCGATGAGAGTGGCAGTGAATTAGGAGCCAAGACAACGGCTTCCCCTTTTATAACCAACGGACGCGGTCCCGTAGATCAGGAGGTAGAGAGTTTACCTTAGAAATACTCTATGGCCGGTTGACTCGAGTCCAAAACCAGATGTGCCCCTTCTGCTGGATGACTATGATGACGGAACGAAGGCCTGAAGCGGCCATTAGAGTCTCCCGTGTCTTTAACGGTCACAGTACTTCGCAAACTGAGGAACTAGGATTTTGCCGAAGTCATGGAGGGGGTGGGTACACCCGCGCGTAAAC
>CACRXP010000272.1:395360-408921 GCA_902702965.1 Spirometra erinaceieuropaei | reverse complement strand
GCAGACATCAAAGCAAGGCGGCAGCCCTAGAAACGGACCTGCAAGTCTGTCATCACATAAAAATGCACAAAAAACCCAGGGGGCTGGAGGGTTTGGTCGTGATTTTGACACGAAAAAACACACACACAAGTAACCAACAGACTCCTCTCCTTGCCCTCCCACACAGGGGGTCGTATTCAGAGGTTAAGTCAACAAGTTTCTGGTCGGCAGAAAAACACAGTAAACACTTGAGGCGTGAGACAAATAACATCAAAGAAGACGTCGCTATGATGCGATTTGGCGTCAGCAATGCCGAGATCGAAGAGCGCACTGCGACGGCATTGACGGTGTAGATGCTCTGTGATGTGAGGATTATTCACCGATGCTGTTGTCTCTGGTAGCTTGGTTACTATCAGCTCATAGGGTCATGATCCTGAAATTATCATACTATAACCTCAGTAGGACGGGCTGCTGAACTCATGTTTCGTTCTGTTTCCCTAATATCGCCAAGTGACTAGATGAGGGTTGAATAGATGTCATATTTGTCACACACAATAACAGAGCAAACTTTGTGTTGATTACGAATGATGCAATTGAAGGGGCGGTCCCGGCAAAAAAGTAGCGCACGAAGGACACACAGCCAGTTTGCCTGCCTCATTAGCTAACGAGAAATGCAAACTCCAGCCGCATATATATACCGATAAAAGAAGAGGTTCTTTGGAAAAAAATCAAGTTGTACTCGCGAATTCTCAACTTGGTGACACAAAGCCATCGTAATCAATTCGAAAATAAACGGGTTCAACTCGATTTTTTCGGAAAAAACCTCTTCCTTTTTCATTATGTCGTCCCGGAATGCATACAACTTCTACTCTCTCTCTCTCCCTCTATATATATATGCAGATCAGAAATGGTATGTATTCCGAGTTTATATAATGAAAAATAGAAGGTGTTCTTCGGAAAAGTTGAGTTGTACTCGTGAATTTTCCAGCTGGTCAGTGGTCTTTCTGCCCTATCACACTAACTGGTCTACTGTGACAACCTGACATTCTCCCTTGTTTTCATTTCGTCTGACGACGTGTTGGTGTCACCAGCTCGAAAATTTACGAGCACAACGCGACTTTTCCGAAGAACCCCTTCTATTTTTCAATATTTATATATATATGGATATAGGCAAAAATGCTGACCCCAGGTGTTAATATGGAAGATGAGGATGAGGCGATCTCTGGGGAAGAAGGTTTATTCATCTGACGTTTCGTGTTCATGCTCGAGCACATCTTCGGAGATAGGCTAAGTGAGAAATACAGGGCCTACGGCCCATTGTGGCGCTGAAAGGCACGCCTACATACGGACTGGCTAAATGGCTTGCCAAGCATTTGAAGAAGCTGACGGACGGCTCATAACACACAGCTGTGCCGTCAACACACTTCCTGGAAAGACTAAAAGGCGTCACAATAGCCCCCGACGAAATAATGGTATCTTTTGACGTCGTCTCTCTATTCACCTCCATCCCTAAAGAATTGTCCATGAGAGCTGTCGATGACCTGCTGAAGAAAAGGTACGACGAAGAAGGAAAACCTCTTAAGAGGAGACACGCGATGGAACTACTGGACTACTGTTTACACACGTACTTCACGTTTAACGGCCAAATTTACGAGCAAATCCAAGGAACCCCAATGGGGTCCCCAATCTCCGGCTACCTGGCTGAGGCGGTCTTGCAGGAACTGGAAACTCGGGTCTTCCAGACATACAAGCCGAAATTCTGGATGCGCTACGTAGACGACACCTTTGTCATCTTACACCGAGACGCGAAAGACAACTTTAAAAGAGAATTGGACTCAATTTTTCCACAAATCCAATTTACCATGGAGGAAGAAAATAACGGAGTGCTCCCTTTCCTCGACGTCCAGGTATCGAGGCAGGAAGACGGAACCCTCCAGACTGGTGTCTTTCGAAAGGCGACAGACACGGAGAAAATTCTTCATTACAACAGCAATCACCCCTGTCGCATAAACGCAGTTGTGTCCGGACCCTTTTTCGCCGCATCTACACACACTGCAGCACAGAAGCCGAGAAGTTGCGGGAGCGTAAAACGCTATGGCGTCTCTTTCTTGCCAGTGGATATCCGCGCAGTTTTGTGAACAAATGCTTGTACCGAAGGTACACGAAGACGGACGGTGAGAAGAAACAAAGACCAGAAATCTTCCGTGTCTTGCCCTACGTGAGTAACGTCTCCGAAGCCGCTGAGCGCATGCTAAGGCCGCTAGGCGTGGGTGTTGGTCACCGACCGGAGGCCACCATCCGCCGCTTAATCATGCAGCCAAAGGACCGGCTACCACCTGCAGACACGTCAGGCGTCATTTACCGCGTCAAATGTCTGGACTGTCCAGCCAACTACTGTGGCATGACCGACAAACGCCTAGGAACGCGCATGCATGAGCACACTTTGGCCGTAAGGCGAAAGGACGTACTATCGCATGTCGCCATGCACTGCCTGGAAAACAATCACAAGTTCGACTTTGACGGCGCCCAGGTGCTCGGCCGAGCCGAAAGCAAACTGGCGAGGGAAGTGATCGAGGCCTGGAAATCAGACACGAACTCTATCAACCGAAGTACCGATTTGCCAGCGCCATACGAGGCCGTCAGGCACCATCTACGCGCGAGAGGAGGGCCAGTGAGAAGCGAACGGGACGAACCTATCGGGTGAGAGTGCAGATGGCCTATTTAAACCCTGTATTTCTCACTTAGCCTATCTCCGAAGATGTGCTCGAGCATGAACACGAAACGTCAGATGAATAAACCTTCTTCCCCACACACACAACAATAAGCAAGCTGGTCGCAAATTTTGTCTGTTTATTGACCAATCAAACTAAATCGATATCTGACGCGTGGCGACTTTTGAGTCAGGAATCGGCAGCGGGTTGCGCCCTTGAGTCGTCCAAGGTCACATTCATAAAGCCCACAAAGTGATGGTCGTCGTCACTTAGTGACTGAGAGTCAGACTTGTCTCAAATACACATGGCTGTTCTACAAAATAACAATAACAAAACCAATGTCGACTAGATGAAGGCTGAAAAAGGAACGACGTGCCTCAATAAAATTCAACAAACCGCGGCTGCTCTCTTACGTGTGGGCCAACTGTAGGCATGTGATCAGTGCAGACTGGTGACTTCACGGATCCCTTCGCAGGGCAATCGCACATTCTCAATGGAATTTCCTTTGCATACAATTACTTGAGGTCGTCGCCTGTGCGTTCCCCGGCCCCACCTGTAAAAACCCCCTTTTGCTACCGGTCCCGAATTACAGGCAGCCAGGGTTTGCTTACCCCAGGCGCAGCTACATAACCACATCTGACACAGAAAATCATTGAGTGGAGAAAAACTGAAGTGAACAATCATCACTATCTGTGGTTAGTAGAGTAAACCAACTCTACAGCGGACACAGGGAGTGCTCTTAAGAAGGTCACAACAACAAAGATGTTTGTTTGGATGCAGTCTTTGAATAATGGGCTGTCGGTGAAAAATGCGAAAAACAGCCTTCATAACAACAAACGCAAGCCGGGCAGTGTTTACTTTGGGAATGGCAAAGACAGAAGGGCGTCAACGAGAGCAGAAGCGGGAGACGGAACGGTGGATAAACTAGACGGATTCTACATTGGGCGTTAAAGTATGCAAATAAGTATGCGCGTATGGACCAAAACTCCTCAAACAGTGACCGCCTCGAAAATAGCGCACTCCAACAAAACCGCGATGGAAAGAATTCTGCAATAATCCCGGTTGCTGCACGTAACTGAATCAATATAAAATTCACACTATCCGGATGATTTTATTTCCTGAGGGAAATTTGCTCAGACGGCTGGAACGATACAGGTCTTGCAGGATCAACAATCTCACCACTCTGATGATGGAAGCGAGAAACTTTCCAAGACGTCAGAACAAATACATTGTGGTTCGTTTGACTAGCACGCTCTTGTTCTTCATCTATTCTTTGGGACATAATAGACGCGATAAGGCATCTGGATCTTCAATTTTCATGAAGATATATTTGTGTATTATGATGGAATGACGTTTACCTATCAATTTACGGAACAGGGTCCTGGGGATCTATCTAGAGCCTTAACAAACAGTCGCATAGAGACTACTAAGGTGTCCGAACTATTTGAAAGACACCTGAGGAAGCAACAGATATACGTGGCGTACTAACCAACGACTACACTTCGCAACCAGTTTGTACAGCCTAGGGATGGGATTGGCTATTTAGATAAGAAATGAGAGAGAGAGAGAGAGAGAGGAATTCGCGGTAACAATCGGGAAATTTTCAGAAAAAATAGTCTCCATTCACTGTCTATAAGATACTATACGACATCTGTAGTCCGGTTTACTGTGGTCAAACCGGGAACGAAACATATCAAACAGAACTGAATTATTTGTTCAAACTGTTTTCCCAGAATGGGTATCCTAGGTATTTTGTACACCGATGCATGGGACGACAGGAGTTGAAAGAAAAAGAAAAGGAACTAGCTTGTTCCGATCAGGCGCCCAAACCTAAAAACTGGCGAACACATCCATACATAAAAAATGTGTCCGAACTAGTTGAAAGAGACTTGAGGAAGCACCAGATACATGTGGCGCACAAGCCGACGACTACACTTCGTAACCAGCTTGTACACCCTAAGGATAGGGTTGGCTATTTATATAAGAAAGAAGTCGTACATAAGATATCATGTAACACCCGTAATGCGGTTTACTGTGGTCAAACCGGGAAATCGGCCTCTACACGAATACACGAACATCAGTTGGCCGTAAAAAGGCGAGACCACTTGTCCCAAGTTGCCATGCATTAGCTGGAAACTGGACACAAATTCGCCTGGGACAGAACTCGCATTGAAGGTGTCTGCTCACCTAAAAAGGGCCGTGAATTTTAGAGGCCATCCATTCTGATAACGCATGCATCAATCGACACGTAGAATTGGATACAGTGTACAACAGCCTTAAGGAAAAGTGGAAAAGGCACTAGCCAATCAGAACAATACACCAGCAGGAATGACAAGGCAAAATCGATTTTTTGGCATGTTTAAATGCAAACTATTTTGCACATTTACTTTACGTCTGAAGACGACTTGGGGAACCAATATCGAAAATTTACAATAAAACTTTCTAATCTTTCCCCAAGAGCTTATTTCTTTCGAAATAAATATATACATATTTCAACTAAATAAACACAAATAACAACACCAAAAATACGCTTCAGTTTCCACTATAATTTTGACCTCGGCATTTCATGAGTTAGCACAGGTACTGTATATATATTTACTCAGGAATGGGCGCACACCGATCCATTGGCTTCCCGAAGCAAACAAGCTTCGTATGGGCGATAGGGGTCACGAACAGGCAACCACCTACGAGGCCGAAGTCGGCCAAGTCATAATAGCAGCGAGGAGGGACGACAGAGAATGCGGGTAGATTGATACAGCACTGTTTCGGGCTTGTTTGCCTTCATTCAGCCAATCATAACCCTGACCACCAGCTGCTACCGGAAACACAAACATGCGCACAGACGCACCTGGCGCAACTGGTCCACCACTGGGGTCTACCAGATGGGTCATAAGCACTTCATTGAACCGAAGTTCATCAGTGCCTCGTCACCTGCCATTCTCTGTCGCTGCAGATCGGGTATTTATTCACTGCAGCGACAGAGTATGGCAGGTGGCGAGGCACTGATGAGCTTCGGTTCGATGAAGTGCTTATGATCCATCTGGTAGACCCCAGTGGTGGACCAGTTGCGCCAGGTGCGTCTGTGCGCATGTTTGTGTTTCCGGTAGCAGCTGGTGGTCAGGGTTATGATTGGCTGAATGAAGGCAAACAAGCCCGAAACATTGCTGTATCAATCTACCCCCCCAGACTCTGTCGTATCCGCTCTGCTATCATAGCTTGGCTGACTTCGGCCTCGTAGGTGGTTGCCTGTTCGTGACCCCTATCGCCCATACGAAGCTTGTTTGCTTCGGGAAGCCAATGGATCGGTGTGCGCCCATTCCTGAGTAAATATATATACAGTACCTGTGCTAACTCATGAAATGCCGAGGTCAAAATTATAGTGGAAACTGAAGCGTATTTTTGGTGTTGTTATTTGTGTTTATTTAGTTGAAATAAGGACAAAAAGGCCGTTTGCTGAAGGAAAGTTTGATACGGATCTGTATATTAATTAGAAAACGGGCCGAATTCGGGCGAAATTGGAGGATTCCTGATATTCAAGCAGTTTCCTACGCTATTAAAGCTTTCGGATCGAAATTCTTTGTTTCACATTATTAATCTGTTTAAGAAAATTAATAAAAGGAAGAAATTTTTCAATAAACTTTCCTACAAAAAGAAGAAATTAAATTTCAATATCAAGAAAATCAGGGAAATGCGGATAAATTATTTCTTATTTTGTTCAGGAAATAAGGTGCAATTCTTCATCTAAAAATTCTATTTTACAAATCCATAAAGTTTTATGTTTCAAAATACCGAAATAAAATTTTTTATCAGTTTGATTATTTTACCAGACCGAAAATGCGTATTGTAAACGAATATATATTGAGTTCGCGCGACATGCCGTCCCTTTGCTCTGCCACGCCAAACGATAACTATGTTTAAACAATACTTATCCGAAGTTGACTTCCAGCGCATTCGAAAATTAGCGGCGGAGGGAATCCCGCGTGAGTCGTTAGCTTGTGTTTTCAATATTAGCAAGGTCACTCTGTGGCGCATTATGAATGATAAAACTGTTCCTAGAAATAAGATAGGGGGACCCAAACGGTCCACAAGTAAGCAAGACGACGATTTTATTCGTCGTACATTAAAAAAGTTTCATTACATGCCCATTGAGACCATTCAGCGGGAACATCTGCCGATGTTTTCTATGAACATCATTAGAAAAAGGATGAAGGAATTTGAACTGCAGCGGCGGAAGGCCATGATTAAGCCATATTTAAGTAGAAAACTAATTAGAGAACGGCTTCTATTTGCTAAAAATCATATTGATTACAGATCTTCATTTTGGAGGAGCATTTTCTTCTGCGATGAGGTTTTATTTTTAGACAAGCCTACGAAATCGCTCCAAACCGTCATATGTGGAAAGAACTTCCCAAGAGAACGCACTACACCGACGGCAACATTCAAGAACTGTCAGCGGATGATGGTTTGGATGGCGATTAAATTCGGTGAGCGGCCTGTCTGGCGGTTAACATCCGACACCATCAACAGCAAGGTGTTTATTGCAATTGTCAAGGATGCTTTCGGCTACAACGGCATAAGTTGGCGCCGAATGGATACTGTAATTTTGCACGACAATGCACCTGTCCACCGCTCTAAAGAGGTACGAATTTGATGCCGCTTGCAAATATAACCTAACATTTTAGACAACAACCACCCTCTCCACAATTGGCCTCCAAACCATTTTCATCCCGCCCAACAGTCCCGATTTGAATCCTATCGAAAATCTTTTTGGAATAGTCAAAATAAATTGGCACAAAGCTAAGAAGACTCTTTCAATGCAGGACAGATTGGATTTCATACTCAATAATTACATTTTACAATCCACCATAGATAACCTAGTCATGTCTATGTCTCACAGACTTTCTGCCGTTGTTAATTCGAATGGACATTCAACAAAGTACTGATTTTTCCTATCTGTTTCTGTCCTTAATTATTTTTTACCCTTTTATGCGCCCTCCTCCTTTATACGCCCTCATACGTAGCCTTCATTAACTTGGTTGTAATATAGGCGTTTCTCAAAAATGTGACTTTCGTCGAAAATTATTTATTTTTATATCAGTAAATAATACTTTCTTAACCAAACTTTGCTTTATTTCTTTGACACATCTTTTATTTTCCGCTGTCAGACTTTGAGAGCCGTAGTTTTCACCGATTCTGCGTTAAAGTCGTTTACCTGTGTTAATTCATGACATTTCATGAGTTAGCACAGGTACTGTATGTATAGACAGTTACAAGTGAACCGGTAAATTTTGGAAAAAATATTAGAACCTACCTTGCAACCCTCGCAGGTAAGAGCCCCAAAATGAAATCCCGATGAGCGGCCACCGCAAACGCGGCAAGGAATGTTGGAGATGTCGATATCGGCCTGGCCTTCGAATTCTGAAAGGAGAAGAGAAGAAGGGAAACCACCTAAGACAGATTCTCTTGATTGACCCAGATAATTCCACAAACGACAGTCGTCCTTTTTGTTTTTTTTTCGAATTAGTCTCTACGGTGTACGTACTGACAGGTGCAAAAAGGTCGTGCTTATGCAGTAATACTGAGAGAAGGGGTATAAATCAATAAAAGGACTGCCAACTATTGTGGCTTCAACAATCGGGACGAGGTGTGCACCCGACATCCCCTTTTACACCGAACAACTCCCGGACCCTGATAGTCAATTGACCACCCTCGACTTCACTATCGAGGCCCCGTTTCGCCCGACTCACGCTCAGGTGCTTTCTCACTGTGACTTCTCTCTCCTCTCGCTCTTCAAATACCCGCGTAACAGATTCAGTGCGCCAGTGCAAACCCAGCCGAAACAACAATAAACCTAAGAATAACCTGCGACTAAGACGAGACGATCGACACTTGAAAGGTGGTTGGGTGGTAGGAGGGGAGGGTGGGGATGAAGGGCTTGAAGTGAGACGGTAGCCAAGGGTGAGTATTCACTATACTCTGATCCTCAAATTCCTCCTCCCCTCCCCTAGAATTTGAAGTCACCGAATTCTCATGACGGCCTCCACCCACGAAGATGCTTAGAGCACTGAAGGGGGGGGGGTGAGGTGGGAAAAAGTGGGTGGGGGGGGGCAGGACATCAAGGATTCGCAAGACCACCTGAAAAAAGGCTCGAGAACAGTGTTGCATTGCTTGTAACAAAAAGTATTGAGGCGAGCCGCCCGAAGTGCTGACTCCAGGCCCGTAAAACCTAGAAAACACAATTTGAAGGACAGCTGCAAAGGCTATTTAAAGAAGTTGAGAAAGTACAATCAAAATAAGTGATACAACCTTGGGTTTAAGTCAAGCTGGCTCATTGTGACAACTGGGGTCAGCGCTGTATTTGTCGGCGAAGCCCTCGATACCTGATTACCAGTCGCCGCCAAACGATCGCCTGCTATGGTTACAGCGCAGAGCCCCAATGCGAAACGAAATTTCCGCTTTCTTTCCCACTGTCGGCAAACCAACCTGCGTCCCATATTCGACAAAGTAGCAAAAACCTCCAGAGACAAATGCTTGCTGAGTTGACTTGGTAGAACTGGGTGTTTCGTCTTGTCACGGGGTTTCGAGTCAGAAGTCCAGCCGGCAGTGCTATAACGCCAAATAATCAATAACGGGCAACCAGGGCATATCAGATCGCTCGTATTCTCTCCGGATTAGTCCTTATGACAGCAGATAGGATGCGAGCTTGTGTCCCAGTGGCGGGGAGACTGATCATAAGCCATCACCGGGTTCGGATTTGAGGATCTGTCCGGCTGGTGGCAGACGGTGAACTAAAATGACTATTCCAGTACCCCTTGATGGTTTACAAAGAGCCTCCTGTTTGGGAGCAATTTTTCAGGGGTTGCGGGGGGGGAGGTTCCTACACCCGGGCAGAAAATCAATGCAGAAACAGCAAGGTCATGGTTTTGGGCAAAGCTGGCTAATCAGTAAAGTTAGTAACTCAAACACCGTAGGGGAAGAAAGTGAAAAAGGGGATCGTTAACGAGCAAAAGGGTGAGAGGGGAAGGGAAAATCATGGAGCTAGTACTAGTCAGAAGATTAAGTTCCGAAAAGGCTCGTCCTTATATCTTTGCCCTTTTAGGACGACAATATTTTAAGTACTATCAAATGACGATTACGCTCCACTATTGAAAGGACATACAATGCTGCCGAACTAGTATTATACAGTCCTACTAAGCCACTTCCGATTCCGCGGGCAAATGATGCCTTGCCAATGCACGCCACTTCCAATTGTGTTTATGAATTCACATGCACTTGCGGATGCAAGTGCATTGGGCGAACGCAAAGGCAATTGGCAGCCAGGTCAGTTGAGCACCTGCCCAGATGGCTCCTAAAGCGAGAAAATAAAATCCCGCGTTCCTCCATTACGAAACACCTGCTTGATAGTGGTCACACCGTATACCCCAAGACTTCCTTCCGAGTACTTGATCGGGCACGAACAATTCGGACATTGCGTTACCTGGAGGCGGCCTATAGACGGCGGGTGAAACCAGATCTTTATAAACAGTTGGAACACGTTATTAGCCTAACACTACCGTGATAGCTTCTAGCTACATGATTTTCCCTTCCCCTCTCGCCCTTTTTGGCTAGTTAACGCCTCCCCCTTTCACTTTCTTTCCCTACGGTGTTTGAGTTACTGACTTTACTGATTAGCCAGCTTTACCCAAAACCATGACCTTGCTGTTTCTGCATGGATTTTCTGCACTAATTCAAAGCTGTTGTATTCTTCCCACTCGTTATCCATCCTATGAAGCGACAGGACGCAGCTGACGAGCCGTCGCGAAAGTTTTTGGTACCATTAAATCCTGCCCTGCTTGCCTACTTCAGCGTCGTAACGGGGACAAAATGCTTCAAACTTCTGAAAACGTATTTTCCAATGATGAGACGAACTTAGGCAGCCTGTCTATTGGCCTTCAGGTCGCGAAATCAAATCAGGAACAGGCTGAAAGGTCCTTTGAGAAGATGAAGTGCTAAGACGCACTGAAGACCCACGGTAAGCATGAAAAATATCGTTTGGAAGTAGGTTCTGCCGATTCGCAGGAATTGCGCAGAAAAATACCGCTGTTTAGTGTTATGTTGGAATTAAGGTTCAGAGTTTCCAGGCGAAACAGAACACCCTGCTGCGAGCGAGTCAGATCGATGAATTTTACTCCCTGCGTCCATTTGATGATTTATGATCGCGGTCGGTAGCGTGAGCTCGTGCGCCACGGATAAAATATTTCGGCTCGATTAAATGACTGCCGAGCAGTGTTCATCTGGAGTTGGTCAGCGGAAACCAAATTGGCGATCAGGGCTCAAGCTGGTACTCCCATTACATCCCTCCCTTGCTAAGCGCTTGTAAATGCACAGATCGCTACTACCTTATCGGTGTCGGCGTCCGCACAGACACGCACGACCTGGTTCCGACTACATTTGCCAGGCCTTGATAAGGGTGCCTCGTATCTCATATGCGCAAGAATGTTGCAGAGGGCGCAGCCTGACCCTCGGTCCGGAGAGGACCAGACTATTCCGTCAGTTGGTAACCTTACAAGTCACGATTGTTAGCGCATCGTGATAGGCTCAAGCGCGTCGGAGTTGTTATAGAAAGGAATGTGCTGATTTGCTGTGCAGATGGGTTACCTTTCTCTTCCCAATGTACCGGCCAACTGTTGGAGACTATCAACCAGGGAGTGACGCAGCGGCGTAAAGCCCACTTCCAGCGCGTACCACATGCACGGCTGTGGCTATGGGCTCGCGTGGACTCTGCACGACCTAGTTAACGCGCGCAGTGAGTCAATGTGATCACGTTTGGGTTTAGTACACCTGCGGCAGGGGCCGTTTGGTAGGACAAGGCACATCAGCATCTAAGAGCACACCCAGGGCGCGGTTTCCGATCAAGAGGGCAATTTTGTCGTGAGCTCTTGCAAAAATCACAGAAGCACCATACTGACGCGTAGGTAGGTCAGTCAGACCACAAACACTAACTTCCGAAATGTAGTTTAGTCCAGGGAACGTTTTGTTGAAAGTTATGTACTTTGGAGCCTACAGGCTAACGATTTTTTTGTCATTCTACGGAAATGCGCGCGCCAGAAAACCCAATGAAGCCGTTCTCGTCAGCTTCTTCGGCTAAACTTTCCATGATTTCTACGGTGGCGGTGGGACATATATTTCCATAAACTGATTTCACGTCTTACGATACGGACTGTGAAAAACCATAGGATTGGTTTCTGAGAAGCTGGAGTACAAACAACATGACAGTTATTTCAGGAAAGTTTTGCTAAAAACAAACTTAGCTTTGGGCTGTAAGACAAGTTGAATGTTCCATAAACGTTCTAGGAGACTTCAAAACATCAGCTGAATTCTCGGTGGGGCTCGTGTCCCGCGACAAATGAGTGTTTAGTCAAATTGTCTGGCGGATTCTACAGTGATTGGCCCGGGAAAACGTGTTTGCGCAGTCAGCCTACTGTCTTGCAATTGGTGGGTTTCATAATGTACTGTAAAGGTGGCCAAAATGTTACACACTCAAGCACCTCGATCGGGGCCTCCTAATTAAGGTGAGCTGTATTCAAGCCTCTCTCTCCCTGCCCTGGGTTCGAATCCCGCTGTGGCCGCCGGGGTTTTCATAATGGGGAGTTAAGTTAATCTAATTCCTCAAAATGCGAACAAAGGCACCATCCGCAGTTCCCTCCCCCCCCTCCCCCCTAAAAAACACCTTCAAAGCACCGAAAGTCACCCAATATCGGTAATAAAATGAAAAACTCAGACTAGTCTGACGAATGCTCAGCTTCTCCGCATTGTGAACTCACCCTTCAAGTTCATTCCCAGTTCGAGGCATTTCTTGTAGCGACACTGTTGACAACGGCCACGACTGGTCTTGGCAATCACGCAGTTACCGCCGGAGGGGCAAACTGTGGTCGACTTTCCGTTGGACAACGATTGTCGCATGAAGAATTTCTGAGATGGGAAGTCAAAAAAAGCAGGTGACGTCGAAGCGATCGAGGTAAATGCTTTTAATTGGTACCTCCAGCCTATGCTAGACAAGAAATTGGGTAACATTGAATGAACACGATACAATCTAGACCCGAGAGGTACGGTAGATGAGCTACCTCCGGAATTGTCGACATAAAAGGGCAGTATGAATTTTCCCATTGATTTGCGGAGCCCTTTTAAATTCAAACATATTCCACAGAAAATATTCAGAAAAAATTCTTTTTTACACTCATTTAATTGCAAATTGCGCCTTCTCCAAATTTTCCATATGTAGAGAGAGCATTTTTAGGCCTTTAAAATTATGGGATTTTTAAAACAGGAAATGCCAATTCACACAGCATCGCATCAGCACGTGTATTAGTGCTACTTATAAAGTATACAACCTGATCTACACCCATAGCACAATTCTATGAATCCTATCTGACATCTTCTCAATAGTGTACAGAAATAAATGATATGCCATCGACGGAATATATACAGGATGTAGTTTAAAAACGGTAAGGGAGGCAAAGAATTATACGGGAATTCATTTCGACCCAACTGTGCAAAACTCGGCGACCTTGGTGGGATTCGAACCCACGACAGAGGGGAGAAGGCTTGAGTACAGCCAACACTTGAATGAGCCGCAACTTGGAAGTTGACGTCGTTTCTTCAACCAAACATTAAAGTTTGACAAAACAGAAATTCTTGCTAGCGGCGACAACCGCGTCAGCCGCAAACTGCTCAAACCATGGTTTTCCGGTCCTCAACGAATCAGCAAGCGCAACGACCCCCCACTCCATATTCAGCGCTAAGACCTTGCCTAGGTGAAGTAGATAGGCTCGATGAGAGCTTGCGGATAACCACTGTCCCCGGTACCAATGTCGGCGAGTAAAAACCACCCA
>CACRXP010000272.1:372326-394987 GCA_902702965.1 Spirometra erinaceieuropaei | reverse complement strand
AGTAAAGACCACCTCCGAAAGAAAAAAATACTCAGGCTGTGAAGGTGGAGGGCTGGGATGGGGCGGAGGACGGTCGAAGCAGGATGAGAGGTCGTCCAGTCGGTGTGCGAGCATTAATCAGTCGTCGTCTCTCACTCCGTCTGCGGGCAAGGCAGGTGGCCGTGAGGCCTCATCTTCACGACAGACCCCATCATCGAGGGAGAGAGAAAAACGATCTGAAGGGCCGGCAGCAACCAGGAATTGGAGGGACTCGTAGTTGCAGCTCGGCAAGGCGCGCAGTTGGCAAGCCAACTACTGTCTACTGTCTGATACTGTCAGGAGGCACTTTGGACGGTCAGAGACTTTTGGAGGAAGTTTCAGAGAGAGGAGCTGCCGAACAACAGAGGGCCTCATGGTGCCGGGCTTGGGCCAATTAATCTGACAGCTAGGCTCGGCTGTGGAAGAAAATTGGTGACTGGACTTTTCCACGGAATCTCACCAACTCACTGGGACAGCGTAGGGATCTAGGTTCAGACAACTAGTCTTTACGACGCTAAGAATTGAACGCGTAGTCCGGCCAGATTCAGGACATTCAGGGAAATAAGCTGTTTTTGGATAAACGAACTCCCAAATCTTCTTGTAATGAACAGCTTAGTAAGATGTGGCCGCACTTGGCGGACACAATACTGTTGACCTACTTACTTAAATTTGAGTTGGCGTGATTACTTTGGAATGGTGTTAATGTGCGTTGCGGTGTGCGTGTTCTTTTGACGGCCTTGTTTCTTTGTTGTCGTGTCTACCTCTTTTTGGCCTAATGCCGGTGGTCCTTCTTGACTTTCGGCCTGTCGTCTCCTAACTTTAGGGCTTTGGGCCGCGGTTAAGGGTTAGGGCAACTATTTCCCAACCACTCAAAGTACAACCGCGCATTCCCAATAGCTTTTCTTTTGCATACAACTACTTGATCTCATCGCCTGTGCGTTCCGCGGTCCCACCCGTAAAAACTCTTTTTTACCACCGGGCCCGCATTACAGGTGACTGGTGCTTGCTTACCTCAGGTGTGGCTACATAACCCCGTCTCTGAGCGACAGCTTCATTGATCGTCGTAATTCTGCGCAGAGGAAGTGCGCTAGGTGCTCTTTTTGCCAAGGTGGCATGATAACGTGGGACGGTTGAGGGATTTTGCCAACGACCACTAATGTGGCAGCCAGTAGGATAACCACCCGTTCAGGGGGCAGGCGTTCCTTTAGGTCAGCGTCGCGGGACCACGAGGCCTCTTAACTGGTCTCCTCTCCACTCTGTCAAACCTTCTGCCGGCATCAAAATGTACGAGCCGTTACAAGGGAGGAAGTGCTCGCGTAAACACCCCACCAGGGGATATCCTTCAATCCTGAGATGTTGGGCGTTCCGGGATTGTGATAGAGGTAAGGGAAGCCGCCGTCGTGTTGGAGAGTCCTGAACTTGGCCTGACAGTTATTACTGCTATGCAAAGGGATCCGACTACGAAGATATCCCGTGCCTGTTTGACTGCAGCCGTGTTGATAGGCTTACCGCCCTCCCTCATTCGACGCGACGGCCGCCTCCAAGCGAGCGCACAGTGAATACTGCTCGAGTCTGCCAAGGCAGATGAAAGGGGTTCCGCAAGGCTCCGATCGGCACGGCCGACGTGGACGCATAGGAAAACACTGTTTATACGCCAGCTCTTCGCTTTGACAAGACATTTGCTCGTGTGCAGATGTACTGCAAGGGCTTCGAAGACTACTTCTCTGTAAAGAGCGTGAAGGGCTTCTGGGATACCACTGTAGCTTGTGCTACGCCTGTTAATGCCTCTGGCTTTCGGCTAAAACATTCTTTGGCATGATGTGGTTATGTAGCCGCACCTGATAAACACAATACTGTTTGAGTTGGGGTTAGGGGTTTAGGATTAGGTGTTATGGTTAGGGGTTAAGGTTAGGAGTTAGGGCTAGGGGCTAGAGTTAGGGTTGGAGGTTAAGACAACTATTTCTCAACCACCCAAAGTACAACCACACATTCGCAATGGCTTTTCTTTTGCATACAACTACTGGGCCTCGTCGCTTGTGCGTTTCCCGGTCCCACCTGTAAAAAGCCCCATTACCATCGGTCCCGCATTACAAGTGGATGGGGTTTGTTTACTTCAAGTGGGGCTACATAACCACATCTGACTCATTTTTGTTAAAAACGAACCTCACGGTGCATCCCATTGGATTCAGATGAACGGTATCGGTCTCCCCAACTCGCTCCGATACAATGTCCCTAGATGCTGCAGAAGAAGTCTATGAGTGCGGCAGGATGCTCCCTTGTGTAATTGAAGAGGATCTCGGCCCTTGCATCATTTTAACGGACATGCTCAGGTCGAACACCAGAATATGGACCGCCCTGTACAACAGGAGGTTTCTGTGTCCCAACTCTAACCCTAAGTCCAACCCTACTCCCCAAATTAACCCTGTCCCATAATAACACCTCCTTAGATATTTAAGGCGAGGCCACCTGAATATACGGGATTCTGCATCCAACCCCACCCTCGTTCGGAAGCCTCCAGCAATCAAGTTTTTTGCTTTGCTTGCGGCCCCAGCGCCCGAATCCAAGCCCTCCCGACTAGTTTTTTTTTCAGATAACCATTTGAAAGTAACTGCTGGCATGTCGCAGACCAGAATTTGTATAAGGAAAGAAATAAGTGCGCCTCAATTGTTTTCTTCAACGCCAAAGTCCCTTCAAGTCGACCAAGTGAGTTTGTTGGATATTCGAGTCATATATCCGGATTTGCAAGCATCCAATATGGGCTGCGGCGTTGAGTTTAATCCAATCGGGGACACGCGTCAGTCACTGCTCCCGAGCACACAGTTTGAACGGTCGGTTTGAACCAGACAGACCCTTCGAAATGAGGTTGATGCTGTGGAGCAGTCGACATTCAGGGCACATTAGCGCCTTCCTGTCTAGAATACGATTGAGACGCCTCCCAACTATCCCGACGCGGTAAGAATCGCGGCTTGGAAGACTGCAAGTTCACTAGAATTATTCGGTCACCCCTCGGGAGTCCTATGCTCAGACGAAACAATCATTACCTAGGGAGGACAGCTTTATCGTCGATTTCGATCATGTCCACCGTGTGTTCCACAGCAGAGTGAGACGGCGGGGACGGTGACTTGCACGTGACTTAGTTTCAAGTGATAGCAGGTTTGCGCAGTAGCTAACACTATCCTCCTCCTCCTCCTCCTCCTCCTCCTCCTCCCCCTCCGCCTACTAGGCCAAATGTCAAGACATAGGCAAGACCGGAGGTGGAAGAGACGGGGGGTGTCTGGCGCGGCCGGGGCAGCCCCTAGGCGTGCCGCCATATCCTGATCGGGTCCCACAGAGTGGGGGAGCCATAGAGGAAACACTAAGTAGCCGTTGCAGACTGACACTCAATCCACCAGTCGGCCAGTCAGGCTGAATGCGAGGTCCCAGTCTATCCCGTCAGTTGGCAGCCTTCGATACCACAGCTTTTAGCCCACCGTGACAGCCTCAAGAGCGTCGGGTGTATCATGGTGAGCAAAATGCGCTGAGTTGTCGATCTCACTCCTTCCACCCCCAGGCACTAGTCCACTGACCGAGCCGGTCAGAGGTGTGATGCCGGGGTGGGCGCAGTGGTTGATAGGACTAGAGAGTCCGCCTGCGCTCATGAGCTCGCCTCCCAAATGCACGCGCCAGGATTACACACACACACACAAGGGGACTGCTTAACGATAAGTACATGTGAATGGCAATACACAACTGTACACTCTGTCGTCCTCCGTTTGCAACGCAAGGACTGCCTGCCACGCTGGGTCTTGTCCGTCTTCGTCAGGGAGAGATGCTCCCAATCAACCCTAGGTCGTTTGACTTGTGCGGTTTGGCAGCTGAACCCCTGGTGGGCTGGAGGTCGCCAGCTGAAGACTAGCCATGCGGCCATATGGTCTAAGATTTGGTCTGCATCGACGGTCGTATCTGTGCGTCCATTAGGCTGCAGGCGTGCAACTAATAACCCTGCAAATAGAAGCGACGAGACGGGCCCCAGGAAGCAGTCGTGAAAATGCAGACACGATCGCTGGGACAAGAGCTTTATTCGCCTGGCGTTTCGGATTCCTGCTCAAACACATCATTAGAGACAATAGCAGACCCCTATCTGCTATCGATTTGAACAAGCTTGCAAATTCTTTTGTTAGCCCTGAAGCGACAAAGGCATCAGCTCCGGAAGGACAGGGTGAATTTTAGCCCTCATCAGCCGTCTGCATCGTACTAGTCTCTCGCTCTCTCCCGACATCGGCCTCGGACACTGTCGCTTGACCCAGACACTTCTGACTCACTGAATGTCTGGCTTTCTGTGTGTGTCTGCGTAGTCGACGTTCGACAGAAGTCGTCTCAGCACATGCTAGAAGTGGGATGTCCGGGGGGGGGAGGGGCATTCCGACACTCGTTCCCTCCCCCTCCCCCCCTACAGCGTCAAAAGCATCTAGCGAAAGGGATAGAGAGACAGAAAGAGGGGCTCTCCAGGCGTTCTGCGACCGGTCAGACAAGCCCGTTCGTGAAGACCACGGGTGCATGCGTCGTTCGGCTAGCGTTGCCAAATATCTGCGTGCACACAGGTAGGACGAAGGTCTAGTCGCTTCACTAAAGTCCTGTGGCAACGGACGGTTAGGATGAAAGAAGACCAGACCGAGTAGAAATCCAACGGCAGAACAGAAGAGGCTTGGGTAGGGTTGGTGTCAGCGCTGGACAAATGGCAATATGGCTTGTTTCTAGTGCCCTGGGAGTTAACAGAAAGCCTCGAGAGGATAGGATAGGCCTGTTATTCAATGTGTCGACAAATCTTCGCTGATGCCCCCAGAGGTATGAAGGAAACACGCAAAACACCACCAGCTCGTGTTCGAAATGAGAACGGAGTCCTGTGTGAGGGAACGTCGTCTAGTTCTGTGCTGGGATAGGGACTAGACCGTGTGTGTCCTCAAAGCGCTAGCGACCCACCTGCGCCCCCCCCCGTCTAAGGTCTTCTTGGCCCTGGCTTGACACCAGGTCCAGGTGGGCGAGGAGAGAGTGTGGTAGATGCTGCGCAAGTCTGTTATCGCTATAAACTAATCCACGCGCGAGTCACCGTGCCTGCTGCACCTTGAATACGGTGGACATCGTCGGAATCGACGGTCGGACTGGGCGCTAGGAATCGCGCAGTCAACAAGCTGACCGATGTTTCTGGTCGTCAGATGCGCTCCAAAAGTATGCTAAACAAAACGAAAACAACCCTCGGTCCTACTCCACCTCCCCCACCCCTAGCCTATCGGAATGAATCTGCTCACTTTTGGACGTCTATTCTTCTGTAGACAATCTCATCACTGACCGATCAGCGCCAGGGGACAGGCTCAGTGAAAGGTGAACACGCTTCTCCGAAGGAAAACAATTGGACAGGCTGGATGCAGAGCGGCGAGACTCTGGGGGGTTCTTTTCGTCGCCAACAATGACAAAATAAGACAATTAGCCTGTTCCACCCCCGCAAGAAAAACTAACAATCGTTTCCCAGTCAGCGAGGAGGAATTGGCTAGATCGCAGTTGGTAACCTGGCCGCGTACTACAGGTGGCGGGGGGTTTGTTTACTGGGGCTATTTTGTGGGGCTCCATAATCACATCTGACCCATTTGGCGTCCGTTTTACTTTTGAAGTAAGGATTCGGGTACCGGATAATGGTTTCTGATTTTCGGGTTAGGGTTATGCCGAAATTTCAAGGCGGTCAGCGTTAGGAGAATTAAAACCGCAGTAGAGTTAGGATTAGGGTCAAAGGGGGCGGAGTGCGACAGAAGTTGGGACAACGAAATAGTTGCCCTTCGGGATTCGGCGCGAGGCCCCCGCGTAGTACAGGGGTTCATATTCCCCTGTTCAACTCAATGCCCTCCTAGAGAATCAATTTCACCGCTTCCAAACCGAGCGAGAACAAAGTGAATGCACCCCTGGCAACGCAATTCTGGCAATTTCCCTCGTCAGGACAAGGTGATGTGTGACGCTCAGAGTTCGACAGACCACCGCCTGTTGACGTCTGGAAGATCAGGCCGCAAATGCGACCCCACAGGCGGTCTCTCAAGTAAGAAAGCACCAAATGGGTAAAAAAAAACTGTGCTGCTGAAAACGGTTGGACATTGATTGGACTGTGGCAATGAGGTGAGCATCAGTCTGGAGTCAGTGCGAGACAGGTGTTGAGACCAAATGGATGAACTCGGTTGACGCCATCCAGTCATGATTTAGAAGCCCTTGGATGCAAACACGACCAGCATCTTGGGGCTGGGTGGAAGACGATGAGAAAACCCGCCGTCTCCTCTTCGTGAAAAACCAGCTACGCCAGTAGTAGGATCGACTGAAAGCTGCAACCATGCAGGCGGCCACAGGGTGAGCGATCGCCAGGTGGTGCGAGATACTGCATTGCTGGATATATATATGTATATGTTCTAGTAGTCGTCTGAATCTCCCCGTCCGACGCTAATGCAGGCACCGGAGGCGGATGCAACTTTTGAGACGCAATGTCACTGACTACGGAGCGTTATCCACTTCTTCGCTCTGGAAGTTCACGGCCGCGCACGCCGTCAACACTGAGACCGGTTTGATCACAACGACGACGAGATCGGCAACCTACTCTCCGAGGAGAGCACGCTGCAGAATCCCGGCAACCAACACGGTGGTCTTTTTCTGCTTTGGCTGCGAATGACAGAGATGAAAGATGACTGATTGATTGACAAGGCGGACGAAGCTGAAGGATGCGCTTATCGTCGTGAAATGAGGAACTTCGCGCGGCCATTATGGCGATCTATGATCCACAACCGAAGGGGGCTGATTCACTACTTAGCTCAGGCAGTAAAATCCGTGGAGCGCTTGGCCGGGCACTTTCTGGGTGTCCTCAACTGTCTATTTATAGCCTCCAGGTGGACAATTAACAGACTTTCTCGAGTGAAGATTAATGTTGACCTCGAAGGTTAATCTACCGTGAAGAACAGCAGACTGAGCAGCACGGTGGATGTTTAAAGAACATTCTTCAGCCGCGGACTCAATTCCAGTAGAAATCTGAAAAACGGACGTGTTCAATGCCAGAACTGCTCCAAAAGACAGGACGCAGGGGCGGAACCTTTGCTGACTACAAGCGCATACCTCCAAATCTGCAACAACCACCGTAGTATCTCTGCTCTCACCATTGCTACCGGCCTGCTACCCGACTGCCTGAAAACACACACCTCGAAACGACAAATGGGTTCTGAAAGCATTTTGCTAATAGAAGCGAAGAGGCTTCCACGCTCATCGCACGCCACCGAACGGTTGACTACCGGATTTCGTCATCCGTGTGGACTCTTGGGTGGTTTTTGCTTGCTGACATTGGTACCGGGGACAGTGGTTATCCGTACGCTCTCCTCGCGGCTAACTACTTCACCTAGGCTAAGTCTCAGCGCCGAATATGGAATGGGGGGTCCTTGCGCTTGCTGATTCGTTAAGGACCGGAAAACCATGATTTGAGCAGTTTGCGGCTCACGCGGTTGTCGCCTGCAGCAAGAATTTCTGCTTCGTCAAACTTGAATGTGTGGTTGGGTATTCTTGAATGAGACGCGACTTGGGAGTTGACGTCGTTCCTCCTCACTGCTGCTGCGTGCTCGGCCAACCGTGTCAGAATTATTTTTCCGGTTTCTCCGACATAGTTGCTTTATCTACAACTGCACCAGACCCGGTAAACGACTCCAGATGGTCCCTACTGTGACAGAGGGTCTTTCGGCCTCATGATCCTATGCCCTTTGGTTACGCCCCCGGTCTGTACGCAACTCCAATTCCAAGGGGCGTAAGAAGGCGGCTGACGGCTTCCGAGACATTCTTCCTACGGAACAGTTCGCCAAGATTTGGGGCCGGTTGGATTTTGTCTCTTGCCTCGTTTACGCGGGTACTGGTTGACGTAGTTGCGCGGGTAGCCGTTCCCTCTAAGCAACCGTCGAAGGTATTGCACTTCATCAACCCTGTCTTCCGGTGCACTGCAGTGAGTTTGCACCCGCTGGTATAGCCTTGGTGACTGGGTGGGTGGTTGCTGTTGTAACTTAGTACTTGCGTCGTGTTTGTCGCTTTCCTGAATACTTCGGTCTTTAGGCCACCACAATCTTTACGAAAGACGAGGACATCAAGAAAGGCCAACTGGTCGTTTTCCTCATCCTTCATCGTAAATTAAATTTGTGAGTAGACGGCTTTGAGGTGTTCTTTAAATTCCAACACCTGAACCAGTGCCTGCGGAAACCGATCGCTGGATCGAACCCCAGGTGTTGCACACTTCGGGATTGATTATGACTGGCTGACGACGGCCAATAAGCCAGAAACGATCACCCCAGTCTCCGTTGCCTTTGCCGGCAATGCTATTCTGTCTATATCCATCGCTGCAGTAGGATGCTGGTTGGGCACAACGGGAGGAGTGAGTTCCGTAAAACGATCATGAGCGCCCCTCCACCATGGAGGCTAAATGTTGAGCAGGGCGAACTCAGAGCAGGTGTCAGGGGACCTCGCCTCCCTGCCGAGGGCAAAATTCGCGTAACAATCGGATCCCCAAAACCGGTCGGGCTTCGGCAGACTGTGGCATACTCCTTAACTTTAACCTGGGATGTGCGAGGCTGCTGCCATGACTACGCCTTTGAGGAGGGCGAAGACCTGGTCATTGTCATCCCACCCGTCTCTGGAGAGTGTCGAAAATGAGAGGCAGTAAAGGATGCTAGACACTGAATTCCAGGAGAGAGCGGGCATGCCCAAAATCCATGTCATACGGAAATACATCACTCAAGATTGCTTAATGATGGGCGCATGCCCAACTAATTAATCCACTGGTGCATGCAGACAGAGAGGACGGAAGCATCGATACAAAGGCGTCCCGATGGCTACTATCTAGGACCTGCAGATTAGATCTGAAACCTGCGAGGGGCTCGCGCATAATCAGCGTTCCTCGACTACTGCAGTAAAAAGTTGAGCAGTCACCTCCGAAGTCGACCAAATTGTGAAGGTCAGGGTGGAATTACAAGACTGCTATGCTGCAGACCGAAGCGTATACAGGACAGATTCGTACCCGCCATCCCCTGCACAGCAAAACACCACTACGGCAGGAAACGTCTGAAGTCGTTTAGCGGATCTGGTGCAGTTGCGGACAAAGCAACTACGCCGGGTAAACTGGGAGATTGCTCAGGACTGGGATGGCTAAACACGCAGCAGTGGTGAGGAGGAAAGACGCCAGCTCTCAGGTGGCGGCTCATTTCACGGAACCCGGCCATATTTTCAAGTTTTAACAAGCCGAAATCCTCGCAATAACTGACAGCCACGTGAACCCCGAGCTGCTGGAATCATAGTTCTCAGGCTCGCAACCCACAAATAGGCGCAATGACCTCCCGGTATCATATTCTGTCCTGAGACATTACCTGAGCAGGGGAATCAGTCACGTGGGGAGGGCGCGGGCGATCAACTATCCCAGTGACAGCGGGCCAAACTGCCGATTAATCATCACGTCAACATCCAACAAGGATGATGAAATTACGGCAATTAAGGACTCGGACGTGGACTGACGAGCCATCGTAGCCCTAATTACGACCCCGAGGGTTGATCGCGAGAGCTTCTAATTATATTTACGTATGTGGTGCCACGGCAGCCACGCGCTATAAATGCTGCAGTCTCTGTGCCTCCGCTACCTTTATCTGCAACTGTCTCCGATGATGAGTTCGAGTGAGAATCCGAAACGTCAGGCCGATAATCTCCTTGTTTCAGTGATCGCATCCTCTTCTTCTAAACTGCTTCCTGGAATTCGTCTGTTCGCTTCTATCAGCAGCATCATCATTCACGTCACCTCTCCTGCTGCGTTTCAGCTGCCGTCGGACATCAGCGTACGCACCGGAACAGGAACGCCGTCAGGGCACAGAGTACTTCCGGAGCCGCAGCCGGCAATCTACATGCAATCTCAACCTTCCCATTCTGTGGCTGCAGACTGCGATCACGTATCGGCCCGGTCGGTCACCTGAAAGGCAGCCACGGTGTCCCGGTCAACATCAGTCGTGCATGTCTTCCATGTCCACTCTGCCTCAAGACATGCAGGTATCGCGCGGGTCATTTAGGCCATGTGCCGATGCACGAAAATGTTTGGTGAAACAACCCATCTCATGTGCCCTTAAACCGCCTTTGTCCGCACGTACACACAGACACATTCAGGCTATGCGCCGGACTGCACTTCTGTACATCATACGTCCTTCCTTCAGTCTGTCATCACCATCACCGACAGAACAACGAGCCCGTGGCTCAGCGGTTGGAGGCGTGGGACTTCTAACTAACAGGTCGCGAGTTCGAGTCCCAGGTGTTCCACAATTCGGCGGCGGGTATGACTAGCTGACGACGGCTAGTAAGCCAGAAATGGCCATTCTGGTCTCCCTTGCCTTTGTCCGTAATAACATACTGCCCACATCATGCGTCGCTGTGAGGCAGCTGGTTGGGCTCGAGAGAGAGAGAGAGTCCCAAGCACAACGGCACGAGTGAGTCCCGTAAAAACGATCGGTGAGCCCTACTCTACAATTGTATATTCCCGATCACAACCGACGAGCCCGTGGCTCATCGTACATCGTTCTTGCGATGCAGTCTGCCGTCGCCATTTTAAAAATCGTATATCGAGATGCGCAGGTCTCAGTTATGAAATGACCTTTTGTGGATTACGTCATGCTGAGTGAAAGATAAAAACATATGAAGCAGGTGTGATCTGAGGAATTTATGGCATGTCAGTCACGGCGAGTCGACTGGTGCGAGGAGAGAAAGGCCGATCTCGTTCCTCATAGCAAATCAACACACTCCCCACGATAATAAAGTCAAGGCGCCCAACGTCATGCTCTGGAGAGAGTAACTCGGTCTCACAGAGGCCTGAGAGTTTGGCAACAACGGTCCCCTTTCGTGGGATCCGAGACATCCTCATGTGGAAATAGGGATAAGATCATGTGTGCCACTGGTGTTAACCGGTTTTTGTCGGTGTGCCCACACCCATTTCCGATGGCCTCGACCCATTTTCGCCGTCGGGACACAGTGGAGGTGAAAACGACTAAGTGAGGTAGATGCGTCATAAGTCTGCCTTAGTGCAGACTAATTCACCATTGAGTCCTGACTGGCGCAGGTGGTGCACGCCTTGGAGAGGCAACAAACCACTTCACGGTCGTCCATGTACTTGGCGATTTCTCAGTCGGGTCTCTACCAAACGTCCGCACCCGAGTAACAGCCTCGGCTAGTGGGCCAAACCGGATGGAGTGACACGTTAACGGAGATTACGCCAAGCCGATCACTGCATCGAGTCTCAAGCTCGGTCGCCCTGACGTTATCCTGGAACGCGATGAGGCTGTGAGGAGAGAGAGAGAGAGACGGATGCCCTTCAAGCCCCGCCTCCATCACAACTTCCCACGAAAATCGTCATCGTTCGACACAAACCACCCTGACATCTACCAAAAGTCCTACGGGGAGTGACGTGTAAGTCCACAGGCAGTCTAGATTACTCTAGATAGTTTGCTTACTGCACGCTGTCGTGTTGCATAAATAGTATTGGGTAGCCGTCCGGTATGTCTCAGCTGCACTGCACAGGAACGCACTACCTGCTTCGCGCGGACCAGGATGCGCGCTCCCCAGATGAGTGCCGGCTAAGGTCACCCGTTGATGTTGAACATAAAACATTCAGTCGAAACACAGCAGGCCGAAACAGTACTCTTTTTTCCCCTCTCTCCTTCGTCCGCAGTCTGGAATGTTCGCCATCTTTTGGATAATCTGCACGCCAACCGGTCAGAAGGGAGAGCAATTCTAGTCGCCCGAAAATAGGCTCGATAGAAGGTGGACACTGCCGACGTCAGGGGGACTCGCTTCTCCGAAGAAGGACAGCTGGACTAACTAGGAGCAGTCCACGTCTATTTCTGGTGCCAACTTATGAATGTAGGGAAGCGAGCCGCTGATGTAGCCTTGATCACCGAGATACACACCATGACACGGTGGCCCTATCTTCTGCAGGAAATCACCGACTGTCACACAGGAGCACGGGGAGAGAAATCCCCCCCACCCAACGGGAAGTCTCGACGACGTGAATGAGAAGTTCTACGGAGGTCTGCATGCCCGCTCTGCGGGACCGGCGAATTCACAGTCGTTTGTAACTTCCACGACTGGGTACACACAGGGTCAGGTGGTGGACCAATGCAACAACAGTGGATTCCAAGTGCTTTGGATGGAAACAGAAGGCAATCTACCTTAGCAGGAGTGCCACTTTTTCGGACCTCCAGCGCAGATGCATCCTCGATCTTGCCAGTGGCAGCAGCCGAATTACGCGCCTGCCGGGGCCGGCGTCACGTGATCGTGATAAAAGCGGTGGTTTGTCTCAACAATTCTCCTTAGAACGGGCCACGCGGTGGATGTGTTGTACCAACATCGGGGACTAGATCGGAGTTTACACATGATAAGTGCCAACATTGGGATGTGGTGGCACGCCCAATCGCAGGCTCACGCCACGCCAATTGGGATCCGTGTCGCCTGGCCAGTGTACGTTGTGGACCAAGGGGCGCAGTGGTACGTCTAGGTGCATGTTTTCGACGTACCAGCCACCTGCACTCTCACCTGTTGGGGTTCTGTTGTTTTTGTCGGTGAAAAATCCTGGTCAAGTGTATGTTTTGGATCAGGGGGCGTGGTGGCACGCCAAGAGGCGGGTCCGGCCGTGCCACCCACCTGCGCCCTCCCCGTCTACGGCCTTTTTGACTCTGTCTTGACATCGGGCCAAGATTGCGGAGTAGAGGAGAGTGCGGTGGATGCTATGCAAGTCCACCATCATTATAAGCTAATTCACGCGCGGGTCACTGTTCCCCCTCGCAGCCTGTTGTGGGACACACGGATACGACGATCGAGCTGTCGGCTTGTCTCAGTTCATGACCGACCGCCACCTTCTTGCCTCGGTGACGAGACCGCAAGTACAACCGCAAATATGGTGTGTGCAGTACTACTCGACTGTGCCGAGCACACGCGTAATCTCATCTGCAGTACGAACCCCAACCTGGAAGGCGGTGATGTTGGGAACATATGGGGTTCCGTTTACAATAATGCCACCGACGTGCATGCCGACAACGCCAGAATTGGCTCGGAAAAAATAACGCATGAATCTAGCGTCTACTCTGCACCGCAAGGCATATGCATGACGACGAACGGGACAGCATTCTCCGGCTACCGACGTTAACTGCAAGAGAGGCCGCGGAGGAAGTCCAGGGACATGACGGCCGTGTACAAACAGAGGGTTGCCTTAAAAAACTTCAAGGCAGGCCGTGGAACCTGCCCGAACTCCCCGATAAACATTGACCGACGGCTATACAAGTAAATAAGTCTGAGGGTGAGAGTCCAATGTACATACCTGAGAGCCATGACACCCGCCGAGAGCGAGAGGTTTTTGTTCAGTGGAAACATGTATCAGAACAATATGATTCCCCATAACCCGCTAAGGCAGAACGTATCCGCAGCCTGTTTCATATTGGTTCCTAACTGTCTGAGAGGAAAGTAGGAACCAGGCACATGCTATGATGTAATCTAGCCAGGAAAGCAAGGTCGCTGCGTACAAGCTCATTTCAAGTCGTCTTGTTGGGAGAGCCCGAAGAGAAGGAACAGGAAGAGACTGTGAACCTGATAAGGACTTCGGAGACGCGCGTTCGTCCGGAGGGGCGAACGACGCGGAGATGCGACGCGTCATGCGAGCAGACAGGGCTGGGCCAGGGTGGGGGAGGGGAGCACAAGATATTCCCTAAAGAGATAGTCTGTCTGGGCAGCTCACAGTCACCGGGGTTTCTAGGGGCTGGATGGTGCCCTATAGATGCGTGGGCACACGCCAAAAACAGCGTGACCGTTTCTGGAGCGAAAGTGAGCTCACCAGCGTGGCGTGTGCGCGCGTCTTTTTTTTGGGGGGGGGGCAAACACGAAATTCCGGATTAGTCTCTCCCAGACAAAAACCCAGTCGTCAAAAGGCGAACATACTGGAAGCAACACCGGAAAGGACACAGTTGCATCGCATGGTACCATGAAAGAGGTGGTAAGGAACTCACATCTCCCGTGGTGCCTTGGGGCACCCTCTTTCCCTCGAGCCCAACCAGCAGCCACAGAGTGGCTTTTTATTATTGAGAAGGACAATCGAGACTGGAATGGCCAGTTCTGGCTTATCAGCCGTCGTCAACCAGTCATACCCAATCCCGAGATGTGAAACACCTGAGGCTCGATCCCCCCAGTCTGTTAGCCATAAGTCCAACGCCGGTGGCTGGCAAACTAAACACCCATCTACGCGTGCAACACACGACCCAGACCTCACTCCGCCAATATTAAGCAGTTTGGACCCCGCATGCGTGAGAGCGGCATGAAGACCGCGTGAAGAGGGGGCTTAGTGCCCAGCCCTGAGACGGATCTGGTTATCCCATCAGTCGGAATGCACCAATGTGACGCCGTGAGGATGGATGCCCCAGTGTCGGTCTCCATAGCTCTTTCCCCCCCCCCCCTTTTGTGCCAGATGACTGACTGTTCGAGTCAGTTAATCTGAAGGTGGTGGCTTGGGCACTGTGGCCCGCGCCCGCGCGCGCCACCACACCAAAGTGCGCGCACGGACTCAGCGTTAATCGATAAACGTGTGTCACGAAGCCGTGAATCTTCATCGCAATCCCTTTTCGGGGCCAACGACAGCAGTCACTTACTCGGACACAAGCTGAGCTGTCGTACATCACGAGCCAAAGAGCACAGGACGTCCAGAAGTCACACGTCGGTTGCGAATTCAGGGAAGACAGGGTAGATGTGCTATCTCATGAAACGTTAACCGAAATTCCGAGATATGTTTTCGATTAAAAAAGACTGCGTAAGTACGGATGTAATGTTAACTATTCTGCAGTATAATCCTAAGATATTTCAGGCATGACAGGATGTCGGCTCTTTGGAGAACTTTTTGGCTGTCGGCAAAAAAAGCGCCCCGCAGTAAATAACTACTTAAATAGTATGAATTTCCTCAATTGATTTGCACGGAAAATATGCACAAAAATACTCTCTCTCTCGTACTTATTCGGTGGCAAATTGCATCTTCCCCAACTTTTCTGCCTGAATAAGAAGCATCTCTTGGGTTTACGAAGGGTGTTCCTTATAGGATTTTTAAGACAATTAAATGTCCATTTATACAGCATCGCATCAGCACGCCTACGAATACTACTTATAAAGTATATAACCTGGTTCAAATTTACTGCATACATTTATAAAATCCTATATGACATCTTTTAATAGTGTTGATAAATATGAGATATTCCCTTGACGGAATGTGTACGCCACTTAGATTGAAAGCCCTGAATGCAAGTATAAAGCCAAGTGAGGCAAGAAATTATTCAGGAACTGAAAAGGTTTTTAAAAAAAACTGAAAGATGCTCTGTATTTAAGCATAAAATTTGTAGAATAAATTGGCTACCATGTGCGTTCAACATATAGCATCTATGTGTGTACGTTTTCTACAGGGGCGTCGAAAATCAATGGGAAAGATGTATACTACGTAAGCGACCATTTTTTTATTACAAAGTGGGGCTCAACTAAAAGCCGGCTTCCTGACGTGACTGAAATATCTAAGGATTTATGCTGCACGATAATTAAATATTGCGACCCTGTTTAAGCAATCTTTTCGAACCGAAAACATGTTCCATCAGTTCGATCAACATCTAGTGTATTTACAAAAATAACAACGCGCTCAGTATTGGATGAGATCTCTTTTCGAGGTTAGATTTCGACAGAGTTGAGTCCCAGTGACCAGCAGTCGCGGCGCGCAGGTTTCATGCGACCAAAAGATCAAATAAATTCAGGCGACAATCTGGTGTTGTTGATGACTCGACGCCACGCCCATAGCTGCTGGTATTCAAGAATGATCGCCAGAAGCCACTAATACCGCAAGCCAAAACTGCTGTGGAAGAGTGATCCACTGACCTTGAGGGCGGGTCGGCAACAAAACAGGGCCGGGAGTTTGGGGCCTTGACCGACAAAACCGGCCGGAACCCGTTTACCGCCTATCACGATCTCTCTGCCAGACGGTTTCGACCCGGTCTCACTCGGCACACGCACGCGGCCACGTGGCGAGACACCGTAAATGTCGCCTTGCACTGACACCCACCCACCCACCCACCCCCACGAGTCCAAAAGCTCGAACGAACGTTTAAAGTCGGTCGGCACACAGGGGCGGGATAACATTACCAACAAAGACGAGAAGGAGACTGGGGTGGCCGTTTCTGGCTTATAGGCCGTCATCAGTCAGCCACACCCAGCCCCGGCGTGTGCAACACCTGCTTGCTCGACCACGCGACCCCTTGGTTAGGAGTCCAACTGCTCTAACCACTGAGCCAGGGGCTCATTGTCCTGTCGGTCGCGATCGGGTATTCACACAATGCTAGAGGGGGGTCGGTCTACCATGACACATAGGACATGGTATAGATCTCTGTATTAGCGCGAGGATTTGAAAAAAACATAATGTGCAGAAACACGGTAAGAAAAAAAATAGACCGTCAGCTGTCTGGATCAAGCACCCCGCATCGGTTCATAAATCACTTTACGATGTTTGGGCCTGGATGCATCTAACAATGTTTGACCGTCGTTTCGTAGGACAATCTTCAACTGTGCATTTGAGTGGAACACATGGTCAAAGTGCAGATAACGATGAAAAAAAGATAGTGGCAGAAAAGTTATCAACATTTGGAACTGATGGAGTGACTTTCGGGTCAACAAGTCCAACAGCAGGGATGAGTTGGTTCATTGCGTTCGCAATGCCTAACAGAATCCTGCGTATGGTCTGTACAAGGTAGGGGATCTCTCTCTCCTTTTCGACGTTGCAACCAGTGTTCACGGGTTGTCAGATCACCAATAAAAGAACAAAATTGCCAGGTTGTTTTGATATGGAAGGCGGATAAATTAGGGCATTAGATAATCAAGGCAGGATGACTATTATGCGATGGCCGGGACTATACGAGACAGCGGACGCTTATTATTGGACTCCGGCTACTACTTGCACTTGGTAAGGCTGAGATCATGCCTCATCTAGCCGGCCTCGATGATGTCCCGAACTGTACCTCTCCTCGCGTGACGATCCGCGGCGGCCGCAGATCTGGACAGTTCAACCCATTCTCTTCGCCAAAGACGGGGAACAAATGCCGAAGGTCAAAGAAACGCCATGCCTTGACGAACTTTGTTGAGCCCTCTTAGACGCCTCCAATGGGGTAACGGTGCCAGACCGGGGGCAGCAACACTGAGCTTCTGAAATGGACGATGAAGAACATGCCCAAACCACCTCAGTCATCGTTCTTGGGTTATCCCTGCGATGTTGTTGCAGCAAGTGCAGACTGTCTTATTTGAGACGAAGTCGGTGCAATAGCGTAGGTGAACAATATGGGCGACAGGATGCAACCCTGTCGAACGCCTGACTGAATATCGCACGTTTGGGAAAGATTGTTGTGGACCAGAACTCATGCAGTGGTGTAGCGGTAATAGGCCTTGATCATGGCGATCATTTTTGGCGCTACAGCATCTAGTGTCATTATCCGCCATAGGGACTCACGATGAACGGAATCGAATGCAGCGACAAAGTCAACAGAGCATACGGCTGTCGGCTACTGGCAACTACGACGGAATTCGAGAATGCGCCTCAGAGTGAATGCCTGGCCCTAACACCCACGTCCAGCACGAAATCCGGTTGGGTTGGGCCTAGAGTCACGCACAGCCTAGAATCGCCTCAGAAGGACAATAACGAAAATCTTCGCAGCAACGTCGATGAGGCTTATGCCGCGGTAGCTCTCGCATCTCTTCTAATCTCCCATATTGAGGATGGGTACAAGGATGCCTAAGCCCCATTCATCAGGAACAACCTCGTCTCCCCACGCTCGTTCAACCACCTCATGGAGCCAGAGCGCCAGAATGTCGACAAGACTTGAAGATTTCAGCGGGTATACCGTCCTCTCCGGGTGCCTTGCTGTTGCGTAGCCTTCGTATGGCATCGGCGATCTCTCCTTCGGAAGGTGGGCCGCATGGCACTGCATAGGTTGGAGAGGGAAGAAACTCTGCTGCAGAGGAGAGCAAGGATGAGGTGGATTTGGTCTTGGAGTTAAGATGGTGCACAAAATGCTCATTCCAGCGCTCGACTTTCGCCGAATTGTCAACAAAAAAGCCGTCATTCACGTATTAAACTGATTCACTCAGTGTAGAAGGCTTACCGCTAACTTGGTGGGTAAGTTGGTAGAGTTTTCGAGTGTCACCAACGTTCGAGGCCTGTTCTATGGAGGTTGCTATTTCAGCCCAATACTGCTTCCGGCCATCTTCCGAAGTTGGCGGAAATAATTATCGTTACGTGACCTGAATCAAGCAGTCTGAGCAGACAACTGCAGGGTTCTTCCGCTGATCCAGTCACTGCGGCGTCGTTGGGTGTATCCAAGGTTTTTATCAGCTGCCCATTGACTGACGTTTTTGGTGACGACCACTGGTTACTGCCTTCTCTGTTGGCTCGGGTCGTAAAACAGGACCGGATTTCTCAGCTCAGGGCCTCGGCAGTGCTGATTTACCCGATGTTTTGCGACATCGATCCGTCTAGGACGTGGCACTTTTGGCGAGCACGAGAGGTGGACACTCAAGCATTTCGACCGCGTACAGGAGCCTATCTTCAGAGATACAAGCAGCAACGGAACAAGCAGCAATTATAGGGGGGTTTAAACCAATCAAACATCGGTGACGCCAGTCTGGAGGTGGCTGCTCGGATCGCGCATTCACGAACATAAGCTGGTTGTACGATGAGGTGGCGGACTATAACAAGTGGCTGCCCACACCTACGAAATGGGTTTTAACTTCGAAGCCACGGCGGTAATCCCCCACACCAGAAGCAAGACTAGTCGCAAATTGATTGAAGCCTGGGCCCCTAGATGAGGACTCAGTCAATCGATGTATCGAGCCGGTGCCGGCATACAGAGTCCTGCGTAGCCACCTTCAGACTGCCGTCACTGGTGTGTGCGACAATCTTCTCACTAGAACACATTTATTCGGGCCGGTTTATTCCCGTTTCAGTCCAGAAAGATAGACGGGTCAGTCTGAATGTGACGGCTGAGTAGCAAATAGTCCTGTAACGAAATAGGCCCTTCGAGTATCCAAAATCATGGTGGTTCCATCCATGTTTGAACGGCTGTCCAGATCTGGGAAAAGGGATGGGGGGGAGGCTGGATCTTCTGTGCAAGGACTCTAACGACCTGGGCCAAGACAAGTACTGTGATTGGGTTTCATGACGGGATTCTAACTGAACTTGCTCAAGGTCACCCCCGTAGGAGGATGTCGGGAACACCAGAAGCGCAAACGGCCTGCTCAAACCACATCTCACCAATAGCACACAGCGATGCGTTTGAACTGTAATTGCTATATTATCCCGGATTTAACCGATACCAATAAACAACTCAAGTCATCAGCCTAGTACTTGTTTAACTGACTTAAGTTTAGGCAGATTGGAAGCGAGGCGAATTAAAACTACCCGGGCAACTACCGAATTTCCACTGATTAAGCACGGTTCATCAAGTGTTCCATTTCTAGGCCAGTAGTAAGAGCGTAAGCAGTGATCCCCGCCGTTCATTCTTGACGGCAAACTGCTGGACTGGCTGTGATCAGAAACATGCTACCCAAAAAGTAATTTCAACTGGAGGGAAAAATCAACACAAAGCCCTATGCATCCGTCAGAGAGTTAATGAGCATTCTTCAGATGTTTAAACATGTGGGGACGGAAAGGAGGACCCCTTCCGTACTACGGGCGCTACGGAGACCTCTAACCCCAACCCTTATCCCAGCTCAAACGCCGAGCCTCCCCAGCCCTGAAATCCAGCAAGAGGCCACGAGTACTTTCGGGGAGGTCCATAGTCCCCTGCCATGCCGTTGAAACCACGTCTGCTAGCTCCCACGTGAACAGGAGACCGGAAGGTTTCCCTAATGCTCACTCACTCCGCTGATACGCTGTAAGAGGGGGTTGTTTTAAATTGCCTAGAAAAGTCTTATTGTGGCAAGTAGGGGCAGAAAAATCGAACAGGCGCTAGAAGTCTGTCACCATGACGGTAGACCTCGCACTGCGATTCCACTAAACGGGCACACGCGAGTTAGCTACCCACCTCGCCACGCGCGGCGAGACACCTAGCTGTCAGACTGCGCGACCTAATTTTCGGTCAAGGACACAGGCGGCGAGTCATAAAAAATGCTGCCGCTGCAGTTTATTCGAAGAAGGACTCCTGCACCAGAGACCAACATAAGTCAGACAAGCCAAGATGGGGCTTCTGGTCTAGAGCTTAAATTCACTCAACTTCAAACATTTGCAGCTCGGTGACAGCATGGAAAGAAAAGTGTCTCAGGCAGTTGCAGAATGCGAGTGCATCGATTAAGAATCTCCGCTCATTTCACCGTGTTGCAAACCAAAGTCTTAGACTTGTTTGCAACGATACTTGACTATTCCGTGCGTCCTGCAGCGGGGTGTGATTAAAAAGTGAAATCAACACAGCCTACAACGCGATCATAATAAACTAGGAGTGGTTACATGTCCTCTAGACTACCTCGTTCAGATGTTGCATTGTCCGCACCCAAGAGGGGGATTATTTTTTTCTCCCCTTACTAGTAACAATGTAACAACGAAAAGTAATAAAGAGTCAGTAATTTGGCTGAGAGGTTTCTCGGTCCCTAGGCAGAAGAAAGGGTAACTCACCTTGCAAGCCTCACAGACGTAAGCTCCGTGATGAAATCCGGCAGCCAGTTCCCCGCATATTTGACACAACTGGCCCTCCATGCGGTTCTGATACTGATAAAAGGCGGACTCTGGGCTCGTAAAACCGGGCAGGGAGACGGAGGCCCGCAGGGTCTTGGCAGATTCCGGCGAGCGACTGCCGGCCTCGGCAGTCGGCTGCGGCTGCGGCTGCATTGAATGGGGCCGCTGTTGCTGCGTGGCCAGACCCGGTCCTTCCAGGGAGTCCGTGGAGAACGTGTTGACAAGGTACCGTCCAAGGCGCTGGGTGTCCATTGTCGTCGTCAGATGACCTCCTTCTATGTTGCGCTGCTGTTGATGACGATGGTCGAAATTCGAGGCCTGTTGTTGCTGCTGGCGGTGGTGGTGGTGGTGGTTAGTAGGAAAGGGGCTCAGGGAGGAGGGACGAGTGTTTGCAGAACACACCCGTGGAAGTGATGTTTGAGGCACTGGAGAGTGCGTACCTGAGGATGGAGAGAAACCACTACCAACACCATCGCCACCATGGCCGTCGCCGTCACCTACGAGGAGGCGGGTGGGACGATGAAAGGCGGAGGGCGAGTGAGGCGAGTAGAAGATGTTGTTAGCGGGATCTGATGGTGGGAGGGCAGAAGTGGTGGCTGAAACTGAAGGGGTGACCTTAGGGTCGAAGGCAAAAAGATTGTCTCCCTCAAGAAGAGATGCAGAGGAGTCCCTATATGGCTCAAGATCGTGTGAAGCGCAAACATTCATGGGAGTGGGTGATGGCGTGGAGAAGATGAACCGAATCTGAGGCGTGGGGGGCGGCGGAAGTGTCAAGGAGGATGCTGCGCCGGACGAATCCGTCATGTCCGTCGGTTCGTGCTTGCACATAAAATCGCTGGAAGAAGAGGGTGGGAAACAGGTATTGCTGTTGTTGTGATTATCGCCGGAACGCCGACGGTCGTCAACAGAGTAGGCGTGGTAGACTGAGCTCTCCACCTGGCCGGGCATCGGGCCCCGAACAGTCGCCGGCCAGTCAGAGCTGGTTCCTACATAAGGCTGCAGCGCGCCGTCTTCTAGTACGTCTTTGGAGGCGAAACCCGAGTCCACTGTATTAGACAAACCGGCAGACTTGAAATGTGCGTCTGTGGAGGGGCGCGACACCATTGGTGAGAGAAAGTCTACTTGCTAGCGGTACGTATTTTGATTCAGGAAGTCGCTCTGCCTGAGGATAGCAGGGATAACTTTGTTGCTGGCGCTAAGGAAGACACATGTGGACATCATATTGGTCAGGACAAGGGTTTTGAAGACCATGCAGGGAGGTCCGAAGGGTTTTTATCTGTTTACCGATGAGGAGGAATCCGATCCCGAAGATCTAAATATATTAAAATATATTAATCAGCTTCAGAGGAAACAATAAATCTTATGGTATGCACTAACCATTTGCACAACTGGTCCCTATTTGCTCAAGAGCCAACAGATTACCTCAAGAGATTTCCGGGCACAGGAAACAAATCTATAAATTGGAGAAGAGCGCAGATACCCTATAGCGTCTTGAAAATAAAAGGACTCAAAATACCAGTGATCCGCAAGTTGTCACCGTAACATTCACTGTCACAAAAACGTACTACAAGTCTTTAGTGACAATGATATGGATATCAATGCTCAAACTGCACGCGTTTCTGCATAGACGACCTTGAAACAGGCATAACGATACTGTCGCCAGCATGCGAAAAAGTAGAAGATTGATTTGCAGATAAGCCCCTGGCGTTACAACTGAAAGCAAAACCACTAGGTGATCTCTACTAAAGAGGCCTATTTATATAATAAGCAACCTTTCAAGTCACTGCCTATTAACATACCACGACGAACTTACAGGTGCTGTAAGGGTTTTATTCCAATATTCTCAAATAATACAAGAGCA
>CACRXP010000272.1:334298-372240 GCA_902702965.1 Spirometra erinaceieuropaei | reverse complement strand
GCTCGATTATCAGTTCTACTTGCAATAAAATTTTAACTGCAGTTACTCGATGCATAAATAATATTTCCTATTCGCACTTCAGGATGATAAACGATTAAATCGGTGTTTAGTGTTGCTGACGCGCTTTTTCACTTATGTTACTTCGGATCTCAGAGAGCTGTGTCCTTGTACAATACGAATCAGTTTCTGGTATGACTTAATTAAGTCATACCACGCAGTAAAAGTCATCCTTATATCAGAGAGTGTGGTCAGTGGTAAACAAATTTTACTATTTCGTTTGCTTTTCAAGACTTAGTCGTAGAGAGGCCTGGTATTTAAATGTAAAATCATGGATAGCAAAATACTGGGTGTATCAAATGCACAAGCACGTGAGGACAAATGGGAAAAATCCCTTTAGCGTAAGCGGAAAGTTCAAGTAGTGAAGAAACGAAGCCGATTGCTGCAATTGTTATCAAACGTCTTATTATATAGGTAGCAAAATTCATTTTTACTAAAGTTGAAATATTGTTTAGTAGAAATGTTTACAAAAATGTTTGCTTAAACCCAGGCAATAGTTTTATCCTTCAATTACCTAAAGCTGCTGCTTTTACTTAGAAAAACTATAAAGGCTCGCATTCCGAAATTCGTTTTGTTGAGTTAAATATTTCAAACGCATATTCTTAAACTTCCTAATAGGGTACCAAAATTTTTTTCACCAAGCACGCGAATATCTTAATCTGAAAGACCATAAGATAGGATTGCCTTTATTTATCGTTTGAAAGAGATTTCGAAAAATGCTTCGTTTGAGAAATACTTCACAATTGGAATATTACTTAACGTTGACCTATAGCGCTTACCTGGCCAGTAAGATCCTCAAATGCGCACAACAAAATCCAGTCCGCGCGGGGGCCTTTGGAGTCGCGAACTAATGAAATTGGAACGCATAAACAATGCTACAGAATTTTCAGCGGTTGATACATCGGAAACAAATATTTGAACTTCTATACAAGCAACAACTTCTTTAGCATTTTAACTGAAAAAAGACGCATGTTATCGTAAATAAGCCTAGTAACTATCGTACTGCGTTGACTATCAAATATCAAAAGCACTGTGAAAAACAAGCACTGGTTGTAACCCAGACTCCACTGTGGACTGCGTTTAACGAAGGACAATAAAACAAAAAACCATACGAGATATATTAAAAGACATCTGCTCGGTCGTCAGTCAGGTGCATGGTGGAAAAACACAGTGAAAATTTATGGCATATATATGCGGCAAGAAAGGTTATTCCAGAATAGTCGGAAGTATCGGTAAACAGAAGCATAGAGACGGGGGAGTAGAAAGTTTATCTTCTTTTACTTTTTTTAAAACCCTCTATGCCTACGTTCACTGCAGTATATTGGAGATAGTCGCTATCAGATGCATCGCCGATTCTTTGGATTACCATCTTATCGAAGCCCTGGAGATACCCGGTTTCAGAGCTTACTTGTCAATGCGACTATCTTTTACATCCAGTCTGAACAGTAAAAGAGACTTCGTAAGGCAGACTGCGTCGATATTTGCTATTCACAAAGGTTATGTGTCGATATAAATTATATAGCTACTCCAATTCATATTTAGTTGCTTGGGCGTGCTTACAATACACACCGAATGGAAAGCTTCATCCTAGTACCTATGCGTTTGTTTCGAACAAAATCGCAGGAATGAAATAACCACACATGCTTCTGTTGAACTTAAGATTTATTGGATTAGGATTTTGAGATCATAAAAATTATTTCTTGTCTTATGGACAGCAGCGAGGAAATAAGGTTCGGTATGGTTTGAGTATGTTTAAGGTTAAGATAATGCATTTACGGTTGTCATGAGACTAGAGAGTAGCCTCGGTTCGGTGGTTTTTTTGTACTATCACGAACCATTCTCTTCGAGGCTACCGATACAATTGGAAAACAAATTATAATAAACTTGGAATGCAGGTCAAAAGATCTTCCAACTTGGTGGCTGTGGGAAGTAAAACACCGCTGAATCCGGTTGTTCTGGCGAAAAATTTGAGGTTTTCAAAACAAGGTTTGGTAGGTTTATGCTCAACGGTCGTATATCCAATCGATATTGTTGTCTGATCCTTTTATAATGACTAGTCTACAGTCATCAGTTGGAAGCTTCCCGACTTGGAAGAATATTTATGTCAGTAATTGTCTTGATTTTTCCCGAATAAATATTAGAACTGAACTTTCTTTTGAATCGGAGGACAGAGCTGTCTCTGTAACAACTTAATAGAGCAGATGGATCCTTCTATTTAATTTTTGTTGAGAATGCAGGATCCAGCGGTAAACATGGATCTTGCCAAGCCCACTGACCTGCTTACCCGATAAGTCCAGTCAACGCAATTTTCAACAACCGTTTTGTCGTTTATCGCAGTTATTCCCTTTTTACCTCGTTTCCTACTCTCATGGTTGTCCGGACAGTTCCCTGCCGTGCATACGCTTCCTCACCGATTTCTGATTCTTGCCAGTTTACCTAGAATAATTCGTTACTTTGCTACTACCATACTTAGCTGCGACAGGCTTTTGTAACACAAAAAACTGTTTATCGGATTTCAACGAGATTACCAAATTGGATACGCTTGCAATTGTGTAGTGAATGATTAACACTTAAGGTTCAGAGCTTCGAAGGGGCACTCAGGTTAAGAAAAAGAGGAAACTATCCACGGCCGAAAGCGATACGTCGGCCCAACCTTCCGTCTGCCGCTGAGTACTAACATGGTGACGAGCGGTGAGCGCACCAACCCTCCGTTTAATTCTTTACCTTGGCCTTTCCCCGAGGACGACATATCTGTGTCGAACTTCCCCAATCTTTACGACCTCAGTCCCCTACCAGCGTCCGAGATGTACAAATCAGATGAGAGTATCCTACCCCTAAGTGCACCCCTCACCATAAGAACATACTTATTACCTTTTGCGATTCTTGTACCTCCAGCATGTTTCCATGCTTTTACTGCAAGAATTCAATCCCCCTAGACTGCAGCAATTCTCCAAGCCCCCATACAAAGATTTGATCATCCGAGCGCCCTAAAGAGCAGCCAACTAACGCTTCGTCGTCCTCCAGCAGCATTCCGAGGTAATACATGAAGGACTTTGCAGGGGAGTTAATAAGCTTGGGATCCATGGCTTACCCCAAATTGCCATAGGCGGACCATGACGGTATGATTCTCCATCTGCTCATCACCGGTCTCAAAGGCTGTAGAGCTTCCACTGGCTTATCTTCTTTTGTTCAGCGGTGCTGGCTGTAGTAAATGTGCCACTTTGGAGGCGAAAATACACTTTCTTATGACCACAAACACCCCTACGGAGAGCGTTGCCACCCCCCAGTAATTCGTCCTCTCTTTCAGTCTGCTTTCCTAACTACAAGCTAGGATGCACATGAAGCACAACCTTCGGGCAACAAATAGGACGCTGTGGACACAATCTTCCAAGTAAGTCAGCATTTATTAATCCTGCCTACTTGGACACTTATCTCACCCACTTCATTTACAATACCGGCCAACTTTGAACGCCAGGCCGCGCAAGCCCTGCTCGGCACGAGGACTAATGGGTTTCTGGTGGATTCCTCTACCTTCCCCCACAGGATTTAGGCGCAGATATAACATATGAACCATCATCGTAATTTGAGAACAACGAAAATTACCGCGATACAGTCGGGTAACTATTCGGCTCGCCCTTGAATATACGCCTGTTACGTATCCATCCCCCGTAATATCAGATAACTCATGGCATTCGTCCAAAGGCTAGATTTCTTGCCGAGCCATACTGCACTATTTACGCCAAAGATCGCCGTCTGTTGGTAAACTCCAGTCTCACTACTCCACATCAGCCATAACCATCCGATATGGTCTATGTCTACAACGTCGCTATATAGACCGCAGTTTTATAAACCACCATTATCGATGATATCCTTCCCCCTGTAACATCAGTAGGGCCTAAAGCACATAGCCAACTCCGTGAACACCTACTTTTTTTCCTCAAACTGTTCATTTGGACGACCGGCTCCAGTGGCTGCACTCACAGGGTGCAGTACATTATAGACGCAGGTGGTGTCAAACCAATTTGGGAACCCCTGCGGCCCATACCGACCCGATACTGGAAAGAGGTCGATAGATTTCAGGACGAACTTCCGAATGCCTGTATAATTCAGTGGCTCTTCTTCCCATGGACTTCATCCATAACCTTAGTTCCCAAGAAAATCGGTCCCCTGAGACTCAGCATAAACTACCATCACATGAACGTCGCCACATTCCGTGACTCGCTTCCCCTGTCTCGGTTAGACGATACACTAGACATCTTAGGAAACGATGGGTCGTTCTCAATTTCAGACTTTAAGACAGGGTATTGGCATGGCAAAATTCACCCGAAAGACAGTCAAAACAGATTTCAAGGTCTGTACGAGTTTCACACAATCCTGTTCTGGCTCTGAAATGCTGCCGCTAGACTTCAGCGGCTTATGGAATACGTGGTAAATATTCTCATTCCCGACAAAGACATCGCCATCCTGGATGATGTTATCGTATTTGGTCTGGCAATTAGCCAGCATAAGCGTAGTCTAAGGAAGGTCCCAGAAGCCCCTTGCGATGCTGGCCGGACATTAAACGCCACACATGTGTCTTCCTGAGCTCGTAGACAAAATACCTGCGGGGCATTTGTTCGGTCTCATTTAAAGTATGCAGTCCAGGCCTGGTGACCGTCGTTCAAGAAGGATTATCATCAACTGGAAAATGTACAGTCGGTGGCTACGAAGGCAGCCAAGAATTCTGATCATCTGTCAAACGAAACCAAGCTGGTTGAACTAATATTTTTCCTCCCAATTGCTGGTAACTGTGCGGCAATCTCATTCAAACATACCGCATTGTCAGAGGCCGTCAGCGTGCCCCAGATTTACTGACGTAACAATTGTTTCTGCTGTTTTTCTACAGGAATAGGGGGCTCAAGTGCGAAAGCCCCAATCCCATAATAAAGTGACTTAAACTGACGTATTAGACCTCGACTGTCCATATAACCGCTCTTCCGGATCGGCCGTAACAAATTTGCACCTCGCCAACCCCGATTCACCTGTCGCGACCCCGTTCTTTCTTTGGATTGACTTCTTGCTATCGATGGTTTGTTCGGAAATCTGTACACATTGCCAACCCTCTACACAAACTCACGGGAAAAGATTAGGAGTTTACGTGTTCCATTGACTGCGATGACGCATTAAGTATCCATAGAGCCACCCCGTGCTCAGTCCCGCCTTTAGCCTCTCCTAGCGTCTATCCCGATGCTGTCCCATTCATCCTTGGAAAAAACGCTAGCGGGGTTGCCAAAGGAGCAGTTGTGCCGTAAGCCGATGATAAAGAGGTAGAAACTTAGTGAGCTTCGCAAGCGACACAATTCCGTTTTGTTTTAATCAGTTGCAATACGCTTTTTAATGAGCTTGACACAACTTGCATGAGACATAGAACAAACATTGGTGACCCCGACGTAGTATATGTGATAAACCCATTGGTTGGGCACAGTAAGAAGGCTATCCAGGAAACAAAGTTAGCAGTAACCTCACAGTTACAAACTTGTAAATCAGAACAAAGTAGTCAGCAGGTAAACATGCACGTGCTTGTTCTACATCTCATTCAAAGTCGTGTCAAGTTCTTTAAAGAGCCTATTGTTACTGATTAAAACAAAACGGACTTCAATGTCACTGCATTGGAAACGCAGTCCACTCCCTCATCGGCACCGTGCTAGGCACGAAAGATCATCCCTATTGAACCGAAAAACTGCATTAGTTTAGCCGTCCTCCTTTTTCCTCTTCCTTCACACATGCCCTTCCTACTCCCTAGACCAACCCTCTGCCCCCTTCGTCTCAAGTCCATAACAGAGAACTCCACATCAGAAAACTTTCCCACTCCGCGCCTTCTGAGCGACCAAAAAAGACCGTTACTCATAATGCCACACGCGCCCATGCGACAGTTCACTCAGGATCGATCCAGTGAAACTGTACCATCCCGTTCGGATCAAGAACGGCGCGAAATATCTTAGCGATATGACTTCGGGTCCGCACTTTACTCTTGGCTGAACTCTGGTAAGTCGAAGTGAAGACATTGCAAATAATTTAATATGCCGATGGCACAGAGACCAGCCAAATGCCCACAAACAAGTTTCACCGATATTCTGCCGCCGTATGACGCAGGTGTGAAGGAATTCAATCGTCAGCGAGTCCCTTAGCGTTTCACGTGTGCTGAGATCTTGATGACAGAATTACAGCTACAGCTGCCCAGATTTGTGGCTTTATTTCTTACAATTTCTATCTTCCTGAAATTAAATTAAGACTATCGTATGTTTGTACTTCCCATTCTCGAGTATTGTTGCCCATTCTTTGGTCTGATGAACGAGGCTAGTCGTTTAAAAATTGAAAATGTCAAAAGAATTTTTTATACTAAACTTTTGGATGGGGGACATCCCAATATATCCTACTCAGACAGATGCCAGCTAATAACCCTAAACTTTATACGGGTTCGAAGACTAGAACCAGGCTTCTGTCTCCTCTTTCGCATTACTAATAGTTCAAATCTTCCTCTGCTTACATTTCCCTCTTTTGTGAGTCGTATTGTTTCCTAGGATCCCTCATCAAGTGTTAATTTTTCAGTCCATCCCTCGTGCCCTCACAGAATGCGATCTATCGACGCTCTTGGCGAAACCTTCTGTATTTGCCATACACTAGTAGTCTGGTCGCATCTCCCTTGCCCCCTCCTCGGCTGGATTCGGCTGAATGTAACTGATAACATTTGGGTTCTTATCGCCTCGAAACTGGTTTTCAATTCGCCACTTTCACATAAACGGCCTCATCCGGCACGTGAATTCTCCCATGGTGATTCCTGACTTGATCCGTTTGTTCAAGTCTACATACAGGCCAGTCCTGCCTGACCCGCCTACTCACCTCTCCATGAAATCCGTCATACAACGCCATATACAGTCCGGTCCTGCCTGATTTTTATAAACTAAGGAGCGAGTTTTTTTTCTAATCATACTCATTTTGTTTATGTTAGGAGATTTTTACTGCTCGCTCAATATTCTTCGTAACACGCTACTTATTCAAAGACTATGAATTAAGTGCTCTAATAATTCTGTATACCCGTCTAAAATTCCAAAATTAGTGTAAAAATTATTCCCTCGCGGGTCTTGAATAAAAATTATTACCATTATTATTATTATTAATTAGCCGTTGGTTAAAACTGTCTGTAGTTTCGTCTTGGTTCCCAGTTTTGACATGTTCAGAAATCTTTTTAGACGGAAGGCTAAAAAGTTTTGTTAGCCAACGATACAACATTAAGAGGTGACAGTTTCAGAGACAGGACCATCATCCCAGAAAACTAATTGGTCTTGTCCAAGAGGCCGGAACTGCCTAACAACTTCTCTGTCCTTCGAGGGAAAGGTCGTTGTCCTCCAAAGCTTTCGTCTAAACTGAGCGTGTACAGCTCTCGGCAGTGGACTGCTGTGAAGCAATGATCGTTTGCATCTTGTCCCTTTCAGTCCTATTTAAACGGAATGTAGGAAAGGCAGTTCTGCCCTCCGTGATTCACATTCGGTCCCTTATGTTGCCTGAGAACAGTGGCGTCTACCTGAAGACCCCTTCATCGCCTTTACGATTCACTGACAACCGCTTGCATTTTAAGCAGAACATGTAGGGTGCTTTACAAAAAGACAGCCATATTTCATGTGACTGCCGATGACAGAGGGCAGTAACATAAAAAATGGCAGGGCATTCCCAGTGAGAGAATTGGTCACCCTTTGTAATATGCCTCGTCTAAAAAAGCTCTAACACTTTTCCCCAAAATTCTGGAATTTAAAATAACCAAGTTGAGGAGGAAACTTGACGGACCTCCATACGGCGGATGTCAGTTACTTAGAGAACACAGTCGTGGCACACATGCGGCACGATCCTACACCTCATGTTGGCCCCAGGTCGAAAGGCCTCCCAGCAATCTTTCCTGATCCTGTCGGCCCATCTCGAAGAATGTATGCCGAAATGTGTTTTCGATTTAAGGGGATTTCTTAGCTGGAGTTCTGCTATTAATCACTGTGCAGCTTAATTCCAAGGAATTCCAGTCAAAACAGGGGACAGTTTTTTAAATGCATATCATCCCGACTGCCTGAAGAAACTACAATCAGCAAAAAATGACTACTTATGCAGCATGTGCTTTCATGTTCATCCATGCATATCTGTAGGGAACCATTTACTGCACTCATTTAATGGTTTGATGGTAAACCACGTTTTCTTCAAATTTTATTTACAAAAATATGGGACCTCCCGGCCCCACAAATATTCCTCAGACTTCGAATAACTTTTCATCCGATCTGTCGATGTGCATGTAGTTGAGACTCCAAAAGTACCAGCTGTATACTTCCCACGTAGGAATCATTCATTTCCTAATACTACTGAGGACGTAACATATCGGCCTCGCACGATTTCGTAGTTTTACTGACGCGGACATGTTAGGCACGCAGAAACATACTCCAACTCCCGAGCTCCACACTATAACTCCTTGCCCTGACCGGAAGGCAACGAATAAGTCGCGGCAACCAACCCGGTCGACAATATACATTAGCTCTTACAGCTAGCTAATCTCTGCCGTTAGACAGAATGAATTAATTATACGACTAAACTTGACCTGGTGACCTTCAAGGCCACAGAACTATGCTTCGCCAGCAATGGCAGCGACATTAATCGCAGCAGGGCATAGGAACAGGGATCCCGTAACCCCCCCCCCCCAAATACAGATGGTATTGTACTCAATTCTAGGGAGATTAGAGTGAGATCAGGGGGCTGGACGCATTGCGGGGAGCTCCTAATTCCGTGTCCGTCCTGCCCAGCAGCACGCGTGCGTGCAGCAGACGTCACTTACTCTTTTTTTCGAATGTCCAATGAACAATCCCATGTCCACGCTATTTGTCGTCCTTTTCCTAAGTCAGTATTTCCGACACAAATTGTCTGCTCCTATTTGCAATTTTTCGGCGGCGGGAAAACAGCAAAACTTTGAAGAATCTTTCCATATACTATCTCATCCGACCGGTTCGATTCATTCTGAGTGGCATAATCATGCTAAAACAAATGCGGAAATTGACAAATACTAGCTATCCGCGTAAATTTAGCAGTTAGGAGACGCACTACCCATTTCAGAGAATTCTGTTGATTGTAAGAAGCGTTCTGCAAAGTTAGCACATCATCTCCTGTCAGCTGACCGACGTAAACCTCACCTAGCTGTGGAGCACACGGTGGACACCGCCAGCAACGACAGTCGAACTGGCAGCAGTGCTCCCCCGATATTTCCCGTGAGAAAATCCACGTGATTAAGACATTGTTACTGTCCCATTTAAGTAGGCATTATTGTTTGTTTTTAGAAACGACCCTGTCCGGTTTGCGTAGGTGGGCTTGGTACAGAAGCAGCTAAAAGAAGGGGAATTGAGCAAAAAGGATAGGGCACAGCCATGACAGACATCTCTGTCGTTAGGGCCTCCTCCGCTTCTTCGTAAATTACAGAATAAAAAGCGAGGAACCCAAAGTCGGGGGAATTCGCCGAAAAGAAAAGTAAAACAACGCGCTCGGAGGCATACAAAAAAGGGGAACGTGGTGTACGGGTAGGCGAAGGGGCTGCAGACGCCGTTCTTTGCGCGGTGGCAATCGATCCTCAGAGGAGGGGGTCAGTGCGGACGATGAGAATTAGTCGCGCTTTCTCAGTTTATCCCTCTCCGCTCGCGCTTTGGCGGTGACGCCACCGAGCCAGGGCAGACTGCCTCCCACCAGGATGGAGAGGATGACTAGAACATCATCAAGGAGGAAGCGTGTCTGCAGGTAGTAGTCCACGCCCTGACTCTGCCAGTAGTTGAGGTTGCAGTCGCGAGTGAAAAGGATCAGAAGCCAGGCGAGGATGCAACACTTGTCCGCCAGGCGTGTAAGCCTTGTGAGGAAGCCGTCCGCAGATGAGGAGCCGTCTTGACAAAATGAAGAACAGTAGAATGAGAAGAAGCCGTGTGTGAATGAACTAGGTCTGTTTCGAACCAGCTATTTCTATGGCAAATCATGCAACATAACAGGGGTTATTAAATGTGTTTTCTGGTGGTAAAGACTGTTTAGCCGTAGTTATGCCGCCTACGGTAGCAAATGCAGCAGAGAGTGCTGAGAAACGGTGTTGCGTGCTAACTACGCCAAGAGGCCTTTGAGGTGGATGAAATTCCTGCGTTAGCAATCCAGCACAAAAAAGTGAAATCTGGTGTTAGGAAAGATCGTCCTTAATTACGAAAAAAAGAAGGACCACCGAATACCCGGATGCGAAAGTGGTCTATACTCGCGAACACTACATCTAAGGATGCCATCTCACACATAGAGATCGTAAGAAATGACGCGTTCCTCGGTCCTGTCTACAAGAAGATGGGAAGACTTTCACAATATGTTCGTCACGCGAATGAGGGCGGTGCAGATGGCTTCAACCGTTCGCAGCTGGAAGAAAGCATTTGACGTCTCATTCATTTAATTGGAACTCCGCCCAGGGGCCACTACTACTGAAATGCCCCACAAGTAGTATTTTCTAACAAAAGACATATTTAAGTTCTTATCCTGCGAAGGACGCTCGCTGACCTGGTTGAGAGGCATGCTCACGCCCCTGCGATTTAGCGCACAATCTGGAGCTCCACAGTTCTTCCTGTATCAGTACTGGTCGCTTTGGCACTGCCTGACAGGGCTCCAAGGCGCAACGGGACGTGCACGTCTCGTTAATCGGTCCGTTGACGTCCCCGAACAACTGCTAACACCCCAGACCATAACCAGTAGGACAACGGGACCTTGGCTCAGTGCTGGAAGGCAGGGTTACTTCACGCTCAATGATTACAGAGCCCGAGCTCGAATCCCAGGTCATCCAGGGCGTGTGTGGCTTGCTGATGACGGCCAACCGGCCGGAAACAGCTGTCCCGGTTCGCCTTGTCCTAGATTTCAGCCAATGTCCTGCTTTTCTTTCAGAATTCCCCCTAAGCTAATATAGCACCTGCCTCGGAGTCGGTGATGATCAGTCCGCTGGTGCGTCCGCGCACAAAAGCCGCCGTCAGAACTACACAACATCCCCAATAAGGGGCTCCATGAAAAAGGCAGTGTTTTGCAAAACAGCACTCACCCGAAGCTATCTTTGACGCCGGCAGCACGACCATTACTGGGAAGGTGTAGGCGATGAAGGCAACCAAAAAGAGGCCCCACTGCTAACATTCCAGTCAACAACCAGTAGGACAACGGGACCGTGGCTCAGTGCTGAAAGGCGGGGTTACTTCACGCTCGATGATTACAGAGCCCGGGCTCGAATTCCAGGTCGTCCAGATTTGGGGGCGTGTGTGGCCGGTTGTGTGGCCAACCGGCCGGAAACAGCTGTCCCAGTCCCCCTTGTCCTAGGTTTCAGCCAATGTCCTGCTGTTCTTTCAGAATCCCCACTAAGCTAACATATCATCCGTCTCGGAGTAAGTGATGATTAGTCTGCTTGTGAAATGACAGTATCCGCGCACAAAAGCCGCCGTCAGAACTACACAATATTCCATGAAAATGGCAGTGTTTTGCAAAACAGCACTCACCCGAAGCTATCTTTGACGCCGGCAGCACGACCATTACGGGGAAGGTGTAGGCGATGAAGGCGACCAAAAAGAGGCCCCCGACGAACCAATGGAAGGAGTTGCAGTTGAGCAGGCCCAGTGTGGCTGCATGCTCATGATTCTGTGCCTCTTGGTGCATCCTGGTGGCCTCAAAGGGCAGTGAGAGGACGCCCAGCAGACCATTCACCAGGCCCAAGAGGCCACAGCCCAGCCTGTCCACGTAGCTGGCACTCGAGTACTGATTGGTGGAGAGGAGGCGAAAACTGGCCCCGGCCACCGCCACAGAGCGCAGTGCCGAACGCATGCGCAGCCAGATCTGGTAGCCGAGTGCTGGCGCCGTGAGGAAGAGGTAGGCAGAGTGCACCTGAATGGCACAAACTGCGTAGACGGAGATGCGTGAGAGGAAGCGGGATGAGAGGCCGGTTGAGGAGACGAGGTAGACAAGTGCCTAGAATGGCAACAAGGGGGGGGGGAGCGTAGTTGACTGACAGTAGACAGGCCGGGTTGGGGATGCGCTGGACCAAAACGGCAGCTAGATTGCGACACAGAATGCATAAACCGGACAGCGGAGAGTCCGCGCATACCGTGAGAAGTGTCACGCCCAGGCGCAGGCCCCAGAACGCACCAGCCTCTCGTAGCCAATTGCAACACCAACTGGCTGACCGGATCGGACAGCGGATTGGTGCGAGGGGAGTGAGAAGAATGAGTAAGATCGACTCTGGAAACTCCCACTGCCTAACAGCACGTTGGCGCGTTCTTTGCCACAAAAGACCCACGCGTCTGAATCTGCCACGGTGCGCTAGCAGTCGTGGCCAACTGCCAGGGTAAGTCGATCCTCTTAGGATCCCTGACTCCCGTCAGAATGTGGCCTCTATGACACTCCCACTCAGATGGGCTAGAACTGCCTCTTCTTGTTAAAATCTGGTACATACAGTACGTGGGTTAACTCATGAAAAGTCAACCGAAATGCGTTTTCGTTTCGAAAGATTAATTAAATAGGGTTGTAAAACTAGTCAGCCTGCAACATAATTCTATACTATTTCAGTTACCTCTGGATGCCGGCTTTCGAACGAACTTCCTTCTGGTTGCATGAAAAAACCACACTCTGTAAAAAATGACAACTTAAGAAGCAGAAAATTTTCTCATTGATTTTCGATACCCCTAAAAGTCCAATTATATTTCATGGAAAACATGCATAAAAATGTTCATTCTTTTGCTCATTCGGTAGAAAATTACGTCTTCTTCCAATCTCATAGTCGAAAGAAGGTTATAATTCGATTTTTAAAAACTTTTCCAATTCCCCAATAACTTTGAACCCGACCAGCCTTTACACTTGAATTCAAGATTTCCAAACTACAAGCCGTATACTTTCTGCGTACGGAAATCCTTACATTTATCTACGGTATTAGGAGGAGATCATATAGGGTTCATAAAATTTAGCAGCGGATCTGATCCATATTGTTAACTTTACAAGCCACATTGGTAAATGCTGTGACATGACGAATTATGAACGGCCACTTCACGGTATAAAAAAGTCTCACAATTAGAAACTTGTTGAAAACCGAATTATGTCCTTCCTACGCGTATAAAAGTAAAAAAGACGTAATTTTCCACCGAATGCGCAAAAGAATGAATATTTTTGTGCATGCTTTCCTTGAAATACAATTGAACATTTAGGGTCATCGAAAATCATGGAGAAAAATGCGTGCTACTTTAGTAGTCATTTTTTTTACAGAGTGTGGTCTTTTCATGCAGCCGAAAGGCTGTTCGCTCGAAAGCCGGCATCCTGAGGTAACTGAAACATTATAGAATTAAGCCGCAGGCTGAGTAGTTTTACAACCCTACTTAATTAATCTTTTCGAAACGAAAATGCATTTCGGACTTTCGGCTGACATTTCCTGAGTTTGCCCACCTACTGTATATATGTGTGAAGGTAGGGTGGACGATTAACAGTACTGCATCAACCAGCATTCCCTTTTCTTCGGTCTCTCCCTCTGCTACCTTGGCGAAGCCGAGCATTTTTAAGGGCGTCGAAAATCAATGAGAAAAATACATGCTACTTGAGTAGTCATAGCAGTAGTGGTACATACCTGCTGGAGTAGCTCGTGTGTGGCCCGCGCAGACGTGCTGTTCCGCTCCGGCCATCGCGACTCCGAATGTGGCGCATGCTGCACAAGTCCTGCGCCCACCACTGCGGATGCGACGGTCGAGCCAGCAAGTGCCCATCCTACGGCTGACTCCCGGTAACTAATCCGCAGCAACGACGGCGGATATGGCACAGTAAAGCAATAAGAACTAGACTGGACCACGTACGCCACCGTCACTCGATCCGGCTGGGGCCACAACAAGCCTCGAGACGATTAAGTAGCTGGCCCAACTTTCCAGAGATAGGTCGCTGGTTATGGACCTCTGCTTCGGTGACGTACCCACTCCAACCTCTCGCGCCACATGCTAGCTAAAGACATAAGTATACTATCCTCCCACGTTTTTGTATCACAAACGGTGAGTCAATCGGGTGAAAAGTTGCGTACAATCCGTTTCCGTCCCTCAGCTCAAAAGGGCAGCTAGACCGGTGGACCGATTCGCCAGAGATGTTGGCGCTACAACCGTGGCTGTAGGACACAAGTAGGAAATCTAGTCGGGGTGGAGGTGCCTAAGTGGGTCGCAACGCCCCTGCACTAAACCAAGGCAGGAGTCGCATTTCCCTGTCTGATGGGCCCTCAAATACTGTTTTGCATGCGCAGCTTTATGCCAAGTAAGGTGCTGCGATTAACCTTATGTCCAGACAGCTCAGCCCTGACTTGCAGTAAATGAGACGGGAGAAATAGTGAGGTCCATTAAGCGCGAATACGGCACTGCATTGCGCAGCTGCGAGGGGTTCGGCTCATCACTGGGTCCCCAGCATTCCCCGTCTGCTTCCTGGTAGGTAATCCAATTTACAATTTGTGCTTTTCAAATTTCTCAGAAATTAACTGCAAACTTGGTCGTTCGGTTAATACCCATACTGTTAGTAAGGTATCACCTGGGTGTGAGGGGGCAGTAGCGATAGTCGTTCGCAGTCTCCCTGAGTCACTATCCCCCCTCCTTATCCTGCCATCTTGGGTTGCGAGCATACAAGGGTTCAGTGCTGGTACCTTTAAAACAAATATAGGGGGGTGATTACGCTAGGTTCTCCAAACAGTTATCCCTGAGCTCACAAACGAAGCTGTGTCAGTGCTCTAATACACCGGGCTTATCATTCACCTAGTAAAGGGTTAGGTCATCTCTATCGGTTACTTCAGCATAACAGATATTCGGTCTTTTTATGCTTCAAATACGGCTACAAGTCCCGCTCTCAATGGGGATATTTTGCTGCATAAATGTTTCCCCCTGTTTCTCGTACATGCGTAAACTCGGAAGTGATCTCTCGGTGGCTGAATCATTTTTACGCCTGCATCGCCCACAAGTCAGCATCATCACTGCATGCAGTATAAAGAATTTCATCACCAAAGAGCAAGAAACGGACGCATGTATCGTAACCCACCCGCAAGCATGCTAGTTTGACGAGCCGATGCCTGGGTGGGCGTGTTGGCGAGAACAAACTATCTGTCTGTCGCGGTTACATCCCTGTCTTTCGTCTTTCGGGAAGCAATCGAGTGTCACCAAGGATCCAGGTGTGGCGATGCTGAGGTATTTGCCATGACCGACAAGAAACGGGTCAGGGAATAACTCGGTGTCGAGTACACCAATGCGAACAGTAATGGTATCCATCCGCGATCTCTTTGGGCCACTATCCCTCCTCTTTCTATTGCTCCCTCATTCCTTCTCCTTCAGCAAAAGAAGCCGTAACCATAATTGTTTGTCTACCACTTGCACGCATCTGTGTTCCATCTATGTAATGTCCATGGCTGCAAACGCTTTAGTGTGATAATTTAAATCTAGGGTAAAGGGATACCATACTAACAGCACAGGCATTAGCCGAAAGCCCATACACGCGTGTCTTGCCGGCATTCTGCCGCTGCATGAGAGAGCTGCCAGGCGTTCGGCTTCCTGGTAGATACTCCAATTTACAATTTGTGCTTTCAAATTTTCTCAGAAATTAACTGTGAACTTAGGCTTTCGGCTAATACCCCTGCTGTTATGAAGGTATCCCGTTACCCTAAAGTATAGAACTAGCTGCCATTCGGCAGTTAACGAATATCACGCGGTTACTCGTTGTGGCTTATGGACATCGGCTCCAATATTAATATATACAACTTCAGTCTGAGGCAATAGGTCTAGTATATATTAATCTACTCCAAGGTCGCAGTGAACTGCTGAAGAAATTGAAAAACAGCAAATTTTAAGTTGGAGTATCTACCAGAAAACAGACGGGGAATGCCGGGGGACTCACTGATGAGCCGAACTCCGCACAGCTGTTTTATGCAGCGGCATAATACCGCACGCGTGTATGGGCTTCCGGCTAATACCGAGGCTGTCAGTATGGTATCACCTTACCCTATTGTCTACTACTAGCTGTCCGTCGGCAGTTGATGAATATTGCGCGGTTATCCGCTGTGGCTGATGAACTTCGGCCCAAATATTCATGCGTAAACCTTCAATCCGAGCCTATAGACCTATGATATGCTGAACTTCTCTAAGTTCGCAGTTACTTTCTGTGGAAATTAAAAGCCAACAGATAATTTTAATTTTGATCTACTTTTTTCTCATCTGGCTAAGGATTTGCATTAGAAATTTGACGGTTCGAGGGAAGTAACTCGACATGCTTCTGATAAACCTTAACTGAACTCAAAATGCATTCCCCACGTATTCTAGAATTTACATATCAAAGTAAGAACTTGAGAGTTGTACTCGTGAATTTTTAAGCTTCTGTTACGAACCTGTCGTCGAACGGGGCGAAAAATGGAAGGTATATTTATTGCACTAAATAAGTAGGCAAGCGCCTTTTGGGGTGAGCCAAAATCGCTGGCATGAACTCCCCCAAATTACCGCGGCTCAAAGCCAATACACTGAGATAAACCAGGTAATGGCATAGCAGTCTGTATCAGGAGAGTGATTAAAACTTACGGCCGGTCGGTTCCCTGACATGTCACGCATCATGCCGGGTAGAAAATGCCAACTAATTCGTTCGCCAAAGTTACACCAAGGATATGACGAAAATCGTGATCTCATGACGGCACTAACTTCGCTCAGTGAAAACCATCAATTCTGCAAATGACTGTTGAACTGCGTTATTGGCCAGAAGGGACCTAGAAATTGAAGCTGTAAAAGCAACCCCACGACTTGCTTGTCTGCCTATACGCATGTTCCTTATTTATGACATCAGAAAACCAGAGGTTCGGCATTCCCTGTCTGCTTCCTGGTAGATACTCCAATTTACAATTTGTGCTTTTTAATTTTCTCAGAAATTAACTGCGAACTTGGGCTTTCGGTTAATACCCATGTTGTTAGTAAGGTATCACCTTACCCTATATCTACTACTAACTGTCCGTCGGCAGTTAATGAATATTACGCGGTTACCCGCTGTGGCTGATGGATTTTGGCCCAAATATTCATGTATATGATTCTCGGTCTGAGCCTGTAGACCTTAAAAAATTGATCTACTCGAACTTCGTAGATGATTTCTGAGGAAAGGTGAGGATTTCTGAGGCAAAGGTGAGAAGAAATCGATCTCGAGTTCTATTCTCGCACATCTTGTCGATACGAATCACCGAGTCGATGCCAAAGAAGCCTTTCAGATTGTCTACCGGACACCAGCAAGCTTCCCTAGAGGCCTACGCCAACGGGTGCTAGCTACAGCTGAGGCAGTGGCTATACGGCTAGCCAATCCAGTGCTTTGCTGTCAGAAGACTCTGACACAGGCGCTCTGTCTTCCGTGACCGACGCCGACTCCAACGTCGCCCCAACTTCCTGATGCCAGGGTGTGTGCAAAAGGTACCCGACGTACTCACAACCTATGGCCCCCCTCTCCCTCGCCCCCCCTTTAACCCAATGACCACGACACGCCGACCACGCCATAGCACGCCCCGTCATGCAAGTGGCGTGGGAACGATGGGTGTTAATTGTCCCTGAATCATTTATAAGTCAGGTAATTCGCATAACTTAAACTTCTTTGTAACCGTTTTGGCCTGATGAAGAGTTACTGAAAACACGTGTTCGCCAATTTGACTTTTCAATTGTAACATGGGGATATTCGCTGAAATTAAAAAGCGACGATTTAAAAGGTTGTCAACTGGGTAATACTCTGGAATAAAAAACAACGTTACAGTTGAGACCTGCTGCAGTTTCTTGTTATAAAACCATCAATTATAAGAGGCGTGAGTCATTTTTTAAACCATTTTCTCGCGTGTTGTGCGCGTAGAGTGAAAACCGGAAAGTTAAAAGAAGAGTCGACCCAAGGGAGGTCTGGCCTGCTATAAACAAGCCCTCACACCAAGGTGGTGGGAGGAGGAAGAGGAGGAGGAGAAGATGTAAAATACTCACATGGCCATAGACGATCCACGGATGAATCGGGGGTTCCTTCTCCCGACCAGCGCGCTCACCGAGCCACAACATAAGACAAACCGCCTGAAAGAGGCCGCTTCGTGCGAGAAGGAAATGCGTAAGTCGGAGGCAACGGACACCTGTTTTCTCCCTCGGAGAGAGGCAGTCGAAGAAGGTATCTGGTGTCGGCACCGAAGTGGCCATCTGTGGTTCTAGACAAGCAATGATGGCAGGACTAAACAACATGCACACTGTTCCAACTCAGAAGCCAACGTTCGGAACGGCACAATTAAACAAGAGATACACCCTCAGATACAGAACATCATGCTTCCATAGGAGGGCAGTGAATCATCCCACACCGCAAATAGGCAAGAACGTTCATCAGTCAAAAATAGGTAGGACCAAGGCACAGCGACAGTAGGGTAAGTGTCTTTAAAGTGCGACAGAGAGGTGATTTCGGCCGATGATTGGCTAAACGACCTATAGACACAACCTAGCGGCCGCTGGTATTCCCACTGTTTCTGACAATGAAGCCTTTACGAACCTGAATTATTAGACGAACAAAATGCTTATTCTGATGATCGTACAGCCTTCTAGTTCGCCTTCACGCGATGTACGATGTGGAATGTTACGGGAGCTTCAGATAATGTCGTCATATCTCCAGCCCAAAACAACGACGACGCAACGCCTATAACACGAAAGTCAGCATAAATGGGACGCCCGCGTTAATGCATTGGGTAGATGTGGGCTTGTAATAGGGAACGGTGACAGTAAACTACACTCGTCATTCTTCCGCCATAAACAACAACGAACCTATTGGCGCAGTCGAAATCTTCACGATGACCTTGAACTCGACTGAGGGCAATTTTCAGTTGACAAACACAAGGTTCCTAAAGAAAACCACAGACAATTCATTGGGCGCCATGTCATCTGACCGCTTCCCATCATCTAGGTGGCAGACACGGTTCCGGTCGCGATACTCGCCGACTGTCAGAGTCCTCAGATTGGACAGAACCATCTCCTTTCCGACCTAGACTGCGAGGATAGTCCTTATTTTGAAGAGAACATGGAATTTACCTCCGACTGAGGATGAATTTTAAATGCCTCTCCTTTAGGTAACTCAGATGTGCGCCAAGGTAACGACATTCAGGCATCTCGTAGGATCCGGCAAGTCCAAGACGATCGTAAATCGCGCGATGCGCGCGTGTGAATGCCGCTGCGTTCAGGCAGGCAAAACACTGTCGATCCAGTGGCTCAGGAGAACTAAACGCCAGCAGCGGCGAGGAACGCGACTGCAAGCCAACTGTGCTACTTCTCAGGCGACCTTACACCGGGGAAGAATAATCGGGTGGACTACAATCACCTTCTACCGCCTGTATCGTCCTAGACCCTCCGCAACGGCACAAAGTAGGTGATCGTAGCAGCGTTCTTTGCAGATGATTTTAAGCTTTTGAGGGTGATAAAAGACGAAGGAGACTCCCAGGGCATAGAACAGCTGCAGGCAAGGGGCGAGATCTGACGCATGAAGCTCAGTACCAACAAATGTGTGCCAGTGCACAAAGCGTCAGCAAGACAAAGAAGAAATGCGCCTCCACTACACTACCCCTTGGGAAACAAACCACCTAGAAACGAAAATGAACAAAAAGACCTTGGCGACTTAAGCGCAACAGCACAGTTCTCCAAAGTTGAAGAGCGAGCAATATCAACTATGAGTGCGATACGCAAGGCACTTCTTAAGACCGCCCATTTAATTAGTCAATTCTATAGTCACAAGCACGTTACTAACTTGGGCATGGCGGCTAAAAAGCCAGAAATGGCCATTTCAGTCCTCCTTGTCCTTCATTTTGACCCGACTGCGAGAAATTCGGCGCATCGGTAGGACTCGAACACGCGACAACAAGGGGTAGGCTTAGGTACAGCCCACTCTCTAGCCACCTGATCTACGAGGCCCCAATGCGAGGCGTGAGTTTAATCAAGGTGATTCTTTTCTGCCAATAACACACTTTGTCTACACGAACTTCGAGTCTGATGACCATATTGCGCGGAAACTCTGCGAGTGCAGTGTCGGCTTTCATTTCGCAAACGCTTTGTCGTTTTAACACACCCGTTTTACTACTAGTCTCACGCAGTGCGCATGCTTAAAAGTACCAGTAAAATGTCCGCAACTTAGTCGATTTTCATACGAAAGTTCAACCGTCGTTGCCGACGACTTCCACCGTCCGCTCCACAGTAAGGCGAACCTAAGCGTGCCGCCACATCCGGCTCTGATCCCACGCAGTGGAAGTGCCATAAAGGCCACATTATGAAGGAGTCATTGCAGCCTGACTCTTAGACCACTAGCCTGCCACCTACCGTCTGTTTTTAACTATAACTACACTGGCTGACTAACTGATTAAGAAAAAGAGCAAATCGGAAAGCCACGACCGAAAGCGGTTAGACGCAAGCAAGCATAGCAGAAAAGAGGACGACATAGACCCAGTGCTGCGAGGATATTTTATTGGAGCAAGCTAGTGTACATTAAGGGCAGTCTGCTTTTGAAATCCTCAGTAATAAATATGCATAGATGCATACACACATATATATATATATATATGTGTGTGTGGATTGGAAGGCAGGCATACCAAGAAATACAATTTGAAGTCAAATATGATCTCTGGGAAAGGTGGAGACCTCCTTGAGCAAATTTTCGACGCTGGTTCCCCAGGTCGCCATAGAACGTTGAGCAAATGTGCTAGAAACAATTGAAATTTCAAAGGCGCTTGGAGAACTCGAGACTTGGTCGGTGTTTGCGCCTTGAGACTTTGGAAACGACTTCCTTCATATCAAGGTAGGCAACCCCATCCTTAGGGTTTAGATGCTGAATGCGTAAAGTAGTTGTCAGTCTGTGAGCCACTTGCATTTGGCGTTTCCTCAGATGTCTTTCAAAGAGTTCAGACACATTCTTAATGTACGGAAGGATTTGCCAAGTATTTGCTTTGGGCGCCTGATTGGAATTACCTAGCTTCGGTCCTTTTAACTCTTGCTGTTTCGTGCATCGACGAGCGGAATTTCTAGGGAAGCCACTTTGGAAAAATAATTCAAACAGGTAATTAGGCTCAACTTGTTACGTGAAGCAGACTGCTGTACGAGATTGAGTTGTTGCTCTCATAATGCAGAATAATTTGCGGGCACGTTTCATTGCGGCCAACCGATGTGCGTACGGGAGCATCTAGAAACAGGAGTTTCAGAAGACGAGGTGGCGAGCATACGTAGCTTTCGATAAATTCTCATCGGGCCAGTACAGTTATATGAGAACGGGGTAGAAGAAAAAAACACGTCAGGGATAAGAAAAATCGATAAAAGTTAAAACTTGAAACACGGGCGGGGCGTGGGAATGTGGGGGGGGGTGGGTAATAGCAGTCATTGTCAGGACTCGCACCCCGCCCCTGACAATGACCCCCCCCCCCACATTCCCACACCCCGCCCGTGCTTTAAGTAGAACTTTTATCGATTTTTCTTATCGCTGACGTGTTTTTTTCTTCTACCCCGTTCTCATATAACTGTACTGGCCCGACGAGAATTTATCGAAAGCTACGTATGCTCGCCACCTCGACTTCTGATTACTGCTATGGGAAGTTTCGCAACTCTAAAACAGGAGTTTACTGTTAACTTCTTTCTCGAGTGCAGATCTACTTCCCGAAATGGCTGAGTTGGTGATGTTGTGGAGTGTTTCCAGGAATGGGCGCACACCGATCCACTGGCTTCCCGGCTCAACAAACTTCGCAAGGGTGGCAGGGGTCTCTAACGGACAACCACTTGGCACGTTGAAGTCAGCTAAGTTATGATAGTTCAGAAAGAGACGGCAGTTTGTGGGGTAGATTGGTCCAGAACCGGTTTGGGAATACTTGCTTTCATTTAGTCAATAATAATCCTGATCACCGAGGTTCATCAGCGTCTTGCCAACTGACACGCCCTGTCACTCCAGATAGGGTACTTCTTTATCCAGGGATGTGCGCACATCGAAGCATGCATCGAATAGGTATATATACATATATAGGAACAATACAAAACTGAAGTGTTCACTCAGCAGATACCTATTTTCCCGGGTTCGAAATTACCTTCCATCGACATTTTAAATTCCCAGTGAACTTCACCATCAAGGATAAGTGGTAATGTACAAATCAGCTCAGATTTAAACAAGCTCAATAGTGACAGTCGGCTGAACCGTTGAGTTGTCCTTGCTATGCTCGGCAAATAGGGCCGCAGCATATACACATATGTCATACGTATTATACCGTACTGCCGACATAGGTGCTAACTAAAAGCCCAGACACGTGCTTCACCAACATTCTGTCTCTGCGTGATACAGCTGGCAGGGGTTCGGCTCCTTAGTGGGTCGCCTAGCGTTCCCTGTGCAGTTTCTGGTATATGAACTATAGAGAAGAACCAAGCAAATACTTTCAGAAATTATTCAGTGCAGGACATGGAGTTAAGTCTCCGGGACATTACCTTTTGGGGTATATATATGTTATGGTACATGGGCACCCACCGATCGAGTTACGGAACATGCTTGTGCCTTGGGGCTCAAAATAGAACCCTCGCAGGCAGTCGCATAGCGACTAGTGATGCCGACAAAGACAAGGGAATGGTCATTTCTGGCTTATTAGCCGTCATCAGCCAGTCATGTCCAATCCCAAGTGTGAACCAAGTGGGAGTCGAACCCGGGATCTTTGGTCATGGAGTTTGACACTCTACCATTGAGTCACGGGCCCGTTGTCCTGTCGGTTGTGATCGGGAATATTAATTACAGTAGATAGGCGCTCACCGATCAGGTTGCGGAACATGCTTGTCCCGTGAGCGCCCATCTACCATGATTAATATTCGCGATCACAACAGACAGGACAACGGGCCCGTCGCTCAGTGGTAGAGCGTTCGAGACGAGACATGCTCCGCAAGCTGGCCGGTGTGCTGCCCTCAAACGATACACACAAGAGAGGGCGATTTCTGGATGCGGCGACGTATTTGTCTGATTCTTCTTCTAATTCTCGCTCGAGTCCACTGCTGCTGCCCTATTTTCGCAGGTTAGTAAGGGCGTGGCAGGTCGGTGTCGCCGTCTGGATATTGGACCTTATCGATGCATGAAGACGAACGGATTGTCACATCAGTAACAGTCTGATAACGAGATGTTGTTGACGCGCTTTGCGATATTTATTCGTTGTGTGGTCTACGTCAAGTGCTGACGCACCTAAACTGTGCATCAACGAAGGAATACCCAAAAGGCCCATTCTAAGTCAACATTGTGACTGATGGCTTTTGAGAATTTAAAGCCTGGGACCGTGGTAGGCACTCTTAGCAGACATGAACAATTTAACCGACTACCCAATTGTGAAAAAAAACTGGGTGGTCACCGCGGCATTCAAACTCGCTTCCGGTCGCGTCACAGTCTCCAAGCCTAATAGATTTCATATCAACCGCGGGAAACGCGGCCATCGAACGAGGCCTTCGTCAGCAAACACCAATCTGTCACCGGTTTACCGGGCTCTGTGAAAACAAATGTACTGAGCGGCTAAAATTCACGCTTGGAGGAGAGGGCTTTGAGTATCGACCGGGCAAATCCCTTATATCCACACCAGACAGGAGACCTCGGTGAGAGGCAGGGAATAATAAGGAGAAGTGGAGCTCACAGGAGTCAAATGTCTCTATTCATTTATGAAGGTCGGTGGTGACCGGCATACTGGAAAAGAAGGGGACAAGGGGAAGGTCAAGTTAGGGGGGTGGGGAGGATGTTTGTGCAGAGATGGAGGACCAGTTGGATAATGATGGTGGAGAAAATGAGGAAGGAGATCAGAAGGAAGATGGGAGGAAAGAGCTGTGCGCAATGAAAACAATTGGGTCTCGCACAACGAATCATCAATGTTCTCAACTACGAATCCCCCCGAGACAAGTGATTATACACTTCGAGACGATTAGCCAGTTCCAGCAGCGAGGACACGATGTTGCACGGAGGCACGGTTGGCCGATCCGGTTCCGTGTACGCCCAGTCAGTGGTGGCAGCATTGGCATGAGCCGAAGACTGTCTTCCATGGTCGCCCAACTGCGGTTTAAAGAGGAAGGCGCCACCACCACATCCGGCCTGCACGGCGCCCCAGTAGTCTCGCACCCCTGAATCGCCGACGTGAGCGTAGTGGCGTAAACAGGTCTCCAAGTCAAGATTCTCGCCTGTGGTCTGGCCAAACCTTTCCGCAACGCAGTGGAAGATGCGTTTGTCTGGTTTCATGTACGCGGAGGAGGCAGAGAAGAAGATAAACTGTGTCGGATGGAAGGGAATACAAGACACCATGACATCTCCGACTAAGGGCGTTCTAAGAAGTGCGCGATTTAAATTTCCATCAGTGCCCACTATAAGCTATTACAGGCATCGGCTCAGGATCTGATCGCGAGCCAACAGGGCAGATGCTATCACTCATTCAGACGTCGGTGGTTTCACATGTGTACAACAGCGTGATTACTGAACCATTTGTGCACGGCTGAACTGTCATGAAACTGTTTTGAACTAGTTTTAACCAATGGCAACTGGGGCTGACCCTCACCAATCGGGACGTCGGCGTCGTTCGGAGGTATTGTATATGCAAGTGACATCGGACGACCAGAATTATGTGCGATAAATGGAGCGATTTGTACGAAGTGTGGGAATCCATGAAGGACTCAGATAAATACACGTGTATGTCCTCGAAAATGAAGCAATCTTGAAGTGCTGATGAGCACGCATGATCAGTGTGCCGGTGGATCATTCATCGTACTCATGTGCTTTTTGGTAGCATTCAAAAGAACCAATTAGATCTTGTCTGACATTAGCGGGCAGACTTGGAGAAAAGTGTTTGGGACACGACTATTCAAGTTTGTTCCTCCAATCGCAGTCCCTCTGAAGCAGGCTTCGTAAAAACCGGCTTAAGAGAACTGTGAGCAGTAAAATAGGCTCATGCATTCGGACATATGTTTACAAATGCTCTTATGTACAAATGTGTCTTTAATTAAAATGCTCTGAAAGGTCAGTTTGGCAAACAGGTGACTGAGTATGGAAAACCAACTTAGAGGATGTCACGGACGCGGTGTCAGGCATATTTTTACGAAATGGGTGACGAAACCACCAAACATGCGGATCTTCTGATGAACCAACAAAAGTCAGACATGAAACTCTAGGTTCAAGAAGTGGTCGATGAGTGGAAAGAACCTATTGAACATCTTTACAGCGTCGGCAGCGCCTCGAGTCCAGGTTTTTCAGCGATCGAACATATGGTCCAATTCCAGTGTCCTATCACGTTTTGCGGAGCGACTACGAGTACCCGCGGATGCGATAGCATGACGCCGGCAAGTTGTACAAGATGGCTTACTCCGCCCTGACACCGACCCATCGATAATACAGGAAGAAACCGAGATCAGCGAAACACTTGTAAGAGCAGTGGCACTTTGGTTTACTAACTGACTGCGCACAATGTCGATTACAACTTTCTTGCTGATAACTCGCCCAAGGTCGAGCACTGAGTGAACAACTCGAGCGCTATCTCATCATCCACTTCCCTCTTAAGACGAGGTCCATCCCCTTTCCAGTCTATCGAATGCTACCCGAACCTGCTTCACGGGAAGAAACCAATAAAACACTGAGGCCGCGTTATAAACCTGTCGAAGAGGACGACTCCTCCGCCAGAATCCGAAAGCCATGTGATAATGGAGCCCTGATTTCACGAAATGATTGAGCAGGCGTTGGGAAATGCGACGATTCTCGAGGACTGACGCTCAGTCACTATTAGTGCAAATTCCAAAGCGTTTCGAAGTGTGCACAAATGGAGGACGATACCAAACTAAACTGGACGAAGGTGCACTGACCAATGATTTACACTGCAGAGCATCATTGTACTCCATGATGGCTGCCAATGGACAGTCATTTGCTCTACTGGCGTCATCGCTGTATTCGATCCCGCCCATCACGAGTCCTTCTAGACTGTAGGTTACCAAGAATTATCCGTGACCAAAGCTTGTTATTGGTTTACTAACGTCTGATTCCTAGCTTATTATAGTCGATACTAATCATCCGAAAGTTTGCACTTCGTCACCTATCATCTCTGGTTGTGCCACTGACTAGATCCTTTGAAAGGCTTTATGGAATTCGCACTTGGACGCCGGCTGACTGACGTCGACTACGCTGACGATATCGCTCTGCCAATGCCAACTTGTGATGACCTCTGGAATGCAGGTGGGTGAGTTCGCTAAACCAGTCGTTCCATCCGTCAATAACTTGGAAGACTAATGTGTTTTTGGGCCATAATGTGGACAAGAAAGCACACGTCGGGAGCAATGTCTCAGTCTGAAGAAGTATGTGGGAACGAAGTTAACGCTAAATAAACAGAATAAGGGCTCAAATTTATGCTGTTGGTAAAAGATCCGCAAGGCTAACAAAGGCAGACGCGGACCGTTGTAATATTTACATCGTCACAAAGATCCTATCACTTCTGCCATAGGATTGTAAAGGCCCGACTGCGCGTGTGAAAAACGAATGAAAATGGAGATTGTCGACTATCGCTGCTTGAGTAACATCAGTCGATGAAAGTTCATCACGGTCACTGGAGGGTTATGTCGAAGAAACAAGGATGGAAATTACGATGTAAATGAATGAAGGAGGGGATCCATGTTAGTCGATGACGCGTTTGTGTCGCCAAAGAATGAGAAATGCATGCGGCTTACGTCGTGCAAGACTCTGACATGAGCCAATTGAACGTTTCGTATCTACAGTGGCAGTCGACATCAAGTCGGCGCACTTATACTTCGAAAATTCATTGACAGACGATATGTTGTAGTCATATGTTTCGGTCGCCGTACTTGAAACGACACGACCTTCGAAAATTGACGTAAACAGCCAGCCGGAATGCGTTATGTAGACAGAAAAAGGGGCCTGCGCATTTAGTTGCCACGCCCGTATGTGTTCAGGTGGTTAAGCGAATAGGCTCTAATCCTAATATAGCCCATATTCCCCTCTATAGTTTTCTATAATTTCTCAAGGCAGTCTTACTGAACACGCCCACAGATCCACAGACACTTTTAGAGGCACCAGAACCCCGCGAATGGAGACGATGGGCAGCGGCAAGTGTGCCCACACAGGATTCGAGCATCAATTGATAATAATATTGCGGTCACAAGTGTTTCTCCTAGGTAATGCGGAGTTAGTGGTAAATCTAACCATTGACGGTCAGTCAGTTTACCGAAAGACAAAAGTAAAAATGCAGCCTACAAGGGCAATGAAGGTCGACTTTTGTCACCACTTCTGCAATAAACAGCAAGCTGTACGATGTACAAGCTTATTGAGAGTAAAGTAAGGTCGCTACAGACATCTTAAGTGACCATCAATCAGCGACAAGACAAGTAATTTAAACGTTCACAAGTCATACATTCTATTAAGGACTGAACACATCTAATAAAACATGGAATCGAAAACAAAGACTAACAGGTGCCGATGAGCATGATAAGTAAAAGAATTACGGGTTGTTACCTTGAAATACTGATCGATGTTCAAATTCTTAACAATTTTGGGAGTCCTTTCATCGGAATTGGATAGAATGCACATATAAAGCCCCATGTCTGCTAGTTTATCAAGACCCCTAAGTGTCCCGGGCATAAGGGCCCAGGGGCTTGATCCCGCAAACCAATCGTAGATTTCATTCGCTCGTTCAACTGTTAGGATACGGCGGACGTCAGCCTTGCTAATCGATGAACTGTTCTGAAAGGTTCGTATAATCTCACAAAGCTAGATACGAGAAGATATCTTTACAACTTCGCGCCACCACTCAGATGCGCTTATTTTATTTACGCTTCCGAAATTCGGCCAACGGTGCTCCGCAGCAGCATAGGCTTCCATGAATGCCTTCGAGACATTTGCCTCATCGAAATCAAAGTTGAACAACAGTTTTCCAAAGTCCGAATAGATTTTTGGTAATCCTGGTTTTGGATAAATCAAAGTACGAAAGAGGTCTATTGAAAGAAAACGCACGGGCCCCCTGGTCAACATGCCCACACACACCAAAAGGAAAACAATTAAGGCATTTCAAAAATTCGTCACCTCACTAGACGCATTTAAACGATGAGAGCCAAATTCTCAAATATATCGTAAAATATACAATCTATTGTGGGGTTTCCAATTTTTTTCCAAAAATTTTTTGTGCTTCTCTTTTGGATTTTCGCACATTGGGAGAAGACTTTAACAAAGGGAAGAGCTTCTAGACGACGTAGGGTCAGAGACTGAGTGAGGTATGATGCGTGGCAAACGTCCAGACTTCACATATGCAGAAAAATACGGACTTCAGATGGTGGTTTGTACAGGCCTAAATAACAGTGCTGGCAAGATGGGATATCACGCGAACTTCTCACGGCCTTGCGTCTGTTCCAAATTTAGTTAAAAATTTTCGCCCTTCGAGGACTTATTTTCCTCGAGTCCGGTCTGCTGGGTGCTCTTACAAGTCGTCGTTAAAAAACGTTGAATTTGACTCAACGATACGCATATTCTCACAAACTAGCAGCTTAATATCAGCAAGGAGAGACTGCCTCCGGCTGGCTGCCTGTCTGTCGACAGCTCTAAAGGATTCTCAAAATCAGCGGGTGACTGAGTATTTCTTCTGTTTATTTCACACAGCTGATCTGGCCATAATCTTCATATTATGCCTCTTAAAACGCCTCGTATTTTCTTAATTTATAATGGCAGTTGAAACATGCGAAGTGTCCGCCAGTGCCAGACTGGAATCTCGGCAACTGTCCACGGCGACCAGCAATATTTAGTTAAGTATATTCAGTGAAATATGCGTAAACCGCCGAGTAACCTATTTGCGGCGTAACATCGGACACAGTTTACGGCGAAACCGTGTGGGTTGTAATAGTGCATATGGGACCATAAAATATGAACATTTGCGGATGAGCAGCAAGGGTCGAGTTCAATCTGTTATCGTTTAAGCCCATTTCGGAACACATACCTGTCATGATATCTTTTGAAACTTTCCACTGATAGTGCATCTTAGCATCTACAGGCAGGGCGTTCGTTGGTATGACCACTCGATCTCGCCTGATGATTGCACACTTTTAATAGGTGACCTCGGAGGTTAGTCGCGGTGGCAAATTCATGATAGTCCTTAAAAACAAGACTGCAATTAAGTCCCTTGTCAATCGACAAATGATCTCTAAAGACCCTCGCAAATATACCAGTATCTCATTTCGGTTTTATTTGAGGGAAATATAGGTCTTCACCTTTGAACTCCCCATTTGCTTACAAGCAACTGAAAAATCTCTGGAACTGGAAAAGGTATCATAAAGGTAACAGATAATCGGATAAGCGTGAACTTTGTGCAGATAGACAAACTTTCTCGAATGTTATTGGTACGAGCAGTAGGATAGCGGTAGTTTGGAGTGCAGGGAAATAAACAATATCCGTAGTGACAAAAGTTACATAGGTGCATGCCAGTAAGCGTGGACTATGGATTGGAGACAATAAGAAATTCAGTTTAAAATGTTACCGAAATATAGCAATTAGCATTATAACCACGGGATTTGTCAAGGTTACAGAGGTTGGGTGGTAATTTAGTGGACACTGTTATACAAATTTCTTTTCCTCTTAAAGACTTCGACGGAAACAGACATAACGACATCTGGAGGCGTGGCGTTCCAGGCTTCTAGCACTGTGTTAGACAAGAACTTTTGTGTGTCCAGCCAGGCCCCTGCCACGTAGCTTGAATGGATGACCTCGTAGGTTTGTGGTGGTTGCTAACTCGAAGAAGTCTCCCGGTACGTGGCTGCAGTCCTGACCGCGTATGATACGGAAGGTTTGTATCAGTTCACCCCGTAACTGCCTCTAACTCAAGAGAAAGAGATCAAGGTTAGCTAACCGCGTTGCATATGGTTGTGAGCCCTGTCCTGTCATAAGCTTGGTTACACGCCTTTGAACCCTTTCGAGGATGCTGAGGTCGTTCGCAGTCCAGAGTCTCCAAGCTTGGATAGCAAATTCTAGTTGCGGACGCACAAAAGTTCGAAAGACTTTAGCGAAGCAGTCTTCGTCAAAGGCAGAGAAAGCCCGCTTGACAAGGTAGAGGACTGACATTGCAGACTTGGCTATCTTCGTGCAGTGCAGCAAGGGTTTGAACGAGGTCGTAATCCATACTCCCAAGTCCTTCTGCGAGTCCACTTCTTGCAGTGGTATACCATTTAGACAGTAGGCCATATGGTTCGGAGAGCGAGCTCTGCCGACTCGTAGAATATTACACTTTTTCTCGTTGAACGGCAGAAGCCAGGCCTTTGACCACTGTTGGAGTCGATTTAGGTTCGCCTGCAGATGCTCTTCGTCATCTGCAGTTCGAATGACGCTCCAGAGCTTAATGTCATCCGCAAACATGGCGACACCACAATCCAGTTCACTCACGCAATCGTTGACGTAAATGATGAACAAAGTAGGGCCAAGAACTGAGCCTTGGGGAATACCGCTTTCAACGGCAACCTCCGTCGACTGCTGGCTACCGACATGGACAGCATGAGGACGGTCAAATAGGAAGCTTTGAATCCATTTTAAGAGGTTATCCCTAACGCCTGTGCGGCTCAGTTTGCGCAGGGGTCACTGATGTGGGATACTATCTCAAAGGAAAGAACTTAGGTTTGTTAGGCGGTTTGTTTTAGGGAATGAGCTGCGGCCCTGACCATTTTGGTGATCCTACGTTAAACGTTTTGAAGAATATTTGGATTTTGGAATGTCCATGGTCCTCTGGCTTGAATGAAGCATTTCAAACGTAGCCTCAAGAATGTCCCGAAAATTTTGGAGGAGAGATCTTCATAAATATCCATAACGACTCACTTGATGGCGTGCAGCACGGACATGACAGTTTCTGTCTAGCTAATAGGCTACGGAGCTAAGCTTAGCATGGATTTCTGCATGGAAAATGTGGCGAAACTTGTCACTTGGCTTTTCGCCGTCTTATCACTTGTCTTTATAATGAACAGAGAACCATGTTACTTATCTATTTTTGATGCTAGTAAAACCTTTGTCAATGTGCCGCATATATGACTCTAATAAAACAGGAAACACTCGACCTTTGGAGTCCACTATTAGACTTCATCCAGTGCTTTTATCCAACTACTAGAAGAAGGTTATGATGAGCAGTTGCTACTCAACATCTCACTTGACCACGAGGGACGTACTTCAAGGCACAGTCTTGGGTCCGCTATCCTTACTTCTTTACAACAACGATATTTGGACAGCGATCAAAGATTCGCAAGCGTCCATTTATGTTAATGACACTAAGTGTGTTCGATTATATTTTAAGGAAAACACAATTTTTTCCGTTAAAAAAATAACTCAGACCTACTAAGCTTGTGGAAGTGGAGTTAAACTTGCTCGATGGACGTTTATTCGCCCAATTGTAGTTTGATGTGTTTCTATCTGGAGAAGCGTACTGGCTCCACAGTCTTACGAAGTGACCCACTCGCAGAATAGACCATAAAGGACCTTCGGCTAAGCTGTACGAATAATCGAGCTTTGTCACCTCAGTCAGATCCAGTTGTTTCAGAGGTTGCGTAAGTATGCCGGTTCATCTAACATAATTTTCTGCGTGAGATATGAAAAAATTTACCGCATGCTTGCTCTTCCGACCCTCCAATATCTCTGCCCATTCTTTGGTTTAATGAGTGCCTGTGACCATAGGATAACCTTTCAAATGTTTTCACTCAAAGACTTTTCTCTCGGGCTGAGGCCAATATCTCTTATAGTGGAAACTATCACTTTGGGGACACAAGGTTTTTTTATGGTCTAGAAGACTCGGGGCTGGTTTTTGCTGAACGTGTGGTATTAACTCTAACCCTAATCTTTCCCGTATGGAAGTTGGTCAGCCTTATGTCACTCGTGCTTCTTCCATGGTGGTTTCGCCGCCTTTCTGCTCTACCTCTAAGCCTGGGTTTATTTTGCACCAAAATATGCTCCCCTCTTGAATAATCTTCAGTTTAAAGCCAGGGCATCGTGCACATTTTAGGTATTAAAATAAAAATTGGGTAAGCGCCTTACCTCATCAAGAATTAGGTAGTTATTGTTTGCTTTAGTCCCGAACGCGCATTTTTATGACTGTGGAAAGGATATTTCTGGAATTTATGGGGTAGACATTACATGCCTTACTCGGTTAGCTGGGAACTCTCATTTGAATGCTAAATGCATCGATATTATCTTCTATAGCACTTATCCTCGCGCCTTTTAACTTCCCCTCCTCACTTCGACCCTAATCGATCTGTTGACCATTATGAAGTATTCTTGCATTCGCTACATTTAGATGGTTTGTCTGATCAGCAATGAAGTACATGGTCACATTTCATCGCGCTTCGGTAATCCTCTCGTAATTTCTATATCACTTTCTCTCTGCTGCTCTAAGCGGACTGTGAACGTTCACGATGGCCACACACTAACTCGTGAACTTGACGTGAATTTCTGCGGCCATCAGAGAGATAATATGATCATATCTACGGCGAATAGCTTCTCTTGACGAGGAAGGCCTTGAACAATTATATGCTCTCTTCTGAGGGGCGGTCCATTCTCATGCGCCATTTTCTTTCTTAGAACTAATCAATCACATCCAGTCTCCGTCTTTTCAGCCCAACTGTTGAAGGACTGTCTTTTTACTATCTGCCCTATTTTCGTATGTGACCGTCTATCATAAACACAATTTGGACACTGCATGGGTTTGTTCATTTATCCCGAGATTCACTTGCGAACATCTTTTTTAAATGTATCTAATTATCAGCGACAGTATCCTCTTGGGTACCAAAAGCAATTACTTATCTAAATATTTTATTCGAGTCCTACAATGGAACAGACAAAATTCAAGGGGATTGGATACAGACTGAAGGTCAGCAATCTTCCTTAACGACTCCGCGACTGTTTGTGCCCTCACATGCCGGGTTAGGGAAGGATACAGTTGTAATGGCGATGTATCTGAGGCGATCCCCCGTCTCCTAAGGTCACTGGGGATCGGCATTATCCATCGCCCAGTGTAAAAAATTCGACATCTGGTCCTGAGACTTAAAACCAACCAGCTACGCGGTGAGGCAACAAACGCCATTTATCGGATCCGATGCAACCACTTCGAAATGAACTGTACTGGAAAGACCAGCACGAACCCCATTAACCACTGGGCATCGTCACTGCCACTGATTCAGTAGGTGAGAACACGGACAGCCGCGGGGTCGGAGAGCAGATTACCGGCCTAGGACGACGGCTCAGATCAATGCAAATATGTGCGCTGACGTCTAACGTCCGAACACCGACCCAGAACGAAAGGTAAACCCGTTAAAACAAGATCGTCTTTACCAGTAGATACTGTGAGGCGCGGTACCACACTGATCCCCGGCGACGAAAGTTTGTTAGCTTTTGGAACGTCAGGTCAATGCAACTACGGTTCCCGCGAACTCCTCTTCTTCGAGGGACTCATATCTTCGCTTCTATCAGCCATACATATGCATTTATAACGGGGTTTCAAAGGCCGACTACGTTAATATACACTAGTAGTGTCACAATTACAACCCTCTCATCCTCCCCCCCCAACCCATCCTGCACACACTGTTTCCGCACGTTCACCCGGCGTATCGACCCCGTCAGGCACCTGAGAAGCCATCGCACGGAGACCGGTGAACCAGTGCACCGAAATACACCAGATACCATCGCCTCAGGTGCCTGCACTGGCTTCGCAGATTCATTTATCGCATAGGCCGACTGGGTTACATGTGCCGGTAGAACATCGCCGGCTCTGACATACTGCCACACCTCTCCTCACTTGCATCTGCCGCACACATGACGACACCCAAAATCATGCAAAGCAAGCCCCTAATTGACACTTGTAACCTAAGTGGGAAATGTGCTTCTCAACTCCTTCGCCAAGGCTGAGACTGTCACAATGCACTTAACGCCGTGACTTCGAAGGTCGCCAAAAGACGTCGGAACTTAGACCTCGCTGTCTTCCCAGTGTGTGTTTGTGTGGAGTGGCCGGCTGGTGGACTGAGTCAGGCGGCAATGGTTCCTTCTTGATATGGTCTCTGTGGCATTCCCAGTTCGTGGGATCGGAGCTGTCCTCTTCTTCTCTTGTTATGTATCATTCTCGTCAGTGTACGTTGTAGTCCAGGGGATGCAGTGACAAGTCTAGGTGCGGGTTTACGCCGTGCCAGCCACCTGCGTCATCTGCTGCCTCTGGCCTCCTTGACTCTGTCTTGATACCGGGTCCGGGTGGGAGAGGAGAGAGTGCGGTAAATGTAACGCGAGACTGTTATTACTTTTAACTAATTCACGAGCAAGTCGCCGCCTCTGCTCTCGCCCAACTGTGGAGCACGCGGTGGTCATCATTGGCAATGAGAGTCGAAATGTCCCACATTCAGAGACACCCGGCCACACATTCAAGTTCGAAGAGGCCGAAATTCTCGCGAGAGGGGATAATCGCGCGCGCCGCGAGTTGCTTGAGTCATGGTCCACGGGACCTCAGTCTGTCAACAATGTAGTTGACAGCCATAATGGCTACGTCGCGCCTCTCGCTAGCGCCTGCACTTACGTCCTAGCGACAGCCTGCTATGGCACGCACGTCTGCCCGGCTTCGATTTCTCTCGTTGCAATTCACTGTCTGCACCACGCATTCGGTCGATTCTCTGCCTGCACCACGCGAGGCTTGTCACTACCCTCGCGTGGGCCCGGAGCCATTCAACGGACCTCCTCTCACTGATTGGAACATTGGCGGGCACAGCCAGACCACTAGCGTAAAAAGTCTGCAACGAAACTTTTGCAGCGGCGACCTTCGGTGAGACAGGGCTCGTCGCTCTCGCGGACGCCGCCTCCGCGGCGCCGGACGCATCCTCGTCCGCTTGCCAACTTTCCCCTTCACTATTCTGTACAGAATAAAGTGTCCTAACCAAATGGTGTCCTGCTTCTAACAACTTGGGATATGGCCTGAAGTTGTGGCGGACTGAGCGTACACCATCAGTGCTTAGCCGCCACAACAAGTGCAATGACATCCCCATTCCATATTCCGTGCTGATGCATAGGCTGGCCAAGGTAATTGACCACTCGGGGAGCGCGCAGGCCGGTGAGCCAGGTGACCGAGCCATCATCACGCCAGCATCCAACACGGGTGATGACATTTCGGCGATTAACAACTTGCATGCCGGCCATCAAGCAGTTAGAGCACCAGCGGGCAACAATCCCTGATGAAGGGAAGCGCGGTTGATTGCTATAGATATGCGGTGGCATAGCGACTGCACCCTATAAATACTGCAACTTCCTGTGCACGAGTCAAACTCTTCTGCCGCTGTCTCTGTTGATGGATTCAAGTGAGAATTCGAAACGTCAGGCGAATAAAGCCCTTGTTCCAGCGATCGCTTCTTCTTCTTCTTCTTCTTCTTCTTCTTCTTCTTCTCCCGATCAACTAGTTCCTGAAACTCGCGTCTTCGCTTGTATCGACACCTATTTCTTTCCGAAGCCGCGGCCGCTAATCTTGTACATGTATTTCAGACGTAGTCCCATAAATGCTCCGCACACTTTACTGGAGACATCAGCATTCAGGTATCCAAGCCTTCTGAGTACTGAAATCGTAGTTGATACTGCTTGCGCTTCAACTTTAAAGGATTGCGTTGTCGAGATTACGTCGCCTTTAATTACTACGCCAAGGTCTTCTTTACATCCACGATTTTAAACGGTTGACGTTCCGGTAAGACGCGGTTATGTAGCCCCACCTGACGGGCACAATACTGTTTGGGGTTGGAGTAAGGATTAGGGGTCAGAGTTAGGGGCTAGGGCTAGAGCAACTATTTGTCAACCACTCAAAGTACAACCGCGCATTCCCAATAGCTTTTCTTTTGCATACAACTGCTTGACCTCGTCGCCTGTGCTTTCCGCGGTCCCACCCGTAAAAACCCCTATTATCACCCGTCCCATATTACAGGTGACTGCGATTTGTTCACTTCAGGTGGGTCTACATAACCACATCCGACCGATTTTCCAAGAGATACTGTCACGAAAGTGCATTTCTTATTGATCTTGCTGACATTGTGGGCATTGTCACATATTAACTTGGCACTGATCCTCACGCACTAGATTTCGCTCCATGCCTAAAGCTTTTCTACGCCCTCTCAGATTACTTGGGGGTCTCTTTAATCCTTTACCTCCCTCAACAAGTCTAGGTCATCTGGAAAGAGCGTTAAATGTTACCCCACTCCCCATACTAGGTCATTAACGTAGATAATGGATAGGAGCGGTCGAAGAAGCAGTCCTTGTATGGCTCCAATTTGAACAGGTGTCCATTCTAAACAGAAGCCATCTGCCGCGACCTTTTGTTCACGATCGTTTAAGAAATCTTGGACAAAGTTTAAGAGGTTCCCTTGAATCCCTAACACTGACATCTTTTGTATGAGCTGCTGAAGTCTAGTTAAATGACATCGACTGAATGTACTTCATCCACTATCTCTGACCAGCCTTCGTAGGGCAGGACTCCCTTTCACAGAAACCATGCCGGACTGAGCTGACCTGGCAACCGAGTGTATCAGGCTGTATAAATGATCTTCCAATTATGCACTCTATCGGGTTACAGAAGGCGTGAGCCACGCTGATCGGTCGACAGATAGGCTGCTGCATACGAAAACGACGCCAGAGACCAAATCCAACCAGCCCCAAATTTTGGTGGGCTCTTCCGTACATGAAGAACGTCTCAGAAGCCGTCAGTCGTCTTCTCAATCCACTTGGAGTTGGGGTTGCACACAGGCCGGAAGCAACCATTAGGTGCCAAGTAATGAGGCCAAAAGACCCGCTGCCACGGCAGGAAACGTCTGGAGTCGTTTGTCGGATCTGGTGCAGTTGCGGACAATGCAATTACGTCGGAGAAACTGGGAGAGTACTTCGTACGCAAATTGCCGAGCGCGCAACAACAGTGAGGAGGGGAGACGCTAGGTCTCAAGTGGCGGCTCATTTGACGGGACCCGGCCATATTTTTAAGTCTCAGCAGGCCGAAATCCTCGCAAGGGGTGACAACGGCGTGAGCCGCGAGTTGCTCGAGTCATGGTCCTCAGGCCCGCAATCCATCAACAAGCTCAATGACCTTCCGGTACCATATCCAGTGCTGAGATTTTCCCTGGGCAGGGGAATCATTCACGTGGGGAGGGCGCGGGCGAGTAAGTATCCCAGTGACAGTGAGACAATTTGCCGAACAATCATCACACTAGCATTCAGCACGGATGACGAAATCACGGCAGTTAACGACTCGGACTCGGACTGACAAGCCACCATCGTATCAATTACGACCCCAGCGATGATTGCGGAAGCTGTTAATTACAGTGTCGCATATGGTCCTACGGCACTCCTTGTGCCACCGCCACCTTTATCTGCCACTGTCTCTGATGATGGACTCCAGTGAGAATCAGAAACGGCAGGCCAATGAATTTCTTGTTCCAGTGATCGCATCTTCGTCTTCTGAACTACTACCTGGAACTCGCCTGTTCGCTTCTGTCAGCAAATTCCATGTCATCTATTACTGCCATCACTACCTGTTTAGAATCGCAGATGGCCACTTCGGCGTCAACACCAGAAACCTTCTTCGACAGCCTCTCTCCGAGGGGAAAAAACAGGTGTCCGTTTTCTTCGGCTTCTCGAACGCAGCGGCGCCTTTCAGGCGATTTGTCTTATGTTGTTGCTCGGTGAACGCGCTGGTCGGGAGAATGAACCCTCCATTCATCTGCGGATCATCTATGATCACATGGGTATTTTGCATCTCCTCCTCCTCCTGCTACTTCTCCTATTCCCTCCTCCTCCTCCTCCTCCTCCTCCTCCTGCTCCTGCTCCTGCTCCT
>CACRXP010000272.1:300248-323522 GCA_902702965.1 Spirometra erinaceieuropaei | reverse complement strand
CATCGTCAGTAGCCACGTTTATGCATGAATGTATGCCTACTTAAACTGAAACAGTAACAAGAAAACCGCAAGGTAACAAGTAAACTAGTTGGCACTTCCCAGCTCTCTACGTCCGTGGACTTTAAAACGGGCAATATCCGAAAAGAACAAGGCCACCTGTTTTACTGGGGAGGAAGGGGTTTCCAAGCTCTGTGTCCTACTGCGATTACTGCCATTGCTATTGTCGGCGGAACATATTTCTGTGGCATTGAAGGATAATTGGTCATATTCAATCGCATAATTAATTCATTCTGTCTAATGGCAGAAGTCAGCTAGCTGTAAGAGCTAATTCATATTGTAGATAGGGCAGGTTGCGCGAGTTAGCAGTTGACCTGTGGGTCAGGACAAGGAGTTCGAGAGTGGAGCTCGAGAGTTGGAGTGCGTTTATGCGTGCCTAACATGTCCACGTCAGCAAAACTGCGTGAGCGCCATATATTGTGTTCTGAGGAGTATTGAGGGATGAATGATTCTTACGTGGGAAGTATAAACCTGGTATTTTTGGAGTCTCAAGTTTATGCGCATCGACAAATTGAATGCAAAGTTATTCGAAGTCCGGAGAACATTTTTGAGGCCGGAATGTCCCCTATCTTTGTAAATAAGATTTGAAGAAGACGTGGTCTACTACCATACGATTAAATGAGTACAAGAGAGGATTCCCTATAAAAATGCTTGGATGAATGCAAAAATATTTGCTGCATAAGTAGTCATTCTTTGCTGATTGTGGTTTCTTCAGACAGCCGGGATGATATGCATTTAAACGACAGCACCCCGATTTGCCTGGAATTCCTTGGGATTTAGCTGCATGGTGATTAATCCCCCAACCCCACCCAAGAAATCCTCTTAAATCGAAAACACATTTCGGCATACATTCTTCGAGATAGACCGACAGGTTCAGGACAGATGGCTAGGAGGCCTTTAAATCTGCGGCCAACAGGAGGTGTAAGATCGTACCGCATGTGTGCCACATCTGTGCCCCCCCCTAAGTAACTTTGACACACAGCGTATGGAGGTCCGTCAAGTTTCCTCTTCAACTTGACAGCCTTGTCTCTATCGAGATCATTGGTTATGTTAAAACCCCAGAATTTTGGGGAGAAGTGCTGGAGCTTTTTTCTACGGGGACCAATTCTCTCATTGGAAACGTCCTGCCATTTTTTATGTTACTGTCCTCTGTCATTGGCAGTCACATGAAATATGGCTGTCTTTTTGAAAAGCACCCTACATGTGCTGCTTAAAATGCAAGCGGTTGTCAGTGAATCGTTAAGGCGATGAAGGGGTCTTCAGGCAGACGCCAATGTTCTCAGGCAACATAAGGAACCGAATGTGAATCACGGGAGGATAGAACTCACTTTCCGACATTCCGTTTAAATAGGACTGAATGGGACAAGACGTAAACGATCATTGCTTCACGGCAGTCCACTGCCGAGAGCTGTACACGCTCAGTTCAGATGAAAGCTTTGGAGGACAACGACCTTTCCCTCGAAGAACAGAGAAGTCGTTAGGCCGTTTCGGCCTCTTGGACTAGACCAATTAGTTTTCTGGGATGATAGTCATGTCTCTGAAATTGTCACCTCTTAATGGTCTGTCGTCGGCTTGCAAAACGGTTTAGCCTTCCGACTAAAAAGTTTCTTGAACATGTCAAAACTGAGAAACAAGACGAAACTACAGACAGTTTTAACCGGCGGCTACTTAATAATAATAATAATAATAATAATAATAATAATGGTAATAACTTTTATTCAGGACCCGCGAGGGAATAATTTTTACGCTAATTTTTGAATTTTAGACGGGGTATACAGAATTATTAGAGTACTTAATTCAAAGTCTTTGAATAAGTAGCGTGTTACGAAGAATGTTGAGCGAGCAGTAAAAATCTCTTAACATCAACAAAATGATTATTATTAGAAAAAAATTCTCGCTCCTTAGTTTAGAAAAATCAGGCAGGACCGGACTGTATGTGGCGTTTTATGACGGATTTAATGGAGAGGTAATTAGGCGGGTCAGGCAGGTTTGGCCTGTATGTAGACTTGAACAAACGGATCGAGTCAGGAATCATCATCGGAGAATTCACGTGCCGGATGAGGCCGTTTATGTCAAAGTGGCGAATTGAAAACCAGTTTCGAGGCGATAAGAACCCAAATATTATCAGTTACATTCAGCCGAATCCAGCCGAGGAGGGGGCAAGGGAGATGCGACCAGACTACTAGTGTATGGCAAATACAGGTTTCGCCAAGGGCATCGATAGATCGCAATTTGCGAGGGCACGAAGGATGGACTGAAAAATTAACACTTGATAAGGGATCCTATGAAACAATACGACTCACAAAAGACGGAAATGTGAGCAGATACGTAAATTTAACGGTGGCACACTAAATTCCCTTTCTCAGTGTCATAGAGGAAGTTGTCTGGGAAGAATGGGGAAAATAAAGGTTTAATCGAGTCGGTATTCAGATAAAGGCGCAGCCTTCTCTTACAAGTGTTTAGATTATCTGAAGATATGGTATTTATTGGAAGGTTATTCCAGAAGAAAGTATATCTGGAAGCGAAAAATAGAGAACTCTTAGAGGTGGACGAAGCCGGAGGAGGTATAATCAAGGAAGAGTTGCGAAGACTTTATGGGCGACTACGAGGGGTAAGGGTTGAAATCCGAGGAAGATTTGAACTATTATTAATGCGAAAGAGGAGACAGAAGCCTGCTTCTAGTCTTCGAATTCATAAAAAGTTTAGGTTAATTAGTTGGCGTATATCTGAGTAGGATATATTGGGACGTTCCCTATCTAAAAGTTTTTTAGAAAAACGTCTTTGGAAATTTTCAATTTTTAAACGACTAGCCTCATTCATCAGACCAAAGAAAGGGCAACAATACTCGAGAATGGGAAATACAAACATACGATAGAGTCCTAATTTAAATTCAGGAAGATAGAAATTGTAAGAAACAAAGCGACAAATCTGGGCAGCTTTAGCTGTAATTCTGTCATCAGGATCTCAGCACATGTGGAACGCTAAGGGACTCGCTGACGATTGAATTCCTTCACACCTGTGTCATGCAGCGGCAGAATATCGTGAAACTTGTTTGTGGGCATTTGGCCAGCCTCTGTGGTATCGGCATATTAAATTATTTGCAATGCCTTCCCTTTTGTCTTACCAGAGTTCAGTAAAGAGTTAAGTGCAGACAGGAGACCGGAAGTCATATCGGCAATAGATTTCGCGCCGTTCTTGATCCGAACGGGATGGTACAGTTTCAGTGGATCGATCCTGAGGGAACTATCGCATGGGCGCGTGTGGCATTATGAGTAACGGTCTTTTTGGTCGCTCAGAAGGCGCGGTGTGGGAAAGTTTTCTGATTTGGAGTGCGAAAAAGTTCTCTGTTGTGGACTTGAGACGGAAGAGGGCAGAGGGTTGGTCTGGGGAGTCGGAAGGGCATGTGTGAGAGAAGAGGAAAAAGGAGGACGGCTAAACTAGTGCAGTTTTTCGGTCCAATAGGGATGATCTTTCGTGGCTAGCACGGTGCTGATGAGGGGGTGGACTGCGTTTCAAATGCAATGACATTTAAGTCCGTTTTGTTTTGATCAGTAACAATACGCTCTTTAAAGTACTTGACACAACTTTGAATGAGATGTAGAGCAAGCACGTGCATGTTTATCTGCTGACGACTTTGTTCTGATTTACTAGTTTGTAACTGTGGGGTTACTGCTAACTTTGTTTCCTGGATAGCCTTCTCGCTGTGCCCAACCAATGGGTTTATCACTTATATTACGTCGCGGTCACCAAAGCTTGTTCTATGTCTCATTCGAAGTTGTGTCAAGTTCTTTAAAAAGCGTATTGCAACTGATTAAATCAAAACGGACTTAAGTGTCACTACACAACTGTTGCCTTAAGAAGGCTGATAATTAGATTCCCGGCCTGCATCTTTCCTTCGTGGAAGGAGGAATGCCGACGCTATCTTGTAGACGTCCTACTCTAAGCGCCCGTCTCAACGCTGGTCCAGGGTTCCACTCGCTGCCTAGCTTATCTGTGATAATCTTGCTCCACGTATCACTATGCGTCACTATACTTCCAAATATGCAAAGCGAATGAGATGAATTGCAATGTCGTTGGACGCAGAGGAGGATCTCAATTTTCTTCCCACATCCCTGAGGGCTGGCTTCCGAGATAGACGCGTACAACTGTGTATCGAAAGAAACAGAGGCGAATTGCACAGTGATGAGCACTGGATTGGCGGATGGGAACGATATGGTCCTTGCCGATTGGCTCTGGACATAAATTCAGGTGGTCTGGATGTAGCGACCGAGGACGTTGAAAATGGCACGCGGTTCCGGGGATAGAATGACGAACGGATCTCGATGCTCGTGACCTCCACAGTGCACATAATTCGGCGTGAGGGGAGGGGGGTTTGGGCGGACGGTAGAAAAGACAATGGTAGGGGGCACTCACCGATCGTTCTTACGGAACTCACTCGTTCCGTTGTGCCTTACGGGCTCTCCCTCGAGCCTAACCAGCAGCCGCACAGCAGCACATGATATAGGCAGAATGTTATTAGCCACAAAGACAAGGGAGATTGGAATGGCCATTTCTGGCTTATTAGCCGTCGTCAACCGGTCACACCCAACCCCCAAGTGTGGAACACTCGAGACCCGAACTCGCGACCTATTGTTAGAAGTCTGCGCCTCTAACCACTGGGCCACGAACCCATTACCCTTTCGGTTTCGATCGGGAGTATACAATGGTAGGGGACGTTCATCGATCGTTCTTACGGAACTCACTCATTCCGTTGTGCCTTACGGGCTCTTTCTCGAGCCCAACCAGCAGCCGCACAGCAGCGCATGATATAGGCAGTATGTTATTACCGACAAAGACAAGGGAGACTGGAATGACCACTTCTGGCTTATTAGGCGTCGTCAGGCAGTCATTCCCAACCTCGTAAGGCACAGCGGAACGAGGGAGTTCCATAAGAACGACCGGCGAGCGTCCCTTACCATTATATACTCTCGATCGAAACCGAAGGGGTAATGAGCTCGTGGCCCAGTGGTTAGAGGCGTGGACTTCTATCTGACAGGTCGCGAGTTCGAGCCTCGGGCATTCCACACTTCGGGGTTGGGTATGACTGGCTGACGACGGCTAATAAGCCAGAAATGGCCATTCCAGTCTCCATGTCTTTGCTGGTAGTGCCATTCTGCCTAGAAAAGACAATATTTGCCTCCAAGCCCGTTCCCCTCGCACTGCATCGTGCCCGAATTCCAACGAGACGGACTGCTACAAGGTGGGGGGATAGGAAAACAGAAGAAACTCGCCACGGCAGGTGGTGGCGGTGGCGGCAGCGACTACTGAGACAGCCTCCTCTGTCCGTCAAACCTGTCCGCCTCAATCATCCTCACACACACTCATTTTTCAGCATGACTTCCTGCGACACACGTCAAGCAACGGGAGAAGCGTGGGACAACGCCTGACAACTAATGCAGTCGCACCCCCCCCCCCTGGCGCTCCTTGCGAATGAGGGGACTATGAAGTCCCGCCGCCGCTTCCTTCCCCCACCCCTAACTCCACCGCCATTTGACGGAGAAGGCTATGAGCACTGCGTGCAAGTAATAAATGCAAAATTCGGCTTCCGACACCTTACATTAGGCTGATTAGCTCCTCTTCCGACTGCCTATAAGTTTTTTCTCCCTTGGAGGTGGACAGGGGGAGGGGGACAAAGGTAGGCCACAAGGCAGTGGCAATACGGGAGGTAATATTTTAAGGCTGATTAACACCGCTAAGGACAAATGCATGTTAACTTCGGATTCTGGCTTCCGAGAAATACAGCGAAGTTTCCAGCCCTAGGACTGAGAAGCAGCCTCGGTCGAGCCTCATTTCGCAGCCGTACCTGCAGTGGACAGTCTGACCCTTAACCCCAATCCCTAACCCCTGACCCTAACCCCAAACAGGTACGTCTGCGAAATGAGATCTTGCCGCAGACTTGTCAAACCGACGTTTAGTACCGCTCCGATCGAGTGCTCTCCAAAAGGGGCACCGCCTACTGATGGGTCGTTAGTAGTAGAGCACCTTGGTAGGGCCAGCATAACGCCAATTAGAAAGAAGGAGACACAATCGTTAGAACAAGGGTTTATTCTCTGGGCGTTTCCGATTTGCATTCGAATTAAGCTCCCCATCTGCTAATAACCCCAATGACTTTCCATCTCCGTAATCCCTACTTAAACGGCCTGCGTCAAGCGCTGCAAGTAACCCAAACTGCAGTGAAATTGCCACACCAGAAATCGACAAAGGTGATGGAATTGTGGCAGTCATGAACTCGAATGAGGACGATCAAGCCACCATTGTACCAAGTAAGATCACTGCCAGTGAGTGCGGAGTTGGTTATTGTGGGGCGTATTTGGTTGTGCGCAAACTTCGTCCTGTAGATACCGCAGTACCTGTCGCGGTCTGTGATGATGGCTTAGAGTAGGAATCCGAAACGTCAGGCTAATGAAATTCTTATTCCAATGATCGTGGCCCTTTCGTCCCAACGGTTTCCAGGAATTGTCCTCTTCGGCTATGTCGACAACAATGCTAATCAGGAAGGCTGTAAAAGCAGGCGGGTGGCATGCGAAGCATAGTCGCCCTCCCCCAGTACCCGAGTGCACGTACTTAATAGAGTCTTGTCGGAGGTTGGTCTGACTAGATGTGCTTACCGTCGAAGAGCTGAGTAGGAAAATTGTTTCCATTGCATCAGTACACGTGGAATTTACTCGGTCACCATGAAGTCGCCGAGGGGTTGTGGTCAGTTCCCAGATCCAACGGAGGTAAAGAGTTTCCACTGAAAATCACCGCTTAAGTGTGTTCCCGCAGAACCTCCACGTAGTCATTTGTGGCAAATTTGTCCCGGCAAGGATTCCAATTCGGCCAAGGTTTGGTGCCCTTCCCCTGAATCAAGGACCCAGGCCCTACGGCCGTAACTTAGTAGCTTATTAGCCTGGACAAAAACGAACCCAATATTTGTGTTCAAACCTCCTGCCAAGACACGTTGCAGCGACCAGTCAGTGACATGGCCAATCGTCGGACGCCTTCCCCTACCCTACCTAAGCGCCTGATAGAAATAGACTCTGATCTCTGAACTTTTTCTACTATAATCCCCCCCCACTTATGTTGTTGCCTAAAATCGCTGGGGACACACCCCTGTATGGCGGACGAACAGAGACAATGCCGTAGGCTCTGAACACTTGACCGAGAAGGAATGTAGCTTCCTGCACATGAGTACGCATGGAACTTACACCGCCGACACGAAGTCGGGGAGGGTTTGATCAGACCTCAGTTCCGACGGAGGTTAAGAGCTTCCTCTCTAGTAATTGCCTCTTAAGTGTGTTCCCACAAAAGCTCTGTCCACGAAGACAAAGACGGGCGTTCAAGGGCTCATTTTCTGCCATCACTCGGTTGTACGCCAGGGCTCGCCAGGGACTACCCGACATGGTCGGTGACTTTAAAGTTCAAAGCACTGCTGCTGGCACACAGACTCAGGTTCTGTGATCGGTAATGGAGGGGATTACTATTCAGCCGAGAATGTAAAATTGTGTTGTCAGTACTTTTTTGTAGAAATTAATTTTGGCAAAAATAGTGAGGCTTTTTTAAGTAAACCACACCTAGGTAGTAAACTATCCTTGAAAATGATGCTAAATTACCAAACAACTTTCATTTGTACAATTATTTTGCAAGCGTCGCAATGAGGCGGGTCGAGCAGTGTTCATTTGGTTTAACTTGAATTTCATGATGTGAGCGCATCACCTTAGCTTGAAAGTTCTGCTCAAGTCGAAGAATTCACGCCGATGTTTCCTAATTACTTTGGTGACATTTCCAGATCTGGAAGTAAACCAACGCGTCTACTTAGTGTACATGATTTGTAACCAGGTAGCGTGCATTCGTCGCGAACGACCTTGCGTGACAATTAAAAAATGATGAAACCCTGCTTTATGCTGTCACTCCCGACGATAAAGAATAAGCCTTTGACATTTACTTGTCGAACGATGCCAACCTTCCATAAGAGCATGGCTGAATTGTATAAATACCCTGGCTACCAGTTGGTGATATGTGATCAGCCCCCATTCCCCACTCCAGTCTGCTGACAGGCTCGGACAGCGGCTGGGGTGTGGGAGTGGGAAGGCAGAGTGAGGTCGACGACTCAGCGCACTTTCTCCTCACTATAAACAATCTGACGCGCTTGAAGCTATCACGGTGCGCTAAAAGCCGTAGCTTGGAAGGTTGCCAACTGACGGGGTATCTTGGACCTCCTCCTTGACCGGAGGCTGTCTGAGAGTCAGGCTACAATGGCTCCTTTTTAATGTGGCCTTTATGGCACTCCCACCACAGTGTGGGATCCGAGCCAGGCGTTGGCGGCACGCACAGGTGCGGCTTCGGCCGTGCCAGCCTCCAACTCTCTGTTGTGTTGGTTTAAATCCTGGTTATTTGTTGTGTGGACCAGGGGGTGTTGTGGAACGCCAAGGTGAGGATCCGTCCGAGCCATCCACCTGCGGCCTCCCTCGTCTCCGGTCTTCTTGACACTGTCTTGACACCGGGCTCGGGCGAGGAAGGAGGAGAGAGTGTAGGAAGATGCTACGCAAGTCTACCGGCACTATAAACCCCTGCGTAAGTAACCGTCCCTGCTCCCATTGCTGCCGCAACTGTGGGGCACACGGTGGACATCATCGAAACCGATGGTAGAAATGTCATGTGATCAGCCTAGTCCGGTCATTGTTTTCGAACGCACTGTATCAACCTATGTGTAGGGAACATCCTATTGTCGTCAGTTGAAGACATCGCCTGCCGTTAGGACAACCTCGGTCTGCCTCCTAGTGGCGCGCTGCAATGGGGTTAAGATGTGCAGAGCTCGGATACGTACTAGAATGTCCGGTTATCCGGCTGATTTGTTACTTATGCAGCAAACACGTCGATCGGGTGTCTTCGCCCCCTACAGGCAACACCAATACCAGCATTACTCTCTCTCTAATGGATATGGCAAACGCGACTTTCTCCACTTCAAGCAGCAGAGGATTGCTGCATTTGCAAAATGCCTGACCATAGTAAAATACAGAATGATGTGTAAGACGAATATTTAAAGCCCACTTCGGCGGACGATGCGACAAGTTATTGGGAGAGCTCGGATGCCCCATACCACTTTGGTATTCTGGTTGCAAATATCCAACCTGGATATATATATATATATATATATATATATATGTTGATAAGGTGATACCGACAAAGACAAGGGAGACAGGAATGGCCATTTCTGGTTTATTAGCCGTCATCAGCCAGTCATACCCAACCCCAAGTGTGGATCACTTGAGATTCGAACCGGGGATCTTTGGTCATGGAGTTTGACGCTCTACCATTGAGCCTCGGGCCCTTTGTCCTGTCGGTTGTGATCGGGAATATCAATTATGACAGATGGGCGCTCACCGATCAGGTTACGGAACATGCTCGTTCCGTTGTGCCTTGGATACTTACTAGAATGTCCGGTTGTTCGGCAGATTTGTTACAACAGTGAGAAACCCTGGGTGTATAGAATCTGAAAAAATGTAGTCATGTCCACCACTTCAATCCTCGGGATTGTTTCTAGTAGCCAAATACAGGTTCCATAGTCCGTAATCTTAACAATCAAAATATTTCCTATTTAAGGTTATGGCAAAAGTGAACGCATTCGGAAGTGTGTGACGCCAGATGCGGTCAAACAGCCGATCATACCGTTTCGCGCACAATCCCCTTTTGTCTATTAGAAATGCCTTAAGTGGTTCCTAATGATAAAAAATCATTACAGTATTTAACAGGTTCACACATAAAAGCCGAATTTTCGAAGTACGTCAAGCAAATATCCAATATAAACAAGACGTTACACGCGATCGCAGCCAAACCTTCCAGTTCATGCAAAATACCTTGTTGTGGCCTGATGCAGGCGCTTTTAGCACCCAAAGTGAGTCACTTTCAATACTTAATTCATTTAATTATTTCCCCGAGTTCTGTTGTTTATCATAAATATTACGCGGCGACCCAGCAGACTCAGCCAGTTGGCACTGGCGAACGGACCCTCAAAGGCACGGATCTACCCAGTTGTTTTGTTTCTAAAACTGTTTTTTTTCTCTCTGTCAGCTTACAGTCGACTTCCACCGAAGTTTTCTCGACTGACGTGAAATCGTTAAAATATGCACAAAATTGCTTTCTCTTTCTCGTCCCCTCTGCCTGTCCCGCGTATGTCAACTCGTGGGCGCACGCGAATCTTCACAACACACCAGCGCAGCTGCTCACCTGCGCCCCCCCCTCCTCCCCCCAACTGAGCCATCGAGTCCACAGGTCCGCCTTTGATCTGCTTAATTAAATGACCCAAACCAGGTCGGGGGGGGGGAGGCCGGGTGGAAGGGACTTCCGAGCGTGATTCCTGGCCGTCCTATGTGCGGTTTTTATGGGCGATCAGCTTGCTGCTGTAATTCGATGGAAACTTACCAACCCCCGGTGTGCGCGTTTAGTCAAACCTTTTTCCTCTCTTTCTTCCAACATCACTAGCCAGCTGAGTACAGATACTTGGACGTGCGTGAAGTGTTCTTCAAAGGACCCAGGCAATTTAATACTCTCTCTTGCCTAGCCTAACCAGGAGGTGGAAATGAAACGGTCCCTGGCAGATGCAACTGCCCGGAACAGCGAGGGCCTAACAGCCATATTCTAGAAGACATTGTAAAACAGTTGGTCCTTCTTCGCCTCGTGAAATCTGGAGCTATATTTTGCGTAAGGTAGGGGTAGGACCAATCACATGTGGCCTGGTACACTTTCGGTCGCGGATGGCAGGTCAGAATTAGAGGATGAAACTCAGTGACCACAGTAACAGCGCTCAGGTCGACGGGGTCCCCGGCTGCGGTATGACTGAGTAGATAAAGAAGGAAATCGATCAAGAACCGGTATAATTTCTGAACTTCCAAAATCCTGCAGGAGTCCATTGTCAGAGATGGCGGCAGCAGGATAGTTCGACCGTCTCATTCGACGATGTCCACGTGTGCTTCACACGAAGGAGGAGCAGGGACGGTGACTTGTGCGTGATTTAGTTTATAGTGAATGTGGACTTGCACAGAATCTACTGCACTCTTTCCTCCTCCCCACCTGAACCTGGCGTCAATACAGTCAAGAAGATCGGAGGGCGGGGACAGGGCGCAGGTGGATGGCACGGTTGGGTCCAAACCTCGACGCTCCACTCCAAACCTCCTGATCCACACAGCAAATGACCAGGATTTTGACCAACAACAACAACAACAGTGGTGGCCGGTGTGACAATATTGTGTTGCATGACTCCTTGGTCGTTATGTTTGTGTACTTTCAAACACAGACGTAGCTGGAATCACACAGGAGAGTTCGACCGTCCATTTCGACACACAGCAGATGGTGGAAGCAGGGACGGTGACTTGTGCAGGGGTTTAAAGTGTCGGCAGACTTGCGCTGCATCTACCACACTCAGCTCTCCTCTCCCGGCTGATTCAGGTGTCAAGACCGAGTCAGGAAGACAGGAGATGAGGGAAGCCGCAGGTTGATGGCTTGGACGGATCCGCACCTTGGTGATCCACTCCGCACCCCCTGGTCCACACAACAAATGGCCAGGTTTTTGACCGCCAAATCAATGGAGGGCGTAGCAGTGGTCCCAGTTTCTGCGACGACTGCCGACAACAAGGTATTCCAGCGCACCCCCTAGAGTTTGGCACTTGTTATTGCGTATAGATAACGCCTGCCACGGTTGGGTGGGAGCAGTGACGGTGACTTGTGCGAAAATTTAGTTTATAGTAATAGTAGACTTGAACGGCATCAACCGCACTCTCTCTCTTCCTTCCCCCACCTGCACCCGGTGTCAAGACAGAATCAAGAAGACCGGAGACGGGGGAGGGAGTAGGTGGATGCCACGGCTAAGTCCGCACCTTGGCGTTCCACTCCGCATCCCCTGGCCCACACAGCAAATGGCCAGGTTTTTAACCACCAACAACAATGGGAGGAGAGGCAGCGGTCCCAGTGTGCGCGACGTCTGCCAGTAACCGGGTCTGCCACCGCACCCTCAAATTTTGGCATTTGTTACGGTGCGCAAATCCGACAACGCCTGTCAGAATCCGATGTGGCCCCCGTATTTTTCCAGAGCATATACCACGTGACCCGTTTGGGGACAGTGACTGCAGCAACAGCGCACGATACGGATAAATTCGTCCCTTATGTGTCAGTTCTACTTGCCAGGGGATAACCGCATACGGTTCTCTGTGCGAACGTCCTACCAATGCATTGACTGACTGGGTACTCACACGAGCCGCATGTCTCAACCAGTTCTCGTTTCTCTTGCTTTCGTCGTGGGAAAATATCTCGGCGGCCACGAAGTTGACCCGCAACCAGTTGCGAAGGTGTGGGCAGGCTCCGTAACTGAGTCGACCTATGCTCGTGTACGTGTGTCCCAAGCATACTTTAAATATGACCTGAGTAATTTCAAAAACAGTTTTGGCACGAAATACGAAACCTGATGTCAACCATGCTGCGCATTGTAGCTTTAAGTCGGTATGCAATCCCAAGACCTAGGCCTTCAGCTCATTTCCTGATTGTCTGACTGCTCTAACCAGACAAATGTAGCATTAATCTGTGGAAAGGAAAGACTGTTCGAGAGCGTTGGCAATTTTGGAAGGTACTACACGTCATAAGTGGGTTGGGACTGTTACCACCCACGCACCGGTACGAAGGCCTATTGGAGGAGCAACTTCGTGCGTCGGAACGATCAGAATGCGCGACAGGAAAAAGACCGAATAAAACAAGACTATCAGAACGAAAAGGCCACTTCAGTGTGGTTATGGGAAGAAAAGAAATTTAGAGAAGTCAAAACAACTACGGTCCAGTAGGCGTACTCTTTTCCATTTCATTCTCACAGTCTCGCGATCGTATACTTAACTTTTAAATCTTCGTGCATATACAGTAGATGTGCTAACTCATGAAAGTCGACCAAAATTTTGAAATGCGTTCTCGTTTCGAGAAGATTAATTAAGTAGTGTTGTAAAACTAATCATGATGCAGCATAAATCTATAATGATCCTGTTACCTCCGGGTGTCGGCTTTCGAAAGAACTTATTTTCCGCTGCATGCAAGATATATACTCTACAAAAATGACCACTTAACTAGTATGTAATTTTCTCATTGATTTTCGATGTCCTTGAAAATTCAATTATATTTCGTGAAAAACATGCATAAAAATATTCATTCTTTTACTAATTCGGTAGAAAATCACGTATTCTTCCAATTTCATATTCAAAAGAAGAGTATATTTCGGTTTTAAAAAACGTTTCTAATTCCCGAATAATTTTGAACCCGATCTGCTGTTACATTTGCATTCAGAGTTTCAAAACTACAGCTGTATATTTTCCGTATACGGAAGACCACGCATTTCTCTACGGCGTTAAGAGGAGACCATATGAGGTTCATAAAATTAAGCAGTGGATTTGAGCAATATTATTAACTTTACAAGCCACATTCGTAAATGCAGATACTTGACGTTTCATGAACGGGCATCTAACGGTATTAAAAAATCTCACAATTAGAAACATTTTAGAACCGAATTATACTCTTCTTTTGAGTATGAAATTGGAATTGATTTTCTACCGAATTAGTAAAAGAATGAATATTTTTATGCATGTTCTCCATGAAATATAATTGAATTTTTAAGGGCATCGAAAATAATTGAGAAAATTGCATACTAATTATGTGGTCATTGTTTGTAGAGTATAGATCTTGCATGCAGCCAAAAATAAGTTCTTTCGAAAACCGACACCCTGAGGTGACTGGATCATTTATCTTTTATCTTTTCGAAACGAGAACGCATTTCGAAGTTTTGGTTGACATTTCATGAGTTAGCTTATTTACTATATATATCTACACATATATCAAGGTAATAATGCCAGGTCATGGGGCTCGGTGTCTGGGACATGGCTTTTTAGGTTCAAATGAGTAATTTCAATGTAAGTTTAAGACAAATAACAACCGTGGAATAACCACGTAATCTTCATCTTACAAACAAGTAGCTCATACCATACGCCCGACATAGGTAAACTGGAGGACCCAGTGAGGAGCCATATCGTGCTGCATTGGCTTTAAGCTAGCACCTATGTCATCCGTTCGGTATAACTGTCTCTCGTATATCTATATATAACTTGGATTGTCCAAAAAATTCTTGCGATTTTCAATATTTAAAAAGTTCATAATGTTCGTACATTGTGTGTTGATCCAACCGTAAGAACTCAACGACTTCGGTGAGATCCCAACCCACGACAACTAGAGCATGGCATGAGTACAGCCACTACTCTACCCATCTGAACTATGTGGCCCTACCGAGAGCTGTCAGATTGCCCGCCCAGCCTTTTGTAGCGTATGAGATCCACCAAAGCTGGCACAGTAAACTGACTGCCCAAGCAGAGTTCCTCCCGAGCAATAAATTTAGCATCCATCAGATGACTACAAGGCGTACTAAATGAATTGGTGTTTTTGGCAGATTTCGATAGTTTAGATGATTTTAATGTGATTATACCCGTGACATCCGGAAGAGCCGTGCTGGTGGTTAAAGCGTTGGCAGTCTTAAGTTCGAATTCCACCAAGGTCTGCGAAGTTTGTGCACATGGGTCTAATGGTTGGCACGGCAGGCGACCAATCATAAAATGCTTTGTTTAAGTCAGTTAAGGAGTTTATTTTGTTGCGTGCCTATAGTTTGAAAACATCCTTGAAAATTTGCACAATGAAAGTTACCGCTTTCTAAAGGATTTTATCTTTCTTATCAAATGCCATGAGATGCCGGTTTTTCGATTTACATAAACGTACAGTGAGTGACCGATCTCATGAAATGTTGGCTGAAATTCTGAAATGCGTTTTCGGTTAGGAAGGAGTACATGGACGCTGTTGCAATACTGATTATCTTGCGGTACGATCCTATAATATTTCGGACTCGGCAGGATGTCAGCGTTTGAATGCATCGCTTTTCAAACTCCTTTAAAAATCATACTTGGTAAAAAATGAGTACTTAAGTAGCCTGCTTTTTCCCCGCTGATTTGCGATGGTCTTGCAAACGCAAATATATTTCAGAGAAACCACAAACAAAAATATGCTTTTTTCTGTCGCTTGACAGAGAATCAGGTCTTCTTTATATTTTATACTGAAGGAAGGAGTATAATTTGGTTCTAAAAAAGTTTCTAATTATGAGATTTTTTAACACTGCGCAATGTTCATTCATATAGGATCGTACCTGTTTGTTTACCACTGTCCCTCATGAAACGTACAACAAAGTCTGCATTCATTGACAAAATTTTATGGACTCTGTATGATATCTTTTTCATGGCATAGAAAAATATGTGACCTCCTTTATGCGGAACGCATGCACCCCGTAGACTGAAATCACTATGCGCTACTGCAATGACTGATTAGACGCCAAATTATTCGCGAGTTAGAAAACGTTTTAAAAACCTACTCATACTACTTCCTTGAGTATAAACTATAAAGAAACCGTAATTCTCTATCAAGCGACTGAAAGAATGCATAGTTATGCTCGTGGTTTCGCTAAAATATATTCAAATTTGCAAGACCATTAAAAATCAGTGGTAAAATGCATGCTACTTAAGTAGTCATTTTTTACTAAGTTTGATTTTTACAGGAGTTCGAAAAGCGGTGTATTCAAAAGCCGAGTCCGAAATATTATAAGATCGTACCGCAAGATGACAGTTCGACCATCGGTTTCGATGATGTCCACCGTGTGCCCCACAGTTGCAGCAGCAATGGGAGCAGGGACGGTGACTTACGCAGGGGTTTATAGTGCCGGTAGACTTGCGTAGCATCTACCTACACTCTCTCCTCCTCCCTCGCCAGAGCCCGGCGTCAAGACAGAGTCAAGAAGACCGGAGACGAGGGAGGCCGTAGGTGGATGGCTCGGACGGATCCTCACCTTGGCGTTCCAACACACCACCTGGTCCACACATCGAATGACCAGGATTTCAACCAACACAACAGAGATTTGGAGGCTGGCACGGCCAAAGCCGCACCTGGGCGTGCCGCCAACGCCTGACTCGGATCCCACACTGTGATGGGAGTGCCATAAAGGCCACATTAAAAAAGAGCCATTGCAGCCTGACTCTCAGACCGCCTCCCGTTAAGGAGGAGGTCCAAGGTACCCCGTCAGTTGGCAACCTTCCAAGCCACGGCTTTTAACGCACCGTGATAGCTTCAAGCGCGTCAGATTGTTTATAGTGAGGAGGAAGTGCGTTGAGTCGTCGACCTCACTCTGCCTTCCCACTCCCACACCCCAGCCGCTGTCCGAGCCGGTCAGCAGACTGGAGTGGGGAATGGGCGCGGTGGCTGTCATGGTCGACTGACCATGACTGCGCGCGCCACGGCACGACCTGGCCCCCCATACACACAAACACCAGGATTTCACACAACGGGGGTTGAACGGCGTGTCTCTCACTTGCGTGAGAGGGCCGTGGAAGGTGCTGCTTCAGCCCGTCCCCAGCCCACCAGTCCGCCACTCCAAATAACACACACACACACACAACGCGACGAACTGCGTGAACCGAGAACGGGTACCGCAAGATAATAAGTATTGCAACGGCGTCCATGTACTCCTTCCTAATGGAAAACGCATTTCAGAATTTGAGCCAACATTTCATCAGATCGGTCACTCACTGTATTTTTCAAGTAGACGGTTGACCCTCATTTGTCGTGGTTTGGATCTAACTTGATCCTGTTCTGCTTACCCGTGAAATAAGTGACTGCCTCTGGCGTTAAAGAGCATTCTGTTATGTCTTCTCACACAACGTTAATTGTTGTCATCAAGTAGTGGCCGGACAGATTGGGATTGCACATGGGTCACACGCCTACCTGATATGTTCATAATGTACATGACAAGCCAAATGCGTACTGAAGAGCGGGAATGACAACGAAAAAATTGCCTGCGACCGGCATGTTAGTACCCTAGCGAGCCTATGAATTGAAGGCGGGAATCCGTAGGAATTTATTCAGAAAGCTGAAATTCGTCGGGAAACCTTAACTTTATTGTGCGAATTTGCGAGACTGGTCACCTAGCTCGTCGTCAGACAATGGGTGTACAGAAGCAGTTAACTTCCTAACTATGTCTAACAAAGATTTTTACGATTGGCCAATTTCTGTGCCAATACGTGTTGTTTTCATTTTATCACCTGCTTGGGATTGGCTGCGCCAGTTTAAATTTGTCCTTGGCGATTTTATATGTGACATCTGAATCGATATGCCGATTGATATATGTCTCTCGTGAGCACGATGCTTCTAGGAATTCGCGACCCTTCCATATTGGGCGCAAAAGTGTGAGTATTCTACTAATCAAATTTGTGCCCACAGTTCGGCGTATGCATGGTTACCTGGGACAGATCCTCTCGTCTCTTTACCGCTAACTGAGGTTCGTGTATACGAATCGAGACAAATCTCCCACTTTGTCCAAAATAGGAGGCGTCGCAATTGGCTCACGTGGTTTTGTATACAACAGCATTTCTATTGAGGTAGCCAATCTTGCCTTAAGAGTGCAGTTGCCGTTTGGCGTGCTGTGTGTATCTGATGTTTTTAAGCTGCCAGTAGACTAGCTCAGATACATTTTTCACGTATGGGCGAGTGTACCAGGCGATTGTTTTCGGTGCCATATTAACAAATGTAATAACTTGCGACCAGTATTTCTAAATCTACACGAAGAGTGTTAAACAAGTCTTTACATTTTAACCGAGACTATTCACGTGGCGGAAACTTTATTGCATTTACTATGAGACCGGCGTAAATAATGTCTATTTTTATTATCTTATGGCAAACAATTGGACTGTCTAGAAAACCACAAGTCTGACTGCCGTTTTTAGAAGAGGATGCTCGCCACCAGCAATGAACATTTACGATCACAGGTTAAATATTATTTTTAATTTGGTTACGGAAAATGTTTATAAGCATTTTAGGCAAATAGATCTGTTTTACCCTGATTTTCATGATGGTTATCTGAAGGAGTGCGTTATTCTGATGCGAAGTTTGCTAAAGTGACAAAAACCTGATCTTTGACAAATTCGGCCAACGCAAGTCTTAAATAGGGGAGGGGCTCTCAATCGAGGATGATTTAAATTGGTTCACTAGGAAGACCGAAATCTTTCGGGACTGAAAAAAACGTCTGTCCAAAAGAAGCAGAGACGAGGTTTTTTAAACGATGATTTTCTGTGCTTTGTCTGAGATTAGAGACTCAAAGTGGGTATAAAACCTGCTTGCGGCAGCTTCGAAAATGAAATTCGGGCCGTCCTCACCCTTTTTGTTTTTTTTGGAATGTTGTGGAAAGTCTGAATTCCCATCACTGAAAAAGGCACAAATTTAGTAGATTAAGAGAAAAATTATAAAACCAATCTGTCATCCGAATGATCTTACTGACTACCGCTTCTTTGTACACAGTAAAGTACGCAAAATGTGGAAAATGATTCCTACGAACATAAACATATGTATAGATATGACTACAGGCCGAGTTACTTGCTCCACATGGCCAATAATGCGTGTATGTTTGGATAGACCAGCCCAGAGACTGAGATTTAGGTTCGCTGGGTCCCCCTAATGGTCCGAATTGACAAAACACTTTATGAAATACTGGTGCATTCAGCGGCGACCAAATCTTTTTTAGCACAAGTAGAGGGGTTGTTTATTTTCCTAAGCCACTGCGTCCGATTGTCCCTCGAGCTAACGGAAATTGAGAAATGCGTTTTCGACTCAAAAAGGCTACTTAAGCAGGGTTGTAACATTAATCATCGTGCAGCATAAAATTACATTCGGTAAAAATGACTACTTAAGTGTCATAAATGTTCCTCATTGAATTTTAGTGCCGTTATAGATTTAAATACATTTCGTAAACAATGCATAAAAATATTTAGCTATTCACGCATTCGAATAAAAATGTGCATTTTAATTACATTTTGCATTTGAGGAAAGGGTATAATTTGCTACCGGATATTAAAAAAACACGGGTTTCATAAAATTTTTAATGAATGTCGACCATGTTGTTTGCTTTACAAGCAGCATTAGTAGATGTGCTGTTGCAATGGTGCATAAATGGGCTTTCCATGGTCGTGAAAAGTCTTCTTATTGCAAATATTTTTTAAACCCAGACAGTACACTTTCTGGAAGTATGAAATTAAAAAAAGACATCTTTCGGTATAAAATACTTAGGAGAAGAATATTTTTGTGTGTGTTTCCTATAAAATGCATTTAAGTTTATAAGCGCATTGAAAATCACAGGGACAGTATCGGAACGGATGAAGAATATTAGCGGGGTAAGGGGAAACTATGGAGAACTACCTATTATATTTTTTGAAGAAGGTGTTCTGCAGAATTTTTGGTCAGCAGGATGACATTCAGTGACCTCTGCCGCCCCGGGAAGACAGCACTGCAGAATTTTCTACATCGTTTCGTTGTTTTATACTCATAAACGTAATTTTCTAGTAGGGGAACGGGTCAATTTAAAAAAAGTTCGGCGCGGAGAGCAGTCAGGTAGCAACAAAATAGTCGAAATAATGGTCGATGGAATGCATATGTCTGCTATTAAAGCAAAGTGGTAAAGCGCTGGTGAATTTGCAAAACAACAATTCACATTTCCTTACCCCGCGCATATACTTAATTCTTGAGTGTAGAAACTCGGCAACCTTTTGTTTAAGACCTGGGCAAAGTGTTGAATCACGTAAGGTGGACAGTGGGAACAAGAAGTGTGTTGGTTGTGACTGGGAGTTCATACCGAACGTTCGAAGTATCCAACTTAGCGTGTTGCAACTATCGTTAACATCATCGTTTTAACTGTGGGCATAATTATGCCCCTTGGCATATACAGGCGCGAATAACTCGGAAAAGGGATTTACGTTATCTGCGTTACGTTTGAAGCATTTTCTTAACAATTCGTTGGTAAACGTGTGTTGTTCTGGTTGCTGTTTCATATTTGCGAAGAGGTTCTTCAGATTCCTCAGTATTCCCTCGACTATTTCTTATTCAAAGGATGCTCGCTACCTGCTCAAGTGATTCCGACACTTATTGTGCTGTTTCTTAAATTCAAGGAGATTTTTTGTTGTTTAAATCTGGCATATTGCCGCCGCAGACACTTTTTGTCTAACTATTTCTTTTTATTTCCGATGTCAACCACGTTGTGGTAAAAACGCACGATCTGTTTATACGCGCTCAAAATTTATCCCCTCAGTGTTGAATCACGTCGCCTACGAAAATCCAGACGGCGTTTGTGTCGGGTGTATGTGCAGGCCATCAGCATATGCCATTCAGCAGTCCTTTTTATTTTGAGTGATTTCCTTTTTATACCCTGCTCTGATTTTCTGTTCCAGTTAAGGATATACAAATGACTGTACTCCCAGCGGTCAATTCGGTCCATGGGAGTGTTATAACTCAAGTCATTGAACGTGCGTTGGCATGAAAATATTTAAAAGTATTTCACTACTTATGACGGTATTTCTGCCGCAGGCATCTCACGCGCAGGGACCACGGCCTTCCACAAATTTTGCTTGTGGCGTGCGGGGGACAAGTGAAGATCAATGGCCCCCGTGTCTTAAAGTTTACAGCTTGAGTCAACCTGCAGACGTACCGGTGCGTGCTAAGCCAACCAGCGTGTAGGGCTAGGTAGTTGAGGAGACATCATTTCCTCAATGCGCAGTATGAACATTTGGGGTTTTTGTCTCCGTTGACCTGTTTTCTGTCGCAAAATGTACCTAGGACTCGTCAAGGTTTTTTGAATAGAGACATAAATTAAAGAAAAATGAACTTTTGCTAACAGCCTGTGTAAAAGGGGCTCCGTCGTGGACATCTTGTTTTTCAAATTCTATTGAGCGTAACAGCATTTATATGCGCGACGAAGCACGAAGGTACGTCTCAAAGAGGCAGTTTTTTCTCAACGTTCTTACGCTAACAACTACCGATGAGAACGAAAATTGAATCATTTTTATCATGCGCAGTGGATGGCAAAACCAAGGAATTCAGGCATATTAAATGATAGCTTTGCCCTCAGTGTTTCCATACCTTTAGTTCGTTTCTAATCAGTTTCATGAGGCTTGATTTTTAATATGGTAAGAAGTCCACGCCTCTACCCATTGGGCCACGGGCTTGTTGTCCTGTCGATTTCGATCGGAAATATACAATGGTAGAGGGGCGCTCACCAATCGTTCTTACGGAACTCACTCGTTCCGTTGTGCCTTACGGGCTCTCTCTCGATTCCAATTAGCAGCCGCGCGGCGGCGCACGATATAGGCAGAATGGCATTACCGACAAGGACAAGGGAGACTGGAATGGCCATTGCTGGCCTACTAGCCGTCGTCAGCCAGTCATACCCAACCTCGAAGTGTGGAACACCTGATCGGTGAGCGCCCCCTACCATTGCATATTCCCGATCGAGAACCGATACGGCAACGGGCTCGTATCCCCGTGGTTAGATGCGCCGACTTCTAACAAACAGGTCGCGAGTTCGAGCCTCGGGTGTTCCACACTTCTAGGTTGGGTATGACTGGCGGACGACGGCTAATAAGACAGAAATGGCCATTTCAGTCTTCCTTGTCTTCGTCAGTAATGCCATTCTGCGTAAATTAAATGTCCACCCAACGCGCTAGAAGATGACTTTAATAATAAGGGGACCCGAAGGTCTTCTGCGTTTAGATAGCGGTGAATTAATCCTGAAAACGTCAGACAACATCGGGGCGGAACTTGGTTGCCAAAAACTACTGATACATCTGCGAGATCGTGCCATTCAAAGGCAGGGAAAGCGAGTATTTTTATCTGAAACAATGGGTTTAGTGCAATTAACGGAATTATTAAAACATACCGCATGGGCAATGCGCAGATCGAGTGAAAATGAGGAGATTCACGAGCAATGTCTTCATATTCTGAGAACGAGAGTGTTACAAGCAGGTAAAATGCAACACAGATTCCGCAATCTCCCCATCTGAAGCGTAGGAGGACTTTCCATGTATCTGATTGGAATGCGGTGGATGTGTTATCCACAGATAACCTTGTTCAGATAGTATATCAACTGCTGAAAAATGCCTAAGAATCATTGCGCCGGCTAGAAGTGGTACCACAAAGGACTACGCCGCAGATGCACTGGACAAAACTGGTGGCCTTAGCGGCGCGCAGCGCACGTTAAGGGGTTATAAAAAATCCGTGGGAGTAAGTAACAGCTGCAATACATGAAACTGACCAACAGAAAGTTGACAGGAGTTGGACTACCGTCTGGTTCTGAGTATTGCTTTCTAACAAGAAATGTTAGGAAAGAATACGTCTTTACCACTGTATACCAATTATTGCGGGCCGCCACTCTTTTCTCATCCTTCCGAATGCATTAAACATTTATGGTATATATTGCAATTTCAGTATTTTACATTTTTTCTGATTGCATTTGCTTATCCCAAATTCTTTTATTTTTCGAGTCGTATTAAACTATTCAAATGAATGAAAAATCGATTAAATTCTGAAATGCGTTCATCGTTAGTCGACACTCTGGTGCCCTGGCTCCATGAGGTGATTGAACGAGTGTGGAGAGACGAGGTTTTTCCTGATGACTGGGGCTTAGGCATCCTTGTACTTATCCTCAAGAAGGGAGATAAGACGAGATGCGAGAACTACCGCGGCATAAGTCTTATCGACGTTGCTGCGAAGATCTTCGCTATTGTCCTACTCAGACGATTCCAGGCTGTGCGTGACTCAAGGACGAGGCCCAACCAAGCCGGATTTCGTGGTGGACGTGGATGCGCAGATCAGATATTCACACTGAGGCGCATTCACGAATTTCGCCATAGCTTCCAACACCCGACGGCCGTCTGCTTCGTTGACTTTGCCGCCGCGTTCGATTCCGTTCACCGTGAGTCCCTGTGGCGGATAATGGCGCTAGATGGTGTACCGGCAAAAATCATCGCCATGATCAAGGCCTACTATCGTTCCACTACTGCGAGAGTCCTGGTCCGTAACAATTTTTCCCAACCGTTCGGTATTCGGTCTGGCGTCCGACAGGGTTGTATCCTGCCACCCATACTGTTCAACTACGCTATTGACTGGATCCTCGGGAGGGCCCTACGCGACAGTGACGGTGTTGAATTTGCACCCGCACATCGACTGACTGATCTCGACTATGCCGATGATATCGCCTTACTTGCTTCAAGTTTTGGTGATCTGCAGTCTATGGTGTCACGAGTGAACGAGGTCGCTAAATCAGTCGGT
>CACRXP010000272.1:253263-300179 GCA_902702965.1 Spirometra erinaceieuropaei | reverse complement strand
AAACAAGTCCCACCGGCCCAGTGCATTTGCAGAATTCAAGCATTATTTACTAAATTGGTATCCAGGAGTAAACCTTCGTTGTCAGCGGCATACGATCATCGAAAACTATATGATGGCCTGCATTCCAGCGACGAGAGAATTGATAAGACCACTTATGGCATATTTCAAAATCAGTTAGATTCGTTTAGTTAAGTGGAGAGTTTTTCAGTATGAATTTTTCGACAGAGGAATATTTCTGCAGTTTTAGGTGAAATAATTTAGTTTCCGCTTGGCAACTAAACTTAATTAACGGTTCTTTTCGCCCTGTCCGCATATTTTTTGCCTGAAATAAAAACACCAAGCAAGTTACGCATAGTCGATAAGGGAAATTAATAAATATATCGGTTGCCTACTCTATCAGGCTTTCAGAGAAAAAGATGCCCGTTGGCGTTTTTGATTCAATTGACTGAATTGACCGCTGCGCGCCTGAGATTCCCATCAATGAGGGGCTCAGCAGACTTACTGCCGGCGTTTCAATTCTGTTCAGCAAAATCATGCGTATTCAGAAATATATCTACGGCAAGCCAGGAACTTTACTTTAGTGTAAGGTGATACCATACTAACAGCACGGTACTAGCCAAAAGCCCATACACGCATGTTTCGCCGATATTCTGCCGCTGCATGGCGCGGCTGCGAGGGGTTCGGCTCGTCAGTGGGTCCCCCAGCATCCCCTGTGTGTTTTCTGGTAGATACTCCAGTTTAGAAATCGTCGCTTTTTAATTTCCTCAGAAATTATCAACGAACTTGACGTAGATCAGTTTATTCAAGGTCTACAGACACAAACCGATAATTTCATTTGAACAAGGCAAAGGCGACAAAGCATGCAGAATTCACTGACGTCATAAATTTCGAGACCTCTCATTCAGCTGCACACGGTCATTGCATAGTTATTTGACAAGGCAAACTGTTCAATCAACGATCGACCTAGAGAAATAAAACGTGATAGGTAACCCTAAACATGGGTCTAGTATGTGGGTGCATATGACGAGGGGGGAGGGGGAGAGAAGTCATCTAAGTATGAGAGAACTTGAGCGGCGTGATTTAGAGTGCAACGTGCGGGGAGCATTTAGTCATGCCGCGGAGAGGGAGGCGGGTGGGGGCGAAATGAGAGGGGGCACATGGGCACGGGGTCTCGTCCATAATCAATCCTTACCATGGCAGTGCCAGGTTGATCACGTGGTCCAGCTGCTTACAGAGTTCTGGTTTCCTCCTCCGTATTGCAGCGGCCTCTGCAAAGCGCAAGAGACGCCCGGTCGTCGCCCGAAACAGGACCTTGAAGTCGTCGTTTGATCACGTTTGACACGTTACACCCTTGAAGGGTGCACTATCGAAATTAGGTATGAATATTTGGGTCGAAGTCCATCAGCCACAGCGGATAACCGCGTAATATTTATTAACCGCTGAGAGGCAGCTAGTAGTAAACTTTAGTCGAACCCCTCGTAGCTGCGCCATGCAGTGGCAGAATATCGTCGAAACAGGCATGTATTGGCTTTTGGCTAGTACCTGTGCTGTTAATATAGCATCACCTTACACTAAAGTCTACTACTAGCTGCCTGTCGGCAGTTTATGAATATTAGGCGGCTACCCGCTGTGGATAATGGACTTTAACCCAACTATTTATACATAAAATTCTCGGCCTGAGCCTATAGACTTTGAATAAACTGACCTACTAAAGTTTTGTAGGTAATTTTTGGGAAAATAAAGAAAAGCGAAAGCATTCAGACTTTGCCGATTAGAACATGTGCTCACAGGCCAGCCTTTGAGGTCAGCGCTTTGAAGATCTAAAATATGTGATCTAAAGCATGGGACGTAATGGAGAAAATTGACATGATACTAAAAATTGTACATCTTGTCCATTTTTCAAACCTTTTCCCAGAAAATGTCCTTTTATGCATAGTACTTGTCTAAGTAATTTTAGCAGGCAAACTGCTCATAAATTCAAGCGGAAATCTGCGTTGCTATATATATATTCGGGCAATTTGGTATGCTAAAATCTATCCCAGTTAACGCATCCAAGGCTGTTTTCTGTATGAAAAAGGCGACTTGATCTTAAAGATCTCATCAAACGGAATTTTCACCATTTGGAAATTAATTTTTGTCCGGTACTTGTCTTGTAATGCAGGCTGCGAACAAACAGATTGTTTTTAAAGGAACAGACGTTCAGCCGATTGTTAAAATTTGGATCTGCATTCTTGCGCGATTTCTTTCCCTTAATGCAGTAATGACGCCCACAGACATTCCTTCAAATAAACATGCCGAAAGTGCTCCGTTACTTGTAAATTCAGTACAAATTAAGGCAAATATAATTATTTACTGGTTACTTGAATTTCAAACATATGCAAACGTACTTTTCGTCCGACCTGGTTTCTGTCTACACGCAATTTAGAAATGGAACAGACAAACGTTGCCAGTTGGAGAATTACGTCAATACATACGTCAGTATATATATATATATATATATATGCATTCATAATTACAAAATGGAGTGCAAAAGTATGCCAAGATAGCAAATGTTACTATGAAATAATAAGAGTGCGTTTCGTCATTTGCGGCAAAGTGTTAATAGTTTAAAAAAAGATGAAAAAAGCGCAAATCCGGAATTTATGTTGGCTTTATCGCGTAGAAAGGTAAATTTCGTGCACAGCACTCTAGCCCTTTTTAAAGGCGTGACTTGCTATAAAGGGTATTTCAAGTGATTGGTTGAAATATTGGATACAGTAATGTGTTCACTGACATTTCGATAAGCTCTGAATCTCAGCGTACTGTAGCGTCAAAAAGAGCCGCACATGAATTTTTAGGAGGAAAAGATCAATTTGCATACATAAATTGTATTTTCACTACTATATTCGCTAGTCCTTTCATATTTAACAGTTGCTGTCCGGCTTGTCAACATGTGCCCTTGTGGAATCGCCAACTTCGGTTGCGTTTCTCTTGGCATATTCAGGAGAAAACCTGTCTGCTTTAATCAGCAGCGTATCCAACAGTACGAAAAAAGAATAATACACCGATTGTGCGTAAAAAGGCATTGAAATATATGATCGAATATTATGACCTCGGTCCTGTGCTAGACATGACACTAATTCCTAGCAGATGTTTGATGAAAACCCCGTTAAGAAATGGCATACTAAACGTCACTGTACGTATTTTTTATCATTTAGGCAAGTATTTTTATCGACAGGTATTATCTGCTTCCAAAATGAGGATCTACACTCGCGACAGGAATGGTTTCCGTTTTCGGCATATTTTTGTAGAAATTCTTTCTTGTAATTAGCCAATTAGTACGTGTAATGGTTATTAAGCAGTATCAATTATCCTGCGTTTTTTTTATTACAAATTTGATGCCTTAGTGGGTGTCTTTGGAGTGGCTAGTGATTTTTGTATTAGATTAGGCATATACTATGCGTAACACAACCGACTGCGATAAAACGTTATTTTTTGGCTGCAAAACCATGCCTATTGCTATAAAATGCAATTATAAGTAACGTCCGGCGGCAGCTTAAGATCATTACTGGTGGGTGGTATGCACAACTAATAATTTGAGGTATGCGAACGGCACGCAATTGCCTTCCATGCCAGGCGACTGGGGAAGGTAGTTTTGAGATTTTATCTGTAGATGACCTCGCCGGCCTATATGCCTCGATTGGAAAGCATTGTAGTTGAAAAGGGATCTTGTGCGAGGTATGTTTCCTCCCTCAATACATGAAAATTAGAGCGGGACGTTAAATTAAAGCCAGAAAGCGGTACTGCCAATAACATCGTAGTCTGGAAGGATTTTTCTGCCGGAAAAGCGCATTGTTTAGTTTTCGGGTGACAGAATTTTAAAAGTTTTCTTTTGAAACAAGTGCGGTCTGTTTTTTAGGAACTTGTAAGTTTTTTCGCAGAGCCGATTTTTTAAAATCCTAGTTATGCATAATAAAACTATTAATTATCTGTCGAACTGAAAAAGGGCACGGTTGTGCGATCCTGAAAAAAACATGGAAAATTGGCTTTATGAGGCAAACATGAAGCACATTCGATAATGCCTAAGCCAAACTCTGCCTTCACCCGTCAGATCAGTTTTTGATTTTTGAAAATTACCTCCGAAAACTCTATCACATTGGGACTACGGATCAGCGCATAGGGAAAGGGCCAAGAACGGCCTGTCGAACCTGTGCTGAACCGCGTCCTATATCAAGAGTACGTCAGCGTCACCCGGGTACAATTATCGTCATCTGGGGAGGAATGTCAGCTGGAAAGTGGACACACTATTAATCGTCTTCTGGCGGACTGAGTGGTTTTTTCATACAAGGTAAACCCCATCAGAGGACTGCGGGCAGGGTTTGAGTAAGATAATTAAATACCTGTTTAAAAGGATTGAAAATGAACTAAAATGTTTACTTTGCAAAAGCAGGTTGTTATGCAAATTGCAGATTAGGCAAGGTGTAAATATTTTAATGTGATTATTCCAGCAGACAAATGTCTGCTCATTTTCGCCTTTTGATCTAGCTGGCCACCTGGGTGTTTCAATGGCGAATCAGTTTCCATAGGAACAAAGTCCATATTGAGGTTTTTAGGAAAAAATATTTGAACTATTCTTTGGTGGCATTGAGGGCCACCAAACCGGTCCAAAAGTGGTACCACATGCAGTGAAACGAAGACTAGCATCTTTTGACATAAATCCAGATGGGAAAGTCAGTCTCATTTGCTGGTTTGAGATGAGGCAATCTAAGCTGGTCTGTCTGCTGATGGGTGCATGGGTTTTTGGTTGATCTGTTCTCAATTAACCTGTTATGACCTAACTAGGCTCTGTTTATATAATTTACTCATATCTTTCTATTGGATTTGTGATTTAACCAAAGAGATTTTTTATGCACTAGTGCGGATATATGAGCTCATAATTTTGAATAGCATTTAAATATGTGCCACCTCCGGGGATGAGAGCTGCGGCCATTCAGAATCCCTATTAATGTGTTTTCTAAACTAGCCCTCTTGACTCATTAAATTTACTGGTCTATCAAATGTGTGCACTAGGTTTCTTGTCGTATGTTGCGTACATTATCTTCTTGCTGAACATAGTTTCAAAAATCATATAAGGCGATCTATCTTTAAGCGTTCCCCATGGACTATTGCTTTAAAATCACTTTTATTTAAGAATGATTGACAAAATTGCACAGGTTCTTATCATTATTTAAATTATCAGTAAATGTTTTCAGTGTGGATCTCAATATCGTGTAATATACACAATTTTCTTAGTAAGGATTGTAACCTCTGATCGCCGAATTTACTCGATATTATTGTTTAATGATTATTACAAGGTATTTCCGCAAGGGCCTATAGGGAAAACACATGGTACTCTTTGTAGCAAAGTCAGTTATAATATGCTGCTAGTAGTACCAAAATCCTCCTGCTCAAATGATTTTCACAGCGTCCCATAATCCAAAAGTGGTGGCAGTTGCCAGACATAGAAGTTTTCACCATGTGCAATTCATTTTGAGCTTTAACTGAGAGTAAAATTCCCTGAAAAAAGCGGTTTTGGTGACAGAGAAGTAAGAGAATGCGCATCGGTCCTTGTTGAGGCATGCTGTGAAATGCGACTTCGTTTTCCGTCATTTGGGTAGTCGGTAATTTCCTTAGCATATAAGAATTTTAACTGCATAATTGGGTAAGAAAATAAAGCGAAAATATTAGATTTCATCGCATCCTCAAATTACATTGCAGACGAAGGTCCGCCGCTGCGAAAGTTGCAACAAAGTCGAGGATTTGCTACGTCAGTACCATTGACGCAATCTGCGGAATTCCGCAGAGCAGTCCCGTATATTAGGCCGCCGAGCTTTCTCTGGCCCCGTAATTATTCTCAGAAGTGTCGAAAGTGATGAGTCGGTAAGGCTTATCTTATTTGACAATAAATCACAAGCTACCCATTTTTTGTCCGCTGTAGTTTGTTTAAGTCAGCCTATTTGTGAGATTTTTCGACCGAAATTTTCATGCTCTGCTGTATCAAGTGTCCGAATAATTTCAACTTTATCTTCAACAAGTACTATGTTACGCAGAGGAAAAAATTTGTACAATCTTATTGTCACCCAGAACTCTTATTTCTAATAAGATCTATTCCCTTCTCTAGTTATAAATTAAAATAGCTACGCACCACTCAGTGAGTCGGAATTGAAGGAACGCCTTTGGATGTGAACAACAGATCTTTGCTTTTTCATTTTTTAATGAAAATAACCATTCGCCTTAAAGAACACTTATAAGGCACATAAACTATTGAATCTTTTCATGAAACTACCTCCAGTTTAGAGAAAGTTTGTCCTAAACATTTCTGTGGAGTTTGTGGGTTCCTTGCTGAGGCATCAGATATTAATTATAAACATTTGACTCTTCTAAAAGCTGACAGGAGGGGGAACTTAAGCCACTTCGGATGGCATCCAATAGAAATTAGCACTACCGTCAAAATCGAAAGATAGTAAACGTCCTATTGGTGCACTCATGAAATGTCAACCAAAATTTCGGAATGCATTCTCGTTTCGAAAAGATAAATTAAGTATTGTTGTAAAACTAACCACGATGCAGCATAAATCTATGATGATTCAGTTACCTCAGAGCGTCGGCTTTAGAAGAACTTATTTTCGGCTGCATGCAAGATCTATACTCTGCAAAAAATGACTACTTATATAGCATGCAATTTTCTCATTGATTTTCGATGCCCTTGAAAATTCATTTATATTTCATAAAAGACATGCATAAAAATATTCATTCTTTTACTTATTCGGTAGAAAATTACGTCTTCTTCCAATTTCATACTTAAAAGAAGAATATAATTCGCTTTTAAAAGTTTCTAATTGTGAGATTATTTAATAACGTTAAATAGCCGTTTATGAAACGTCATGCATCTGCATTTACAAATTTGGCTTGTAAAGTTAACAATATTGCTCAAATCCACTGCTTAATTTTATGAACCTCATATGGTCTCCTCTTAACACCGTAGAGAAATGCATGGTCTTCCGTACACGGATAATATACAGCTTTTAGTCTTGAAACCCTGAATGCTAGTGTAACAGCAGGTCGGGTTCAAAATTATTCGGGAATTAGAAAGGTTTTTTAAAACCGACTTATGCTCTTCTTTTGAGTGTGAACGTGGAAGATGTGATTTTCTACCGAATAAGTAAAAGAATAAATATTTTTATGCATGTCTTTCATGAAATATAATTGAATTTTCAAGGGCATCTAAAATCAATGAGAAAATTGCATGCTACATAAGTAGTCATTTTTTGTAGAGTATAGATCTTGCATGCGGCCGAAGATAAGTTCTTTCAAATGCCGACAGCCTGAGGTAACTGGATCATTATAGATTTATGCTGCATCGTGATTAGTTTTACAACACTACTCGATTTATCTTTTTGAAACGAGAACGCATTTCGAAATTTTAGTTGACATTTCATGAGTTAGCACATCTACTGTAGATTCTCTGAAAGTTGCAACTAAGCATTAAAAACTGATATAGATATCAATCCTTGTCCAGGTGACCTGATTTGTGCAATTCATACGACTTAAATTATTCGGAGAGCCATACATACCCGTCTTCCTCACATGGCCTACGAAAAGCGTTTCCGGGCAACAAGCGCATGCAAAAAACACGTATGTGATCTGTGAGTTCTGGTCTGTCAAAATGCACCTGCAGTTTTAATCGCAAATATGAACAACCGGTAGGTTTCAAACTGCATACTTTTGGCCAATGTGTTGCTTTTTATTTAACTGGCATATTTAATTCGTTGACAGTGATTGTTTGCGTTTGAATACTCCTTCTCGTCCACAGTTTCTTCCATGCTGCGTAGCATTTTTCATCCGAATCTCTCTCTGCATTAAATTTTATCGATCCTATTATTTTTAACCAGATCTAATTTGTCATCTACGACAACCCAGTTTTACGACCATTACTCGCACTATTGTTCCCTCTCAACGTCAATGGATCAGTCGTCTGCCTTAATTATCTGACCTTTGGCCGACAGCGCTCTGTCGAGTACAACGTGTATTAACAGTAGCCTGTTTGCAGCCGTAGCTTACCAACTTCGCCAGCCATAAACGACATCATGAAACATTCCGAGTGTTGTCCTACCCGAGTCCTTCCATGACTACCTGCCCAAACTTCCCCCGTGCAGTTTCAGATCCATTCACGCCTGACGGTTCCGGTTGGTACCATCTACCTTATGACTCACCTGCCCATCATTGTCGATCTCTATGTCATTACAAGAAATCCTCCGCGGATAAACTCACCTGCCAACCAATAGCAGTGATAGGATTGGTCAGTGCAACCTCCCACTCCATATTTCGACCAGTGTTCCTGTTGTAACTTCTTTGCGGACATTGCTGTTCACGTCAGTTAAATTTCATCGTATCCAACTAATCGCCAACCGGACAAGTCTTCATTCTCTCTTTCTCCGAGTGCCTTTTAGTGCCCGTACTATAACCTTCAATCCACGATTTTTAACGTTATACCCTCGCTTGCGATGTTGTTTTTGCTGACTATTTACCATTTCTGACATTCATACCGCCATTTTTGTTGTCGATTTCATGTCATTTTTCGCATTCTTGTTGATACCAGGTCTCACAACCTAGCTGACCGTATGGCATCCTTGTATTCTAAATATTCAGCGCGCACTATTGTATCTCCTACTTCACTCATTTAAACAATCGTTTTGTCGTTTAACCGTTGACGAGTTAGATGCTGCCGAGACTGAATTTGGACAAAAATATTACGGAGCTGGGCATAGTGCAGTCCATAACTAATCCATCAGCTGTCCCTCTGCATATGCCTTGCCAAAATTCTCTCAGACTGACGTCGATGCGGTGATTGCCGATGACTGAGTAACTGCATTGTCTTCGGCAGGTATTTGCATACTCACGTTCACGATTTTTCATTTGGCCAAAAGGTTGCAACAGTCTCTTTCAGGTCTTACTTGGTCAAACCCCTTCAATCAAATCCCCTTTACCTCGGTTGAAATCCCAAAACCGCGGCTACGGTTTAATTTAGTCTTTTCAAGTCATACCATCTGACCGCGACTTGCCCCTTGATGTTATTGTTATTAATGTTCTTCCAGTGAACACAAACATTCAAAATGCCTATGTCTATCTTATGTGAGAATATGGGTCAGTTTCACACTTTTCTCAACGGCTCTAATTGCATTTTTGGTTTTCCTCCGCTCTGGTTTTCAGGCCACCAAGCGGATCCTATCGGCTGTCATAACATAAATGTCAAAATTTTCAGCTCTTCGCGAGTTTCCTGCTCCCATCTCTTTTCGACAGTTGCACCGTTTTAAAGGCCTTGACAGTTTTTGCGCTCACCTGATGTCATACCTCATTAACATCGCTGCAAACGCTTTCCAACGTGTCCAAAACGGCATTGTCGATACAACTGCCCATTTCCACCCTACGGTTGATGTTTTGCCCTCCATTTTTGCTGATTCAATTTTTGTTCCGAACGCCTTATTAGTTATCTCACCAAAACAGTTTTTGCAACAACATATTTACCCATATTCCTTCTCCACTCCCTCTGACAGAACTGAGAACCGAGCCATCTCGATTGTACCTTTCGGTATATCACAGATATCCGATTTCTTAAAAGCCTTTTAAATCAGACTATTGACCTAAAAGTAATGCCATTATCCGCCCTTCCATCGACTTGGTACGCATGGCCGAAGTGCGGCATACTAGCTCTTAAATCAAGGTCATTCCTCTGCCCACCATTGCCGGTAGAATCTTTTGTGGCGTTTCGTGCGGCTTCTCCCGACAAAAAGCACTGCGAAAATGGTGACGTAATGTTCGTACCGCGTTACGCAGTCTAGCTCATCTTACTAGCAGGGCTACCCCAATGCTTCGTCAGCGACCGTCTCGTCTACCCCTACATAAAAATCGGACATCCTACAGTATATTTGAAATTTCTAATTGGCAAACACGTGTTTTCGGTACTTCTTCGTCAGGCCAATACAGTTACATGAAGGAATGAAAATGTACAAAATAAACAGTGTTTATAGATGTCTCAAGGGCTACTTAGTCACTAACACTCATCATCCCCACGCCGCCCGCATGAGAAGGTCGGCGGGTGTTAGTCGTCAGAGCTAGGGAAGGGGGGTAAGAGAGTCCTCGAGTGATGTTCTTTGAATGAGTACCCGGAGTACTCATCACTGTAATTAGGGATTTGAGGCGGCATGTCGTCATTACTTGCGGTTGGCGTTGGCCACGACAAAGAAAGCGCTTGTGTCAGGGTTTTCTGACAGCATAACACCGTATTCGCTAGCCGCATAGCTACTGCCTCGGCTGTTGCTAGTATCCGTTGGCGTAGGCCTTTAGAGAAGCATGTGGGTGTCCGGTAGACAACCAGAAATGCTTCCTTGGCATCGACTCAGTGATTCGTATTAATTAAATGTGCGAGAGTAGAACTCGAAATCGACCGGATCTCACCTCTGTCCCTCCAGGCGGGCATATGTTCACGCACCGTCTTTAGCAGGCGTCTCGTTGTGCGGCCGATGTATCCTGCTCCACAGGAGCAAGTGAATGAATACATGCACAGTATATTTGCTCAGGTCTGCAAGAAAACCAAACCCAGACGACACAACGAAGTCCCAATTGGCGGGTCTTCAACAGGCACACAGAGACATGTTAGTCGTTTGCCAACATCCCGAGGTTGTAGCTATTTTCTCGCTGAAACTGACCAACTTATGCGATATCACATCGGAATGTTCCAAGTATAGCTGAAAATACGGCTACTCTCGTGATTCTGGAATACTGGACCTTCTATGCTATTTCCGCCGCCAAGCTTGTTTGCGGTACCACCGGATGGGTTCCCGTCGACCTTTTCGAAACGTGCCAAAGCTTAGCCGATCTGGATGTCATTGATTATGTCCGTCGCCTGCGTCAAGCGATGGCTAATCTCCGAGCCATACCTTCGCGTGCTTCAGCCCGCATATCATATGTTGGCCTTAATTTACGAACGTGTTTTTTGCCTTTCTCCGCATAGATGGTATTTCTAGGCCACTTCAACGGCCCACCGACGGACCATTTGAAGTCCTACTGTGCACTGACGAGCACGTCAAAATGCACCGTGGCGATTGCGCCAAAGTAGTCTCAACCGACCGCTTGAGGATGGCTTATACCGAGCCTCCTTCGTTCGCTCATCAGATCAGCCTCCCACACCTACCTCGGTGCTTCCTGCGATTTCCTCGCCCCCGTTTACAACTGATAACCCTGCGCATTCCCTAACCCCTCCGTGGCCGCCACCTATGCGTCCTGGCCACGTCGGCTCCCCAGACCTTTACAATTTGTGCTTTATGTTCAACGCTTTTATATTTCAAACTTGCCTTGGGCTTTAGAACTCCTTTCCTCCATAAGAGAAAGTATCGCAGCGTTTTGTACAAAAACACGCCAGCAGACCTAAACACAAATTTGGCCGCTAAGTAACATTAAGCTACATCCTCATGAGTAATGTGTGTCCTCTTACTGGACTGCCGTGTATAACCTATGGATGTCGACCGTTTACGTCCAAAACTTGACCGGTTTACGTCCCATATATGGGGCCAAATAGGTACTTCGGCGTGGAAGAATTGGATTGCTTTTTTGCCTGAGTCGCCCGCAACGTTCAACGAGATCATTTGTCATGTTTCAAAACATACTTGAATTCCTGCAAATTCTATGCCAGATATATTCAACATACAGTAGATGTGCTAACTCATGAAATGTCAACCAAAATTTTTAAAATGCATTCTCGCTTCGAAAAGATAAATTAAGTAGTGTTGTAAAACTAATCACGATGCAGCATAAATCTATACTAATCCAGTTACCACAGGGTGTCGGCTTTCGAAAGAACTTATTTTCGGCTGCATGCAAGACCTATACTCTGCAAAAAATGACTACTTATTTAGCATGCAATTTTCTCATTGATTTTCGATGCCCTTGAAAATTCAGTTATATTTCATGGAAAAAATGCATAAAAATATTCAGTTTTTTACTTATTCGGTAGAAAATCACATCTTCCACGTTCAAACTCAAAAGAAGAGCATAATTCGGTTTTAAAAACCTTTCTAATTCCCGAATAATTTTGAACCCGACCTGTTGTTACACTTGCATTAAGGGTTTCAAAACTACAAGCTGTATATTTTCCATGTACGGATAACTATGCATTTCTCTACGGTGTTAAGAGGAGATCATATGAGTTTCTTAAAATTAAGCAGTGGATTTGAGCAATATTGTTAACTTTACAAGCCCCATTTGTAAATGCAGATACATGACGTTTCATGAACGGCCATTTAACGGTACTAAAAAATCTCACAATTAGAAACTTTTTTAAAGCCGAATTGTACTCTTCTTTTGAGTATAAAATTGGAAGAAGATGTGATTTTCTACCGGATAAGTAAAACAATGAATATTTTTATGCATGTTCTCCATGAAATATAATTGAATTTTTAAGGGCATCGAAAATCAATGAGAAAATTGCATGCTACATAAGTTGTCATTTTTTGCAGATTATAGATCTTGCAGGCTGCTGAAAATAAGTTCTTTCAAAAGCCCACACCATGAGGTAACTAGATCATTATAGATGTATGCTGCATCATGATTAGGTTTACACCTCTAGTTAATTTATCTTTTCGAAACGAGAATGCATTTTGAAATTTTGGTTGACATTTCATGAGTTAGCACATCTACTGTATTTGAGGGAACCACCTCACAGAACGTGGTCTCGTAAACCTCTTTGGATCAATGACATGTAATCAGTCTAGGCACCGGAAGCGGCAACCACAAATCACACTATTTTAGTTCTTGGTATTTTCTCAGGGTTCTTTGGTGACCACGTTGGTTTGGAACGTTCTCATTCGTAACCAGGTATATTATTTTTTTGCACACCAATTTCGCCTCAGTCTTATGTTTCTAACAAGTGCATTTGACGTTTATAGTTAGTGATAATTCACAATTCCTCTTATTTTGTGACTTTGTAGTTATTATCCTTGCGTCTGTTCTCAACACGGACCTGCATCTCCATCATGGTTTTTACCGTATTTATCAACGGTCAGTGCGTGGCAGTTTTTGCTCGAAAGAATAATCACATTTAAACTCAAGCGAGGACGCTGCACTTTGTCTTATAAATTCCTCCGTATTCTCGGAAATTTAAATGGGTGAAATTTTCAGGCAAATTCCAAAGTCACATTTTCTTGCAACGTACACTCAGGAATGCAGCTAGGAAATGTGGGAAAGGCCAGTTTCTGCGATGTTTCCGTTTTAGCTGCGAACTGGTCGTATCTGTGTCATCGTGCTTGCAGCATTTCTTTGAGAAAATCAATAAATATTTTGGACATGTTCAAGTTATTTTATATTGCCCATATAGAAAAGGAACCCTTTTACTGATAACCAAATAAATCGTTCGTTAAAACCACGAAAGATCTGTCATATGGCCGGATTTTGATGCCTTGTTGCTTACAAGAAAATCTCAAATAGAAAGAAGATGGCCAAAAGCAAGCACAAAAAAGTTGACTTCGAAAGCGAAACACTTGCGCTTCTTCATCAAATAACCCTTGGACCGATACTACGAAGCACAGTTATGTTTTAAAATTCCAATTCAGACTATGCCAGCCTGTTGTTGAAAATTGAAGGGAACGAACATGAAAAACACTTGTCATCAAAAAACAAATACAGCAGGTAAAAAGGCTTTTAATTTCTCTCGTATGTCTTTCACATTATAGTATAATTATGTGATAATAGGCAAGAGATTGGCAAGAATTCAAACTTTATAGATAATTAAAAACATTTTCTGTCCACTCCAAACGATCAACATTGCCAGTTAAGGAAAACAGAATAAGCGAACGCTCTTTGAGCTTCTAAAACGATAAAACTTTATTTCGGAAAACAGTCGTCTAACTTTGCAGTTTTCTAAACTAACTTGTGGTAGTCATAAAAAGGATGACTGCGGTTTTGATGTACCTTGTGGCGCTCCTCAATCCGTGTGCGTTTCGTTTACTAGTTTCATAGGCTTCAGAAATCATACTTGCCCACTGAAATTCATTTTCAGTATAACTAAGTGTTTTTTGGCAAAGACAAATGTTATTATTTTCTTCCGCCTTTTTTTGCTTTAACAGTTATTTGAGATGGCATCCAGAAAATACCGTAAGTGTCTTTGAAAAACGCAAAAATATTTGCCAACAATTTCACCACCAACGTGAAACATGACCTACGATTGGCAACAATCAGTCGAGGTAACACAGGAAAGAACACGCAACTTGAAATAAACTCTTGAAATATTCTGATGTATGTGTACGTGTGCTCTGTGTGCCCTGAAAATAATTACACATAATAATTGCTCTATTATCTTCACATTATTCTGACAGTTACAAGGCTGTTATAGCTAGCCGCGAACATTGCAATAAAAAGTGGCCATTTTAGCCATTAGGCGCATGGAAAAAGCCATTTCTATGTGTGTACAGGCACAGCAGTAACTGCCTCGGCAATACTGCCTAACTTATATGGCTACCTTTAGTGAACCTTTAACCTTAGAGAGGAGAACATCTTTATGCAAATTCAATGCAATGTTCCAAACTCTGATTTCTAGTCTGCACCGAAGTGCTGGCAATAACCATGAGATAAACGCGTAAAGGGGTAAAATGATTCGGTTTCTTCTATGACTTTACTTTGTAAATGTTTATTGGCCGTGAATATTAGTTTTTAAAGTACCGTAGAAAATATAGCCTACCTCAAATTTTCCCTAGCGTGGGGAATGCCCGCTCTTTCTCTGCATTTGGGTTTTTGTTTAAATGGGGTCATAAATATGGCTCCCACAGTAACTTGAACAAAACGCGCCATTTAAAAACTACTATGTATATGAGGGTTTCAGTATTTGTCTTGTTTCTAAGGCGTTGATAACCACAAAATATCGAATATGTACTTTTTTGTTTATTAAATGATAACCTTTAAAACCGTGAATCATTCAATGCAATTGTATGTTTTCATAAAACAGCGAAAGTTCACTCTTGGTAGAAAACATGCAATAACGAAATCGCCTTTGATAAACCGAAAATGGTAGGTCTTCGACTGTGTCAACTAAGTATATTTCAACGCAATAACCACCAACTGGTCTCCTGACATGCAACAAGACTGAAACGTCTACACAAGTTCGTTGTTCAGCATCCTCTAGACGTTACTATCTAGTTGGAGGAAAGCAGGCAACGCAGTCAAATATTAAAAAAATACCCCACATATTGTTATATGGAATGCATACATCTGCCATTAAATCAAGAATATCAAACCGTTTGTTACAACGCGCATATACTTAATCTTTGCCTTATTGCCTTATTAAACCCGTAAAGTCCTCCGTCGGTAGAAAGCGTGTAGTAAGAAAAGCCGCCTTATTGAACGACAAATGAGTGTTTGATATGTAGCAAGAAACATTTCAGTTTCTGTTATCGTTACGCGTTTGTACAAGCATATTCGCTTTGTGGAAGGCAAACGCATCTCCTATAAGGCATAAAATAAAACGAATTGCACAATGCTACCTACCGCACATTGATTTGCATCTGTAAAAATGTATGCACCGAAAATTATCTAGAAAGATCTTTTAAAACCCTATTTGCGTAGCAAGCCATTAATTGACATATGCCAAATCAGTTTGTTCTTTCAAAAGAATATTTGATTTTTCAGTACTTTCGTCTTCCATTGAAAGATGCTATCTCGAGTTAAAATAATATTGCATGGTTATTTGAAATGGGTTCTGTCATTATAATTAGGATTTCTGCTGGATGAATATGGGGATGCTCTCGATTAATTGATAGTTTGTCAAATAGTGTTTTTAATCTATAAATGTACTCCTCCCATATATTAAAAAACGCATGTGCGTGCATGTAAATAAACAAAGGGTCGACAAGGAATTTTTATTCTCATTGTAGTAGCTCATTTAAAGGGAGCAGCAGGGTAATTTTGATGAAACAGCATCATCCAGCTTCAAGAAAATATTTTTCGTAATAATCGACTAATTATAAAGACGGCTAGTCGTTGGTTTATTACCCGCTTATCATTTTCTAAGTTAGAAACATTATGCATCCTTCTACTCTGTCAGGCAAACTATGATGAGGAATACGAACCACGGTGCATAATTTCAAATTATTGTTAACAGGCGAAAATGTGCAATGCCACGGATAAAGTATTTCGGGTTCTTAAAATTTTGTAAATTTCTAAATTTTCTGAATCGGAACAATACCTCATCCTTAAGTAAAACCTTTGAAAAGGACATCACTGGTAACACAAAAAATACGAAAAAGTTCTTTTTACGCTTTCTGAAAAGCTTGTTTAGACTGACAGGGACATCGCAAATCAACAAATTAGGTCAGGATACTTATGCATCCATTTTCAGCGCTAGGCTTTGCCGAAGATTGCGAGATTAACATTCAAGGCCGGCATCATGACGTGATTGAAATCTGATGAGGTAATGCCGCAACGCAAGCAATCTTTTCTAACCTAGATCTCATTTCTGACTTTCATTTCATGCCTCATGAATTATGTCGCTCACTGAAACTCGCATCTAAATGCATAAGAAAAAAAATGTGTGGGCAAAACCATTCCACCCAGCAGTTGGCGATACAACAATCGTGAAATGATCAACTCTACGCATGCCCCCATCTTAGCACAGGGACGAATGTGTGCATATTTTTTCGGACGAGATGTTCAACGGGATAGGCGAAATAAACCCAGGCCTCAATCGGACTAAGCAGGCCAACTACCAGAAAACTACAGGAGCTCCGAAATACGTACCTAAAGTTTCAACCAAGCAGGCAAAATTTGTCCAGGTTCTCGTCTGTTCCCGAACGAAGCTTCTCAAGGAAGTGCATGAGAAAGCATTTTAGATGTTTGTAGGTACAAGTTGATTCCAAAACAATCTTCAGAAGCTTGGTTTAGCCCCCATTTAAGTAGACGCTAGTACGCCTTACAATTTCGAACTTTTGCCTTTCGAAGAAGGCACGGTTAAGAGATTTTTGCAATGGTGCGAACCCGTCTTTTCTCAACTCACCCTAGGATAAAGATAATGACTGGGATCAACAGCGCCTGCATGAAGCTGGATAACACGTCGCAATACTCGGGAAGGCAAAGATTTCCTAAAGGTTCTTCAAATCTGACCTCGAAAGAATCAACATATCTCAGTTTTATCAAGAAAGTAGGTCAAATTTTCACAGGTAATATAATTTGACTAACAACGTGCAAGACGTTAATAATTTATTTAATTTTTTTAATTTATTTTACATATGTAGCGATGACAATATGCCAAATGAAGAAACGTAAGGATTTATACGAACCGCACGAACAGTTATGTTATGACTGCATGCGTGTACACATGCCCGTTTTATTTACCTGCTGTAGAATGAAGTGCAGTCGCAGACTTTGAAAGACATCTTAATGCATGGAATCGGCAGAAGAGCGTCCAATCAGTTGCCTCGCTTCTTTTTGCCTACTTGTGAACATTTGTTACTTTCTAGCAATTTAATCATTGTCAGCGCAGCTTTAATTAATGCGATATGTGAATTTCTGCCTGCGCACTAGGTCCGCCCCCCCCTTTTACGAATTTCCGCCACACGTGGAGATTTTCGTCTGAGATAAATGTTGCCCTTCTAAGCAACGCCTTACTTTTTTATGCAAACATTGTGGGCAAGACTGTTGGCAGCAAGAGCCAGTAATAACCAGCGGTGCTGCATGGCAACCCTATTCCTTTGATTTATGTGAAGGAAAAACAAAATTTCGCAAACAATACGTCCGATAGCAAAGTAATGAGAGCTTGACACAGACACGTTCTGACTTTTGTTCACTGTAGGCCTGAAGCCCTTTAGACGCGAAGTTTTCTTCACCAACCGTTCGATAAGTTTGTCGATACTAATGCATGCGTTCCTGGTTTCTCCTTAATGCAGTTCAGACTATCAGAAGTGATAGAAGAGGCATAGATTAAAGTAGTATCTGTAGGGCAAAGTGATTCCATGCTACCAGCGTAGCCAGCAGTAGCCAAAAGCCCATATGCGCGTGTTTCACCTATATTTTGTCGTTAAATACACAGCTGCCAGAAGGTCGGCTTGTCAGTGGGTCCCCAGAATTCCCGTCAACATTCTGGTGGATATTCCAATTTCGAAATTGTTGCTTTTTAGCTTCGTTAAAAAGTAACTACGGACTTGGAGTAGATCAGCAAATTAAAAGTCTGTAGACACTGACCGAAGTTTTAATGCGTGGATACTTGGGTCGAAGTCCATCAGTCATATCGGATAACCGCGTAATATTCATTAACTGCCGATAAACAACGACACAAACGGTGCCAAGTTCTGATTTAACATTCAAAGATGAAATACTCAAACAGCAGGGAAGATCAAGTGCGTCACCTTGCTATTGACGATTACTGGTCGGATTTAATTGCTGATTCGCAGAAGCACTAAACTAACCGCGCAATATCAAAAGACTGTCGTGTTGTCAGAAAATCTCTTTAACATTTCCTCCTCAAAACGACGTAATTCTAGACCGGGTTGTGACCTGCAGCCAAACCTTGTCAACCTACGGCGACCTTTAATAATTATCACAAACGCTTATGTGATTTCAGATAAAAACCCTTAGCGGATTCTAGAAAGCAGTTCGAAAGAAAAAGATGTGATTGATGGAGCTAGAGGATTGTTGACGCACCCATCAGTAACAGAAGGAGATTACACCACCGTGGTTGATTCTAGGCGCGGCAATTACAACGCGTTTTAGTCAAATGTCACCGGAACTGTTAGTCGCCCGCGCCCTCCCCTCGTGGTTACTTATTTTACTCAGGCAACCACGAATATGGAGGAGAAAGATTATTGCGTTTGCTGATTGTATGCGGGCCATAGAAAGATGACTCAGGCAGCTCGCGGCTCACGCGGCTGTCACCTTTTGGGAGAATTTCGGTCCCACCAAAATTTACGGTGCCCTATCAAATGAGCTGCAACCTGGGGCTAGCGTTACTCCCCCTCACTATTGCGCGCCTTCGAGCATCCGCGTTTGGGGAATTCTTAAAGTTTTTCCAACGTAGTTGATTTGCCCGCATATGCATCAGATCCGCTAGATGATTTCACACAGATCCTGCGTGGCAGTGGGTCTTTCGGCCTCATGATGGTTGCCTTGGGCCTCCACTCGAACTGCTAGTGGTGGGGCGGCTGACGGCTGCGGAGACGTCCTTCAGGTACGGCAGCGCTCCGTTTGTCTGTCGTCGTATACACGCATACAACGATTGACGGAGTTACACGGGAAATCCATCGCTCTATTTACCCGTCGGAGTTATTATAATTCAGCAACTTTTTTTCGGGTCAATCGCAATGCATCCCGACACACTGGATACGCGCCTTTGAGGCTGATTGGGTGGTTCTTGTTGGGGCTCAGTACTTGCATCGTATTAGTCGATTTCCAGAGCAAATTAATTTTAGGCCACCACCAAATTCGAGGCAGACGAGGACGACAGGAAAGGGCAACTGGTTGTCTTCTCCTTATTTTTCGTAAACTGCACGCTCAAAAAGACGCTGCTGAGGTGTTTATTGAATGTTATCATCTGATCCCGTTCGATGAGGACTATGGCATCCTCCGTATACCGAGCCCAGAATTTAGACCTGTGTTGTTAGGTAGAGCAGCTCTTTGAACCTTAACACGACCGTCTCAACTATGGGTTTCAGATTTGGGGATCCCATTAACGTGCCTTTCACTTGCTCGTATATTTTCCCTCGAACCTGAAGTAGAACGCCCGAACTTGGAAGAGAAAAGCGTGCCCGAGACGATTAGCCACTTTCTTATATTTAATTATTTGGTAGAAGGAGATTGTAGCCTCCTAAAATTGTTTTAACAGAAATGAACAGTGTGACTGTTTTACGATCGGTGATTCTTACTATCACCAGCAATATTTTTAAATGCATTTGGATCCATTACTGCACAGTGGTACTGTCACGGGCTTGACGAAATGCGTCAGACGCTTTGAAATAAACGGCCAACCTTGGTTAAATAAATGCTCTCACCTCGTTGAGTGAGAACGTTTCACCTCAGTCGCCTTACACTTTGATTTGGTTGTTTATAAAGCTCCATTTTACGTCGAACATATTTCTAGGATTGCTCGCTGAATGGCGTTTTAAAAACAAGTTGACAATATAAGCAGTAATGTATTAAATCCTAATTATTCAAAGACATCTACATATTGTCAGGTTTCAAAACAACTTACAGTAGTTGTGCTAACTCATGAAATGTCAACCGAAATTTTGAAATGCGTTCTCGTTTTGAAAAGATAAATTAAGTAGTGTTGTAAAACTAATCATGATGCAGAATAAATATATAATGATCTAGTTACCTCAGGGTGTCGGCATTCGAAAAAACTTATTTTCGGCTGCATGCAAGATCTATACTCTGCAAAAAATGACTACTTATGCAGTATGCAACTTTTTCATTGATTTTCGATGCCCATGAAAATTTAATTATGTTTCACGGAAAAGATGCATAAAAATATTCATTCTTTTACTTATTCGGCAGAAAAGCACGTACTCTTCCAATTTTATACTCAAAAGAAGAGTATAATTCGGTTTTAAAAAGTTTCCAATGGTGAAATGTTTTATACCGTTAAATGGCCGTTCATGAAACGTCATGTATCTGCATTTACGAATGTGGCTTGAAAAGTTATAATATTGCTCAAATCCACTGCTTAATTTTATGAACCTCATATGGTCTTCTCTTAACACCCTAGAGAAATGCATGGTTTTCCGTACACGGAAAACATACAGCTTGTAGTTTTGAAACCCGGAATGCAAGTATAAAAGCAGATCGGGTTTCAAATTATTCGGGAATTAGAAACGTTTTTTAAAACCGAATTATACTCTTCTTTTGAGTATGAAATTGGAAGAAGACGTGATTTTCTACCAAAAAATTAAAAGAAAGCATATTTTTATTCATTTTTTCTATGAAATCTAATTGAATTTTCAAGGGCATCGAAAATCAATGAGAAAATTGCACGCTACTTAAGTAGTCATTTTTTGTAGAGTGTAGATCTTGCATGCAGCCGAAAATAAGTTCTTTCGAAAGCCAACACCCTGCGGTAACTGGATCATTATAGTTTTACGCTGCATCATGATTAGTTTTACAACACTGCTTAATTTATCATTTCGAAACGAGAACGCATTTCGAAATTTCGGTTGACATTTCATGAGTTCGCACATCTACTGTATAATAATTAAATGAGTGCATTTGAGGCCTTCTACTCGGCATGTTTCCTTAACTCACTCCAGCTCTTGATTCTAATTTGGCAAATTTAAGTGAACACCTTCAATACCAGTAGTCCTCGTCTGCTGACGTCAAAGTCGACAGTTGGATATGCACCTTAAACGCGTTCTACGACGGTCAGAGTGTACGTTAGAGGCTAAGGATGGGACACAATTCCCGTAATGGTTCCATGATGCATGTGTCATGTCAACTATTATTTCACAAACGAGATCAGAACCAATCTCACATCACGCTGTCTAACTTGATTCCCTCAGTGAAAAACTAAGCGCTGTAGAATTTAGACACAATCGCACTTCTAGTCAGTGATAATGGTGACGTCACAAACGCACTCAGATGCCTTCCAATATCAATATTATACGTGCAGTTTATTTATTTTCTAACATGATTACAGATAAAACGTCGTACGCTTCGATTAAGATTAGCAGAAAAAAGTATTTTCCGGTAGAAATCAACCTCAGCCCTCTTTTCGGCCCACTACCCAGTTCACTTTTAGCCTCGTAAACTTGGTCGCGGTTTATTTTTATGAGGTAAGATAATCTTGCGCACATTCTAAGAATGCGGCTCGGGTTTGTGGAAGAGGTTTAAAACCAACGGCCGTCGGTGCACAGAGCAGGAATGCAACATTCGGAGGTTTTTTCGCGTAAGAACAGAATAATTCGCCCCGCCTGATGAGAGTATGCTATAACCAAAACAAGTAATCATTAAAACAGCCGCACTGACGAGCCTACGTAAAGTAAGCCAGACAAAAAACTAAGGCTCGAATATTCCACTTTGCTAATTCTAACTGCACAAACAGTTATCTCCTATCGTGTGGGCATATAAGACACTTAAGCCAAACCCTTTGTGAGTTGAGATCTTCCACATGCGCTGTATGTCTTAAAATTCGAAACATTGGCCAAAGCCTTGAAATGTGCATTTAAATCCAAGGATACTTTTTGCCTAGAATCATGTTGTCGGAAGCTAGATGACGAGTGAATTTCACCATTGTTTAAGGCTGTACTGCACGAAGACGGAGTCTTTATTCCTAAACCATAAACTGGTAAATCATCTATAGGAAGACCAGGATTTTTCAACATGATGTGGGGATTACGAAACCCTTCAGCGCGATATGGTATCCAAATAGGATTTAACTCACGGCTCTCGGTGGGACCTCGTAACTCAGGTGGCTAGAGCGTTGGCTGTACTAAAGTATTCTCCTCACTATTACGTGTACGAACATCATTTAGACGCCGAGGATTTTCACAGTTGGGGCAAAAGGAATTGCTCGCCTATTAGTAAAATTTAGTGCAGGCAAAACAAGTGATAACAATCTACAGAATGGCTCTGGCGGGCTATTTAAGTCGACACCACGACTAGACCGAACTTCACCCTGCAGCCGCAAAGTTCATGAAAACTAAGAATGACAACTTCGCTGATCATCAGATCTTGCAATTCCGGTGTCAAAAGTAATTCATTAGCAATCAGTCAAACATAGGCAGTCAAAATGGTCTGTGTATGCGTATGTCATGCTGTGTGACAGACTGGTATGCAAATCACTAAAATCGCCAATTCTCCCGGAAGAGATTTCTCAATTCGAATTGTCAGTGAACGGAAGAGGACTTACAGTGGGTGACCCATCTCATGAAATGTTGACCGAAATTCGAAAATGAGTTTTCGGCTTGGAGGGATTACTTAGGTACGGTATCAATATCGATTATCATGCAACATAATCCTACAATGCGCCGGACTCACCGGGATGTCTGATTTGAATGCTACGCTTGAATAACTACTTAATAAGTATACATTGTTCACATTGCTTTTTGATGGTCTTACAAATTCAAGTATATTTAATAGGAAACATTCATAAAATATGCTTTCTTCTACTCATGCGGTGGAAAATAACGTTGATTTTATATTTCACAAACTATATTTGCAAATGCTTTTCATGAAATGTAGAACATTTACCGAATTCATTGCAATAATTTATGAAAGCTACATGGTATCTTTTTGTAGGCATAGAAAAATATATGATTTTCCTTACGTCGAATATAAGCACCGGGTAGAATGAAATCGCTAAAAGCAAATACAGCGGCTGATCAGGCTCAAAATTATTTCGTCATTGAGAAAAATTTTCAAAACCTAAATATAACCTTCCTTCAGGAATGAAATATAAGTACAACGTGATCCTCCACCACGCCAGCAAAAGAAAGCATATTTTTATGCATGTTTCCTATAAAATATATTTGAATTTATAAGGCCATCAAAAACCAATGTGAAAAATGTATGCTAATTAAGTAGTCATTTCTTGTCGAGTGTGATTTCCACAGGAGGCCAAGAAGAAATGCATTCAAAAGCAAACATCCCGATGAGTCCGGAAGCATTACAGGATTTTGCCGCGTGATTCTCAATGTTGTTGCCGTACCTAAGTAATCCTTCTTAGTCGAAAACTCATTTCCGATGTTCGGTCAACATTTCATGAGATGGGTCACTCATTGTAGTTACGGGGATGATACGTGCTTGTTGGCAGCAGATAGCTTCTGGAAACGGGGTTTAAAATGTTGTGCATGTCATGTAAAAGATCGCCGAAATTTGGACAGAGAGATCTTTTTATGTGTTTGAGTCCGTATTCTTGGGTTCACGGAGCAGTCCTTTAATTCATAATTGTTAGGAATATGAACTCACAATACAGGCAGCCTTGACGATGAATTCCAGGCAGATTAAAGTTATGATGGAGGTTGAGGTAATGCTTTGCAGAAAAACTATAGTGTGGATTAGGGCTATGACACGGGAATTGGTATGCCGTTGTGAAATTAAATGCAAGGCCAAATGTCTTCTTCCGTACAGCCCACCCATCATCATAGGCCATTTTCACAAATCAACCAAACCGATAGATAAAATTGAGAACTGGTCAGTTGGTTCAGCCTGGTATAAATCCAGACGACTGTACGGCATGCGACTTATAACCCGATCGCGGGGTACTCTGGACACAGGGGTTAGTCTAACAAAGCCATTTGGTTACGCACGAGTTGAAGCCATAATCCCCATTACTCCACTTGCAAACTTGCATTCACCTCGCTCAACTATGGGCGTGGTAGTTAAATTCAGCGTAGCAGCTAAGGTACATAATTTATAAATTAAAAAGAAATTGGTAATCAAAAGGACTGATCTCACCTACATTGTAAGATAATTCGGTGAACTACTGACTGCATAAGTCAAATCACGAATGGTTGTGTTTGGGAGTGATCCGTGGCACGTTTTAAATTTGCATTCCGCATTTCCATCAGAAGGCTAAATAGCACCTAAAGAAGATTAAGGTAACGGATAGAGTTTTTTGCAACTCCATGTCAATCTTAAAAACCGATCAGATACCCCTGTTGCCTTTGCATCGGTCAGTAGGAAAAACATCTAATAAACCGTAGAATCGACCCTCACGAAAATTTTATTCAGATTTTTCCTTCTTTGAGTGACATCACGATTACCTCATTGGGGACACGTTCTTTTAACACTTTTTCCACGTTAGCGCTTGTTAAGTGAACTGAGTTCAATGAAGCATTTTCTGAGTGGCATTTTACCAAATCACTCACGCTTCGATGAAACAAAATTTACGCAGTCTGCAAGTCAAATAGGGCAATTTAACTTCCAGCCCGACAGTCAGCGCCTCGCCAAAAGAGTGTTAGGATTTCCGAAAGAATCATCCTTGTTAGGTGGAAAAGTAATCAAATTTCGAAATATCTGTTCAATCATCCTAACATTTCCTCAACCTCCTAAAAAAACCAAATCACCCTGTAAATTTCTAGTAACATAAGACTTGCCAAAATGGACCCCAAAACGTATATTGCACGATACGTGGAGAAAGTAAACTTTGCAAATTTCGGCCGAACGAAATACACGTGGCCGAATAAGTACACAAGCTGAGTTCGTCTTTTATATTCCGAAATTTTAGAGTTTTCATCTCTTCAGACAGAGGAAAGACCATTAATTACAATCAATCCATATAGCACCACTTGCTTGCCTGCAGAATAGTGCTTATAAGTATTCGGTCATCAGATACTCTCCTTCTTAATCCCTAAGCGACGATAAACGTCCCGAACCGACTAATCCTCTCACGCGACGAGAACTTACAAAAAGGGAAACGGTTGCTGAATTGTCTCCTTATAGCTGACAAAATATGCGCTCTTGTTGATGTTTCTACGGAAACGCTCATCCGGGAACCATCCCTTAAAGGTTGTCAAAACTCGCTTAGGTTCCATTGGGGCACAGAATTGTACCTGCTCTTAATGTATAAATAAGATTTCATATTACAAGGAGGGAATTGCCTTGGATCATATTACATTTCTAAGGCAGTCTCACTTTTAAATCTCAACCAGTGTGAGTATTTAAACCCTGGTATGAGATTCTGGTTCAAGTAAGGTTTTCAAAACAGACAATTCAACGCTTGTTAACGAACAGGTAAAAATACGTTTTTCAAAAAAATTATATTTACCATCTTATTCTTAAATCATAAAAACGAATAAAATTTTCGTAAGCAAACGAACGAGATTTTGAACAAATTACGCGTACGACCTGGAAATAGGAACCCGTTTAATTTCAAAAATTATACATATGCCTCTGTCTGGCCCCAACCCTCATTTTTACCTCAACTTACATTTTGCTGAAGTTTGGACCAGGGTCACCTATGCTACTGCATTTCCTATTCTCGCATCCTGTTACTTTAAAAAAACGTGAGAATATACTCCAACCGTCCCTCTTAATGCGATATTGATACGTGTGCGTCAAAATTGATAGACATTGCCCAGTAAAGCGGGTTGCTCTAATATGCAAGCTGCGTTTAGAAAGCCTGATGAACCCTAAAGAACTAATTGCAAGCTAAGAAGGTGCGGAGTCGGGGTTATCGGACGCATTATCTTTGTTTTTCGCATTGGTAAAGTGTGTCACTGTTGTGACTTCCTATACGGCAGTAACAGTTCCCGAAGATTGTAAACGGTTTTAGTGGAAAAGAAACTTGGAAACAGACGTAAGAACACCGATGATCTCAGCACCGTGCAATTACGTCACGCAGTGGTACATGGTCAGCAGTGATAAAAAAATTTCGTAAGTGCCCGTTTTGGAGGTTTTACAAATCAGTCAGCACCTTTCACTTGTGTGTCTGTTTTTATTGGGTAGAGTGCCTATTTTTGCACTTAATTTAAACATATCAATCTTCAAACTGCAATAGTCAGGGTCACAGATGTGGTTGGAAAGATGAACGTCTAGAGAACTTGCAGTTCTTTTTGCTACCAAAGTGAGAAACACTAATTGATGAAAAAAACATAATTTTAACGTCTACTTATCAAACTGGTGGCGCGCTGCCCCGGACGATTAGTTGGCTGAATGAACTTCTAACTCACGAAATGAATTTTGAAGGCTTCAGATGCTCGACTAGCTCCTCACAAAATATTCTGCATAGTTTTGCCAAGAGCTACTTACCACCAGCCAAACACCGGCAATGTTTGTAATATCCTCCAAGGGACTTAATAATGCTGCAAGTTTTAAAAGCAGCCTCCTTGACAGTCAAAACCGCAATCTAGGGGGTACTTCTCTAAAAAGTGCACCTTCTGTGGAGGGTTGAAAGTGTTGGGAAGCACGGCTCATGTGTACATGTGTTCTGCTAACTTTTCGTTCTTAGTGCGGCAAAACGCCAAAATGGATATTTTGTCTTAATTGTTTTGTTTTCCCGAATCCAACCCGTGTATTTTTCTGCATTTTCCTAACAAATCTCATTAGAACCCTGGTTGGAGAAACAGCTTGTCTGACTGTTTGGAGGGCTTTCACAGTACCACTTCGGATTGCAACGTTTGCGCTTCCTTTAGACTTTTAGGCACGGTAAAAGGAACAACGTTGAATGAGATTGTATAGAATGCATAAAAAAGTAGGTAATCTCAGGTAGGTGAGTTTATGTATTTGACCCAGCTGTTTGTTACTATACGAACACGCGACAAAAAGGGTAAGACTTGAGTTCACCAAAAGCTCTAACCATCTGAGCTACGAGATCCCGTCGGAAGCCGTGACATCGATCCCCTCTGTCCCATACATTTCGATTTGCATAAAAAGTGGGTCTGAGCTTGTGAAAGGACATCCACAAAAGTAGACCAAATAAATGATGGCCGAACAGAACGACAAACTTGAGCAAACAACATGCACAAGTTAATGCCTGATTTGGATGATTTCGCTAGCGAGATAGCTATTCCAAGGTCAAGCCCCGGGGTTCCACTTTTCGGGGTTGGGTATGACTCGCTGACGACGGCTAATAAGACAGAAATGGCCATTCCAGTCTCCCTTGTCCTTGTTGGTAATGCCATTATGCCTATATCGCGCGCCGCTGTGCAGTTGCTGTTTGGGCTCGAGAGAGATCCCGTAAGGCATATCGGAACGAGTGACCTCCGTCGGAACGATAGAGGAGTGCCCCCAACCATTATTCCGATCTCGTTGTTAATTTCTGCTGAAATAAAAAAACAGCAATTCTTTAATTCGAGTTTCTACCAAAAAACAGACAGGGAACTTTAGGGGACTCACAAACGAGCGGAACTCCTCGCAACGGTGCCATGGGGCGATAAAATATCGGCAAAACGCGCGTGTACGAGCTTTTAGTTAGTGCCTGTGCTGCTGGTAAGATATCCTCTTACCAAAAAATCGAGATAGCGTTTATAAAGTAGTAAATGCCGTAAATGGTGGCCCAAATGCAACCTCTGTTTCTGCAGGATTGCATGAACCCCAAGTTGCGATGGCAAGACTAGACAACTTTTTTAAGTAGCTATGAAAACCCTAGATTTAGGACCCGTCATTGCCTATAGTAGAAACTAAGCCCTTGACATCGTCTCAGGGTAGGTCAAAAAATTTACCAAAACCGTACGTTCAGATGAGTCAGGCATTACTTAGCATGCAGACAATTTTACGGGACGGCGGCCAATCCAGCCAGGACGCTTGCACGCCTAACAACATTGTGGAACACTAGGGCGAAACATTTTAGAAATAAAGAATGAATTTTTTCAAAAACTATTTTGACTTCGAAACTTGAAATTGTGTTTGCCTGTGCTCTTTTTATAGGATATATATTTTTTCTTTTTTTGTTGTTCCGTTGCTAAGCCTCTTACCGCCTTTAACTGCAGTGGTATTATTGGCTGCCGCCCTTTTCACCGTCTTCCGAAACCGTTGACTCTAAATCGAATTGAGCAGAGCCGCCGTAGAATAAACATTCAATTATTTGGTCGACTGCGTGAGCAGACGCCACTGCCCTCGCCACCTCGAGCTCTTACATTCTGCCAAAAAAAGAAAAACGAGAGAGCTAGTAAACAGGTCTTTATTTCCAGGCGGTGTTTACGCCGTTTCGGTCGGATAGTATTGCTAAAGGATAATTCACTTCTGCGGTAAGTTTCGCGACTTTATCAAATTGTCTTGAATACTGTGGATGATAAGCTGTGCCCGAAGCAGTTTTACTTAGCAATACTCCCGATTGTGCTCATCTGTGCTTGCGTTCTAGAGTGCTTGTGCTTTTCAACTGTGCTTGTAATCATTTGGTCAATTCGTCATTTCTCCAAATCTAATGAGTACTATCTGCGTGCCTGACAAACATTTTACCCATATGTGCCTACTCTTGGTTCCAGCTATGCCCATCTAAAGGGTTATAAACCTGTTTGGTAACCTTGCAGCTTGTTTACTGACATTTAAAAGGACTCTCGAGAAAACGTTCATTTATCCGATGCTTTTTAATCTTCCCTTATCTTAGCCTGGCGAGTCTCTATCCTTACATATTTCATTTATCACTTTGTGAAGCCGGCATCTATAGGCTTATAAAATCTCAAGAATACGCGATCTGCTTCAATTTCAAGCAAATTGCGGTGCGGATTCGAATTCTTTAAAGGACACAAATAATGTGCGGAATTTTTCAAATAATTTTGGCCGTTACCACGGAGAAGAGTTAGGATCGATTTGTTAGAAACTGAATAAACACGTGCTCGTTAATATCACGGAGGCCAAAATTCCCTGTTTACCGTCAAAGGTTCGCTAGGAGATTCCAAGTTCCTTCATATCGAGCAGAAAATGCCGAGGCTGCGTCAAAAATTATTGAAAAAATATTGCCTTTGATTATTTACCAAGTTGTTAGAAACTTGGCGTCCTCAGTGAGATTTGAGCCCACGACAGCAAGCGGAAGGCTCTGCAATCTGACCGACAGTCGTACGTTTGGCCACACTTGAGTCAATCAATCCGCCAGGCCAAATGCAATGTATCGAATTGACCAGCCGGGATTTACAAAGAAACCAATTTAGAATCCACCAGATGACTAACAGTCTCGCTTGATTATTTGGGAATTTTAACTGATTTGAATAATCCATCTGACCCATTTGGAAATAAACCGGCTTTTGCTGTGTCAGATTCTTCCCCTTACTGTGTTGAGTTCGAATCCCGTCGAGGTCACCGGGTTTTCGGAACTGCGTCAAGTGAATTTGTCAAAAATCTGGCCAAACGACTTGTTTGTAGCGTTTACATAATCATCTAACCAATCGGGCTTCAGGACCTTCTCGTCTCATTGCGACCTGGGCCCTCGAAAGCAGTTAATGAGCCATCAGAGAAAACGCAGGAATGCGCAGTTACAGTAGGTGGGATAACTCATGAAATGCCATCCGAAATCTCGAAATGCGTTCTCTTTTCGAGAAGATTAAATAAGTATGGTTGTAAAAGTAATCATCATGCAATATGCTTCTGTATTTGTCCACTTACCTCAGTGTGTCGGCTTTTGAATAAACTTCTTTCAGACTGCATTCAAGAACTATAGTCTGCAAAAAATGCCCAATTAATTAGCATGCAATTTCCTCATTCATTTTTGATTACCTTGAAAATTCCATTACATTTCATAGAAAACATGCACAAAACTATTCAGTCTTGTACCTATTCGGTAAAAAATAACGTTGTCTTCCAATTTTATACTCGAAATAAGAGTATAATTCGATTTTAAAAACCTTTCTTATTCCCGGATAATTTTAAACCCGAGTTGCTGCTACACTTGCTTTCAGGGTTTCAAAACTACAAGCTGTATATATTTCGTGCACGGAAAACCATGCATTTCTCTCGGTATTAAGAGGAGGCCTTATGGGGTTGATAAAGTTACGCAGTGAATTTGAGCAATATTGTTAACTTTACAAGTCGCATTCGTAAATGCAGATACATGAGGATTTGTAAACGGCCATTTCACGGGATTAAAAACTCGCATAATTATTAATTTTTTTTAAACCGACCTATACCCTTCTTTCGGGTATAAATTTAAAGGGAGACGTGATTTTTTACCGAATCAGTAAAAGGATGCATATTTTTATGCATGTTTTCCGTGAAATGTAATTGCATTTTCAAGGGAATCGAAAACCAATGAGAAAATTGCAAACTACGTAAGCAGTCATTTTTTGCAGAGTATAGTTCTTGCATGCAGTCGGGAGGAAGGTCGTTCGAAAGCCGGCATCCTGAAATAACAGAAATATTATAGAATCATGCTGCATGATGATTTGTTTTACAACCCTACTTAATCAATCTTTTCGAAACGAGAACGCATTTCGAAATTTCGGTTGACATTTCATGAGCTAATCCACCTACTGTAATGAACCACTAGAAAGGACACAGGAGTGAGCACCAACGAACGGAAGTGAGACTATGACGGCATTTTCAGATTACTAACCGTATTCAGCAGGCGATAGCCGACCGTAGGTCAACATTACTTGGCTCTCGAACTTCGGCCATTGACCGTTAAGTCCAACGCCATAACCGCGACTGCGTTGTCGCGTTGAATGTCATCGGAAAGGGCGTTTACGACACCTGCTCATTCCATGCTCACTCAAAGATAGCAAACCAGCATACCAGGGTCGAAAGCATGTGTATTAGGCTTAGGCCGTTTACCTAAACTTCGGGTCATTTCTAGTGCATATGCACCCATCTTAACCTCGGCGGCACGTCCAGGGTCCTAAACCGACTCCGCTGATTTTCAACCAAGGCCATCAGCAATTTGCTGAGGGTTCAAATCAAGCCAGCTGGCATCGGTTCATTGCATGCAAACATATCTTTGGATTTTTGGTTTCCGGGTCAGACAACAGCAACTGTAGAATAGTGTAATATTGGGTTTTACCATGGTATCCAGTTGCAGGCCGTTGAGGACACTATATTGCCATCAACATTTACTTTCTGTGACCCTAAATTATTACTCAAACTCTGTTATTTTTTGCAATTTGTTATTTGTTATTTTTTAATTAACGTGCGCTCTTCCATTGCCATAAGGAAGCGCATAATTGGGCATTCAGTAAAAATGTGCGTGGTTTGTCTCATTTGTTGCGCTTCTTCTGCTTGGTGTCTGACGTGCTACACCTTCCGCAAAACCTTCTTTACCACCATCCCCATATGGCACGATCCATAACCCCACCGTTGCCCACACCACGGCTAGACGGCTTTTGTGGGAGTCCTGCTTGGCCGACGGTAGCCATCGTCTGTAGCGCGTACGCAGCATTGATTCCCTATCAGTATGGAACGGCCTGCAGGGATATTAGACCCAAGTTTTATATTCAAAAAGGCAATGATAAAGAAGGAGAATTAATCTTATGGACGGACCCTCCTACAGAATCGGCAGAAAAGTCCCCAATCACTATGATCAGGGTGTAAATAAAAAACTTCCTGAAGAAAACGATGTCACTGTAAAACGATATGTCTATTTTGTTGACGGGTTGGGTCCAGGTTTCTCATTAAAATATATTTTTGGCAAAATTCGTACTACAAGTGGTGTTACTGATCGCGCTTGTACACCAACTTACCGATATAATAGAGGTCACAGCGGATTGGACTGAATAGATTTGCAGCAATTGGGTTAGAATGCGCACGGCAGCAGCATAATCGGGAATCGCAATAGTAAATGATCTGACTCTCTGCTATCGACCAGTTATAAATAAAATCCACCAAAACAACAGAAGAGTATATGCCGAGTGTATAATAGATGTGCTAACTCATGAAATGTTGACTGAAATTATGAAATTCATCTTTGACTCGAAAACATTTACTTAAGTTGAGTTACGAGATTGATTGCCTCGCAAGATAATCCTAGGATATTTAAGTTATTCCGGGATACCGGCTTTCGAACTAACTTTTTCCTGGCCGCATATGAAGATCACTACATAATTAGTATGCTTTTTCCATTGATTCTTAATGCCCTTATAGATTCAAGTATATATCATAAAAAACATGCACAAAAATATTCATTCCCTCAGGCATTTTGAAGAAACTTACGTTTTCTTTAAATTTTATGTTTGAAAGGGGATATAATGAGATTTTTAAGCCCGAACAAGGCCCTTACCCAAAACACAGTGTCTCTGCATTTACCACTTTTGCCAAGTTAACCATAAAACGTAAATCCACTGCAAATGTTTGTGAACCCCATACAGTATTCTCTTAAGATCATAGGGAAATATATGATTTTCTGTTCATGGAAAATATATAGCTTGCAGTTTGTAAACCCCGAATGCAAATTTGTCATCAGGTCGAATGTAAATTGTTCGGGAATTTAAAAATCTTTTTAAAACTGAATTATATCCTTTTTCAAGTAAAAAATTGATAAAAGTTGTAATTTTCTACCAAATGAGTGGATATTTTTGCATATGTTTTCTACAAGATATATTTAAGTTTGTAAGGGCATCGAAAGTCATTGAAAACATTCATTCTATTAGAGTAGTCTTTTTCCACAGAGTATGGTTTTTGCCGGCGACCGAAAAGAAGTTCTTTCAAAAGCCGACATCATAAAGTAACTGAAATTTCCTGAGATTAGACCGTGCAGTAAGTAATCTTACATCCCTACATGTCTAGGTAAACCACATTAAATTCTGAGTGAGAATGCATAGAAAGCAAACGTCTACTCACCAACGAGGGCTCTGAGAACCGTAGTTTCAATTAATTAGGCGTTTTCAGAATGCCTAACATATAGACAGCCGTGGACTGGTCTAAGTTTAGTCACATGACGCTAACACATTTGAAACAGCGGAGTGGAACTGTGAACCATTGCACAGTTTTGGAGATGACAGTTTTCAATCTGTCAGATTAGAGAGGCTGATTTTGAGAAAGAAAAGTATTTACAGCAGAGGCATTACTTAGCAATCCTCGTGTGGAAGTAGAGTAGACAACGATTTCTAGGATATCTCGTCCGCTCTTCCATCCTAGTTGTGGGAGTACAACAAATGTGCTATCCCAAGAAATGCAAACTGATATTACTAGGTGCGCTTTCGACTTGAAGCCATCACTAGGGTGGGATTAAATAATAATTGTCATGCAGGATAGCCCCAAGATATTTCAGTTACGTCAGAACGTTTGCTTCTGAAGAGGCTGCTTTCCGGCCGTCGGCAAAATCCATGCTCTACAAAAAATGGCCTAGTGAGAAATGTGCATTATTCTCTTTGTTTTTCGATGAGCTTTTACATTTAAATACGTTTTATAGAAAACATCCGCGAAAATTTCTGTTCCCTAACTCATTTTGGTAGCAGAATACACTTTCTTAAAATTTATACTCGGAAATTATGCGGTTTCTAGTTGTGAAACCTTGAATGCAAGTGTGATGGTCGGTCGAGTTCAATATTTTTAGAAAACTGAAACACGCTAATTAAAATTAAAATATTCTCTTCCTTTCGGTATAAAACTTAGAAATGACATAAATCGGCTACAAAAAGTTTAAAAAAGAAGTATTTTACACAAGTATTTTCCATAAAAAGCATTAAAGTTTATAAGGACATCGCAATTTGATGGAACTCAATCATAATACGCATGCAATCATTTTTACAGGGTGTGGTCTTTCAGAGGCCGAAAAGAATCTCAATCAAAAGCAGGAAGTCTGCTGCACGACCATCGATAATACGACACAGCTTAAGCTATCTTTTCAAATCAAAAAGTACATTTCATGAGAAGATGAATGGCCGGACAGTGTCTAGGGCAACTCGCGCAACTCTCTGCTAGCAATTAGAGTTATTCGACGCACAAGACTCTCGTATTACTTGCTCCATGTTACACACCTTCTGCCTTTAAGGCAGCACCGCCTGGTTCTGCAGCATGGCCTTCAGTTCATCTGTAATAGTGACATAAACGCGCACAAAGAGGTAGTGAGATAAAAAAAGTTGATGTAGCTTTTGCAAGCTTATAACACAGACACACCCTGCTTAAATGCTTCGGTCGTAAATTAACCGTGTCTCAAAGCTCTCCCTCCTGCCCCCCCCCTCCTGCTCTAAGTGCATCTCTCCAAAAAGCAAACAAGAAAATTAATTGACTCGGAGAAGCTTTATGGCAGTTTTACTGGCGGGCCTGATGGAATAAAGTAATTAGAAGCAGCAGTCTGCAGAGTCAGTGCGGCTGAAGTGAAGTCATGGCCCTCAAAGTGTAAAGCCCCAGGAGAAGAACAAAACGTGCCCACCCCCTCTGGGAAGCTCGAACCCTCAACGGTCATATTGGCAGTCGACAGCATTGAAGTTGTTCGGGGATTGCTGACGTGTGCTCTACGCGGTAGATGTGCTGGACCAATACGCGGAACACATCGGACGCTCACAGGTATTCCCGGGAATGCGCAACTATAGAAAATGCCAGTATTTTGGGTGCGATGGCGGACCCGGGCATCAGACTCATGCCAAGCCAACTGTGATCCCTGAGTGTAGTAGTACGCCCAGGGGAGTTTTTCTCCGCGCCAGCAGCCTACGGCTTCTCCAACCGCTGATATCCTTCACTTTGTCCAGGTGGGAGAGGAGGATGGAGTGCGGTAGATGCTATGCAAGTCCACCATTACTATAAACTAATTCGCGCGCAATTTACCGCCCCAGCTCTCACCCTGCTGTGGACGCGTCAAAAGTTGACAGTTGGACTGTCACGTGTTACGTTATGGTATGACACGAGCGCGGATGTGTTCAACCAACACATTTCCTATTCTCGTCAACAATGGTTCAGGTAGCCGTGCTTTCGTCCGGTGAAACTGCTTCACTGACGTTTCTGAAGCATACTGTAGACCATCAGTTGGGATCTTTTGTCGAATCGCAATCAAATTGGAGAAATGGAGTTTTGTCCCCTTTTACATTTGCGGTAAAAATCCATGAGCGCAACATCAGCGCTTCAGGAATATTACGACGATAACTGTCAGCATTGTGTTCTACTTGACACTGACATGTGGGTTGGCAATGCGAGCTGCTATTGACCCCAAATACCGAACCCTTATACTAAAAAGAATCAGCTGATCACATTCACACAGCGCTGTTAAACACCAGGCTGACTGCACTGAATGAAGCACGGTTTATTGCGGACAGTCAGAATGCGACAGACAACTCCCCGTGCGTTCAGAGTCTCCCGAAAGGCCTTCGGGGCGGAACCAGTGTCTGTCTCGTTTACAGTAATTTGAATTTGTTCCAAACTCCGTGGATAAATGCGTTCCAGCCTTTGAGAATTCCAGAGAGCGAGAAAGTGCTCTTGCAGCCTGCAATTTTCGCTTCCCAAAACGAGCCCGGGGGACTCAAGCATAGAAATGGAGAGCGGACTTTTTCGTGGGACCGTTTTCGATCACCTCTGACTGACCAATTGCATGATAAATCAGTTAACTACAGACAAAACTCTGTGTTCCGTATATTGTTGCAGGTGCATAGTGGGAGCGGAGGTGGGCTGTGGGTGGATGGGTAGCAGTGGATACTCCACTCCGGCGGTAGATCGCGTGCCGCCGAAAGGCGAAATCAGAGCCCTTTGCGTGTGAACTTTGTTCGCTGGGATCGTCGTCGTCGTCGTCCTCGTTGACTGAAACACCGTCTACCGTCGCATCTGACCCCCCTGTGAGCAGACATGAATAATAAATGCCCCGCAGGTGATGTAGAAAACTAATGGTTAAACAACTTTTGATCAGACTGGACGCATCAGCGCGGCCACGGTGGATGCGATCAGATTGAGAAAAAAGTAGGCGTCGAATGGAAGCGAATCTGGTCGATGCTTTATTCCCTCAAAATGATGCCTGACTTTTATTCGTCGGACGAATTTGTTCTCGGCATTCGTCAGGCAAATTAAACCCCACGAGGCAGCATACACTCCATACCTCAGGGGGAATTGATAAATTCTGAAATCCAGCAGAGGGGGATGACACGTTGATCTAGCCACGGCACATGTTCGCCTGACAGTGTCTTCGAGCCCAATCTAAATACATTGTAATCTTTCCCAGATACCAGAACGACGCAGAGGGCCTTCAGGTTATCCACACGCGAAAGTGGATAGGCATGCCTAATAACAGTAAATAAATCGCATGTGACCAGCCCAGTATTTTTGGTTCTGTCTGTACACAATTTGCGGAAGAATCTGTTCACGTGCGAGACTTTGAAACGCCTCCCTAATAACGCTCGATTGGGCAGAAGCGGCTATCTCAGCTTCCCTTCCCTCCCTTAATTGTTCTTTGTCAAGATCCGGTTTCGTAGTCATACCTGCTAAAGGCCAGGATAAGGGTAAGGGTTTAGGCTGGGGCTTGTCTACTGTAGGCACGGCTAAAAAATAAGATTCGACCCGTTCTTTCTCATACGACCGTCTGGGTTCTCGGAAGCACAGCCCAGTCAACCGCATGCTCTTGATCACTCAGCGTAAATCAGTGAAATTCCTATCTATGGTATTCAGTCCGAAGGAAATATTTATCAACTAATACAAATTAATAGTTGCATTATTATAACGGTAAGAATATTTTAAATGGTTTTAATATAAAAATGATAATTGTTAATCAGCGTTTTGTAGGATGACCACGGACCTCATTCACATGACCTAGTTTAGTTGGCAACTTAAGCCGTCCCAAAGAAACCATTCAATGCGAACCTAGTGGTGTCTCCACTAAAATAGTCTTGCCTGCATCATGCGGTCACAATGGCATCACATGGAAACTAAAGTTAAATATAAAATACAATTGCACTATATGAGCTACTGGGTCGATAGATAGGAAAATGATGTTATAAAATTGCATATCGTTCTGCTTATCCCGTCGATGTCCACGAAATTTCATTGAAATGATGGCATTATCAATGTGTCTGATGGTCTGCCAAGCGACGAGAACACTGGTGATTTGCACGCGGACTGGGCTTTCTTTATAGCAAACAAACAATGAGCAACCGATCACGCAAATCAGTTTCTGGAAAAAAAAAGATTTCAAATATTTGAAAAAAGCCTGTGTTGATAATGTTCTAAAACTATCGAAAGAGATTTTCCCGAAATGAAATTTTTGCAAATTAAATTATCACACTTTTCGCCCAATCTAAAATCCAGAAACTACGTAACGAAACTCTGTGTTTAGTGGTACTGTCGCATGCAATCAACAAAAAAAACTTTCTTTGATCGAAAATAACCGCGGTGAAATCGACAGAACCATCTTTAATGCATAGACGTAAATGCTGCTTCATTGAGAACGGGTATGTTTAGGAAAGCCGTACGTAGGGATGTTCGCCTGAAGCAGCCAATAAAGGAGTAGTTATCGACGCAGTTAGTCCTTGAGGAATAAATATCCGCAGTAGTTTATGAGCCTGATGTGATACGTAGTTATGTTATAAGGATAAAATTTGTGCTCAAAGCCGCAAATGGATGCGCGCTAACACGTTAGTCTTCATTCAACAAGCAATGAGGGTCATCGTCATAGCTCAAAATCTCGTAATATCTTGATCAGATGGCGAGACATATATAATTGCTTGTTCTCCGCGGACATTAAAAACAACATTTCACCTCTAAGGAGATGTTAGTAGCCAGCAGAAATTGACTCACAAACGGAGCTGAGTATTCCAGTCTCAGATACCCTGTTAGGTTTGGAGGAACGCCAGTCCAAAGCAGGAGCTCCCGAACACATGTCGGGTTTCGTACTCTGGGATGAAAAGAAAGCGCAATGATGAGGGGCGTTTGAGAGACCTTACGGCAAATCAAAATCCGGGGTTTTAACTCGGCCTCGCTTGTATAAGCCAACGTACACAGGCGGTAGGTCGAACTGCCGATTACTCCTATCTGACTTATAGCCCGACTTATATGGCTCGGTCGCACAAAACTGGGATAATGCCTGTGTGCAGACGAGACTGCCATGGGACACGGTAATCAACTGTCACAAGTGGAACTTGAGTTAGGTGGGCATGGAAATCGATTTGTGCGGAAATCAAAAACGTGGGATGTTTAGCCTAGTCGAAGATAGGCAAAGGAGATTAAAGACATTTGTCCTACCGTGGGTTATTACAATGAGAAATCGGATTAATATCAAGATATCTTGCCTATAACGAAAGAAAATTCAACTTTTCTAGTACAAAATTCCGCAAAACATCTCCATCATATATATACACAGTACGTTGCACATCCAGGTATATCTAAAGTGACGTCACTGAGGCGTCTCCTGGCTGTCGACGAGTATTTTTTCCCGGGTTCAATAGAGTGTGCCCCTGTGCTAGTTATTCACACTAAATTCCTTTCTGTCGTGTGCCAGTTTACGAAAGCGCAAATCAACGATACTCCTGCATTTCAGGAGTCATTGTCGACGAAACTCTGGCCGCGCTTATTTCAACAAGGATTGGCAATAAGAAGGGTGGAAAATGGACGATGATAGGAGGCGGTGGGGGGGAATGGAGTGGAAAGTGATCTAATTAACCCTGAATCGCTGCCAGGCTAGTGAGAACTTGATCGCGTGACCCAACTACTTGCACGGACTTGGTCTCAACCGCTTCTTGTTCTCTTGCTTTGTGACACTTGCCATGTAAAACCGCCAGAAAAAGCATGTTGCGACAGTCTTGGCTTAGGCGTTTGACGTCCATTTCCAACAATTCTTACTTCGGAAAATGAGAAGTTTTTGAAAAACAGAGAATTCTAGAAGAATTGCAATCTTTTTCGAGCCGGTCACGGCTACTATAACGGAGCTCTCATTAACTGCATAACTTAGTTAGTATCCGCAAATGTGAAAAATTCATATTCCAGGGTTTAAATTTTTGGAGGTGCAACCTGTTATGTTTTCTTCTGGCCTTTTTTCATTTCTTCATCAAATCACATTTTAGTGGCTTTAGGTATGGGAAATAGCTGATCTCCTTAGGGTTTCACCTAACATAAATATTTTCGGGAGTTGTTGCTGAGAAAAGCTGCGCGGATCGAAATAGTAGTGTCTGAGTTGACTTTCGGCGAGTGCCAGGTTTGGGAGGGAGAAACATCAAATGTAAGTTCGAGTTTGCTTCCAATTAGACCAATCACTCCACGGTCATTTTCACACTTACCTTCCGTTGGAACTATGTATGATCCCTTGCGAGTAATTTTTGCGGACCTGTACAAATTTTCGCGATTTTTGATCAATTGCTGCTGTGCGGTGACACACAGATATCTAAATCAGAGTTGCGAGACCAAGCTGATCATCCCTGCTGTATTTTGCAGTCGTGCTCGTGTTCTCCTAATCGAATTTAAAATGAGGTTTTATTGCTGAAAAACAAGTTATTTTTTTCTTCTCACCCCGTGGGGAAATGTCCCACAACTAGGCGAAAAGTAGTGTTCACTAAAGCTCGATAGTTTACATCTGACCTGGATCTCCAAACTCCCGAGCATAGGCATGACTCCAAGCCTGACTGTAATGAACTGGCGTTCAGCCATGGGAAATTGTCAAATTTCTGTCGACTGAAATTAAAAACACTCGCCTCTCCCCCGCACAGTGGCGTTAGTTGTCTTGCCCGGAGTTCAGAACGCAGAGATTAAATCTTTCCATAACCAGTACTACGGCCCCCAGCCCTCCGAAGTAATCCCTTTCAACCCAGCTTTCGGTTAATGGCTTGAGTTCAGCCTGCTGGCTGCTGTGGTAGTTGACACGTAGTTTAACCTGTCAGCCGACACCTCCTCTGTGATTGATTACGCTTGAACGTGCCTACCGGCTGATTCAGGTGGGCATTTACAAAAATGGAGCAGTCATGTGACATCGCTCTTCCCATGAACTGAGGTCGACCTCCACGAGTTGTAGCGAGTTGGGCCTTGTTGGAGAGTCTCTGAAAACCGGGGAAGGTAGTATTATAATCCTCTAAAAGTATCTAACATACTGCGTGTAAGGAGACGCGATCGCTGGAACAAGAGCGGCCTAGCAGCTACATCCTACAACTACTGCAACACCTGGGCCACTTACCTCCCTTATCTGACTGTGCCCCTGAGGATGGATTCGAGTGAGAATCCGAAACGTCGGGTTAATAAAGCTCTTGTTCCAGCTATTGGGTCTCCTTCTTCGAGACTACTTCCTGGAACTCACCTTTTCGCCTCTATTAACAGCTAGCATGCTGTTGCTCCCCTTTTCCTGAACAGTCAACTTTTGAACAGTATCCTATGAAGGATTGAATGAAAGGAATTTTTGCCTCATAGCAAACTGTCAGACCGACGTTTTGTTTTTGTCTCTGGTCTTAATTCCCTGCATGCATGCAGCGCCCTCCCCCCCGGCCAACATTCGGAGATATTGGCGCAAAAGCTTCAATTAATTGCAAAAAATATTTTCAATAGAGTGAAGAATACTAGGTTTGGCCGTCTGAGAGCCTTCGTGACCAAGTTTTAGGAAAGTTTGACTTGCTGACGGTAAAAAAAGTCATCGGGTTCATGTCCATGACGCTGAAAATAAGCTCTCGCTCAGTAATAATTGCGCAGTTTGAGTTTGAAAGCAGGCAAAGGTCTTCGCACTCTTCAGAGTAAACTTCCATAGTAAAAACGCTGAAAAGTAATACTTAAAATAATCCAGAAATGATGATAAGGGGGTCGTTTAACGTGCTTTGCTGTGGTTTTCTGATGTTATAAATAAAGAACATGCGTATAGACAGACAAGCCTGTCGTAGGATTGCTTTTACAGCTTCTGGCGAATAACGTGGTTCAACGGTCATTTGCAGAATTGATGGTTTTCACTGAGCGAAGTTAGTGCCGTCCTGAGATCACGATTTTCGTCATATCCTTGGTGTAACTTTGGCGAACCAATTAGTTGGCATTTTCTACCCTGCATGATGCGTGACATGTCAGGCGACCGACGGGCCGTAATTTTTAATCATTCTCCTGATACAGACTGCCATGCCATTACCTGGTTTATCTCAGTGTATTGGCTTTCAGCCGCGGTAATTTTGGGGAGTTCAAGTCAGCGATTTTGGCTCACTCCAAAAAGGCGTTTGCCTAGTTATTTAATGCAATAAACGTACCTTCCATTTTTCGCTCCGTTCGACGACAGGTTCGTGACAGAAACTTAAAAATTCACGAGTACAACTCTCATGTTCTTACTTCGATATGTAAATTGTAGAATAGGTGGGGAATGCATTTTGAGTTCAGTTAAGGTTTATCAGAAGCATATCGAGTTGCTCCCCACGAACTGATAAATTTCTAATGAAAATCCTTAGTCAGATGAGGAAAAAGTAGATCGAAATTTAAATTATCTGTTGGCTTTTAATTTCCACAGAAAGTAACTGCGAACTTAGAGAAGTTCAGTATATCATAAGTCTATAGGCTCGGAGTGAACGTTTACGCATGAATATTTGGGCCAAAGTCCATCAGCCACAGCGGGTAACCGTGTAATATTCATTAACTGCCGACAGGTAGCTAGTAGTAAACTGTAGGCCAAAGTAATACCTTACTGACAGCATCAGTATTAGCCGGAAGCCCATACACGCATGCGGTATTATGCCGCTGCATAAGACAGCTGTGCGGTGTTCGGCTCATCAGTGAGCCCCCCAGAATTCCCCGTCTGTTTTCTGGTAGATAATCCAACATACAATTTGCTGTTTTTCAATTTCCCCAGCAGTTAACTGCGACCTTGGAGTAGATTAATATATGCTAGGCCTATTGGCTCAGACTGAAGTTTTATATATGAATATTGGAGTCGATGTCCATAAGCCACAACGAGTAACCGCGTGATATTCGTTAACTGCCGAACGGCAGCTAGTTCTATACTTAAGGCTAACTGAATACCTTACTAACAGCAGGGGTATTAGCCGAAAGCCTAAGTTCACAGTTAATTTCTGAGAAAATTAGAAAACACAAATTGTAAATTGGAGTATCTACCAGGAAGCCGAACTCCTGGCAGCTGTGTCATGCAGCGACAGTATGCCGGCAAGACACGCGTGTATAGGCTTTCGGCTAATGCCTGTGCTGTTAGAATGGTATCCCTTTACGCTAGATTTAAATTATCACATTAAAGCGTTTGCAGCCATGGACAGTACATAGATGGAACACAGATGCATGCGAGGGGGACACAAAAAATCTGGTTACGGCTACTTATGCTGAAGGAGAAGGAGTGAGGGAGCAGTAGGAAGAGGAGGGATAGCGGCCCAAAGAGACTGCGGATGGACACCGATGTCGTTAGCATTCGTGTGCCAAACATCGAGTTATTCCCCGGCCAATTTCATGTCGGCCATGGCAAACACCTCAGCATCGCCACACCTGGATCCTTGGGAACAATCGATTGCTTCCCGAAAGACGAAAAACAGGGTATAACTCCAACAGACAGATGGTTTTTTCTCGCTAACACGACCAGCAAGACATCGGCTCGCTTAACTAGAATGCTTGCGGGTGGGTTACGATACATTACGTCCGTTTCTTGCATTTTGGTGATGAAATCGTTTATGCTGCATGCAGTGATGATGCTGACTTGTGGGCGATGCAGGCGTAAAAATGATCTAGTTACCGAGAGATGGCTTCGAGTTTACACACATATGCGGAACAGGGGGAACACTTATGCGGCAAAATATCTCCATTGAGAGCGGGACTTGTAGCTTTATTTCCAGCCTAAGAAGACCAAATATCTGTTATGCTGAAGCAACCGATAGAGATAGCTTAACCTTTTACTAGATGAATTATCCCACCACAGTAATGATAGAATCGGTGTATTAGAGCACGGAACAGAGCCTTGTTTGTGAGCTCAGGGATAACTGTTTGGAGAACCTAGCGTAATCACCCCCCTATATTTGTTTTAAAGGTACCAGCACTGAACCCTTGTATGCTCGCAACCCAAGACGGCAGGAGAAGCAGGGGGGATAGTGACTCAGGGAGACTGCGAACGACTATCGCTACTGCCCGCTCACACCAAGAAACGGCACTGTGTCTTCTACTGACCTTCCGCGAGTAAAATCTGCGGCTGAGATGACATCACAATATGGAATCTCCTTGAATATAATTAGAAGAAGATGCGTCCTTTGGGAAATCTGACAAACTTCATTTGATAAACTTTCGACGTCGGTTCACCCAACCGTTCTCGAACGTGCCGTATGCGTAAAAAAATTTAAAAATGTCCGAATAATCGATATTGCATTGCCATTACTGTCAGTGGGTCGAGGCTGTGAGCCGACGTCGTGATTCGATTGGCTGCCGCCTTTAAAAATTTTCCTGAGGTTTGTGTTTATGGAGTCTAAATCGATAAGCCGGTAAATGCATGAATCATCGGTGTGCATGGTCTCTAAAAGCTAGTGGTTCTTCTTGGATGCACAGAGACCAAAAATGCACGTTTTATTCCGTACGAATTTGAGTCAAGGTTTTTTTAGCAAATGTATGGCGACATTAAACATCACTAAATCATGCCGCGTTGGGATCTTGACAAGCAATTCACGGTCTTAATAATCCCATAGTCAGACACTATTTGGAACAGAATTATGCATTTACTTCGGGTATAAAATTAGAAGAAGACGTAATTTTCAACCCACGAGAAAAAGAGGGAATATTTTTGTTCACGTTTTCTAGGGGATATATTGTAATTCATAAGGCCGTGGAAAATCAACGGGAAAAACCATGCTACTTAAGTTGCCATTTTTTACAGAATAAAGTTTTTTGCAGGTGGCTGAAAAAAAGTTTATTTAAAAGCCAGCATCCTGAAGTAAACGAATTACTGTCGGATTACACCTCATAGTGAATAATATCACAACAAATAGAAGCGAAGAGACGAGTCCCAGAAAACAGTTTGAAGAAGAAGACACCGAACTTTGAAATAGTCTATTCGGCCTGATTTGCGTCGATTTAGCTTTCTTTTTCATTACCGCAACCTTGGAGATGATTTTAAATTAATAGCTTTTGCTTCTTAAAGTTCTTCTCCTTACTACATGCTTATACAGGTCTTGTGAACCGTCGCGAGGCAAGGATGAAATGGTATATGTGGACCTCCAATCAAATGGTTGATGATAAGCTAGCCGAGTTTCAGTCTTCAGGTCAGAACGGATCATTTCATCCTCCCTTTTCTTTGTTGGCGACTGCCCAATTCTCGTCTTCTTATGAATGTACTACCGTATGGGTCAATTCTGGATCATGCTCTGAGGCTAACACGACGCTCGTACGAATATCGTCGATGTCAGCGGCAGGCCTCAAATGAAAGGCACTATGGCTTACATGTATAAAATTTAGAAACTCCAGACACGTTTGCATGATTAGAGTTGTACATTTTCTCCCTGGCGCACAACCAATCGCCCTTCCCTATTTTGACGAAATAGTTGCCCGTACCTTTCACTGCATCAACAGTATGTTCGCAAGCAGTCAACGAAAGTCAATTATTTGGTAGTTTTGGGGACGTTGTATATCAGCAACACAGGTAGGGCAGATAAACTAACTCATAAAATGTTGACTAAAATTATGATAAGTGTTAATTCCAAAAATTACTTTATTAGGTTTCTAATAATAATTCCGGTGTGGAGTTATTATTCCCGGGACGTCAGGAGCCCGGCTATCGAATCCCTTTGTGGCCGCCTGCAAAAACTAACCTCTATAAAAAGGACGATTTAAATAACGTGAACTTGTCCCATTTATCTTCGATGTCCTTATACGTTCAAATATATTTTATAGGAGATCTGCACCGAAATCTTCTTTCATTTACCTTGTAGCAAATTACGGCTTTTTTAAAATCTTTTGCTTCCAGAAGGAGCACCTTTTGGCTTAAAAAGGCTTCCACGACTCCTAAACAATTTTCAACCCGACCTGCCGTTACATTGGCATTCAGAGTTTCTGAACCACATTGAACAACATGAATTTTATATATAGGTAGAATGGTATTGCCGACAAAGACAAGGGAGACTGGAATGGCCATTTCTGGCTTTTTAGCCGTCGTCAGCCAGCCATACCCAAGCCCGAAGTGTGGAACACCCGAGGCTCGAACTCGCGACCTATTGGTTTAGAAGTCAACGCCTCTACTCACCGGGCCACTCGTCCATAAGGCACAACGGAACGAGTGAGTTCCGTATGAACGATCTGTGAGCGCCCCCTAACATTAATTTTATATATGCCAATATGGAGAGAACACATAGGGCTTATAAAACTTTTTAATGCATATGAACAAGGTTGTTAACGTTATAAATAGCGTCAATAAATGCATTTTTGCAATGCTGTACAAATGGACGTTCCACGGTCTTAAGAATTTCATAATTAAAAACTTTTTTAAACCAAAAGACAGATTTGCATCAAGTGCAAACTTTAAAGAAAACATAATGTGCTACCAATTGAGTAAAAGACGGAATATTTTTGTGCAGTTTCTCTAAAAATATAATCGAATCCATAAGGATATCGAAACCCAATGAAAAAATTCATGCTAATTAGGTTGCCAATTTTGCAATGAATAGTTTTTGCAGGCGACCGGAAAGAATTTCGATGGTCGGCATCCCGATGTCACGGGAATGTGTTACTATTATTCCGCACGAGACGTGTTATTACAACTATACGAGAGCAGTTTTTTGAGATTGGAAACACATTTCATAACTTCAATCAACAGTTCATGAGTCAGCATCTCCACTGTACATCCTTCCGACTCGCCTTTCAGAGGAAAAAAAATATATATACATATATATAAGAAGAAAAGACGATCTCGGGAACCATAGTTTTACTGTCCTGAGGTTTCAAAAGCATACAAGCTCCCATTGTCGGAGATGAGTGTGATATCGCGCCTCACAGGATTTATAAGTAAGTGACGGTCATGTCAAGACTGGTTTTTTTTACATATGAAGTCAGGGCGGCAGGGAGGGAGGGGCGGGGAGGGAGTCCTAGAGCGTCTTCTCGCCGGATGAAGGAGGGAGGTGGTGGAGCAGCTTTAGTGGTCACCAGCGCCTGCACACAGGCCCTGTGGCGGACGAGGGGAGGGAGGGTGACGTAAAGTACACGATCGACATCGGGTGGCGGCGTTGAGACGTTGGTGGTCGTCGTCCGTACTTTCATTGACCCTAGCTGTCGTCCAAGGATGGCAAACATGTTTACGCCGCGGCGACTGTACGTTTTCTCGTCCGCCGGACTAGTAGATGGAACGGCTGTGGTGACGGCTGCGCCTTCGTCGGAACCAGGTTGAGGGATGACTGAGAGTGCATACGCCATGGACTTGCTCATGTCTGGATTCATATTTAGTCTGGGTTCACGTCTGCTCATTTTTTTACTGAGTTGCATCCGAAGGGCTTGGTAGGCAGCGGGAAGAGCCACACAACGGTTGATGGAGGTTGTCCCTGTGTGACAAGCCTCGATTGTTTCCCTGGCTATGCGGTCGCTTCCTCGGCCATATATATAGGATATACAGTACCTGTGCTAACTCATGAAATGCCGAGGTCAAAATTATAGTGGACAATGTAGTGTATTTTTGGTGTCGTTATTTGTGTTTATTTGGTTGAAATAAGGACGAAAAGTCCGTTTTCTGAAGGAAAGTTTGATAC
>CACRXP010000272.1:241036-253083 GCA_902702965.1 Spirometra erinaceieuropaei | reverse complement strand
TGCTTTATTTCTTTGGCACATCGTTTATTTTCCGCTATCATACTTTGGGAGCCGTAGTGTTTACCGATTTTGCGTTAAAGGCGTTAACCTGTGTTAATTCGTGACATTTCATGAGTTAGCACAGGTACTGTATATATATATGATAGAAGGGAAGATGCGCGCTCCCCGACACAAACGAGAAGAAGAAGAGACGATTTCGGAAACCATAGTTGTATTGCTCTGACGTTGCAAAAGCAAACAAGCTTTCATCGTCGGAGGGGAGTGTTGTACCGCACCTCACAGTATTTATAGGTGGTGATGGCGCCAGAGACAGACGACAAAAGGTCGGAACTACGCTACCTTCAGCGCCTATTCATGGCGAAATTTTATAAAACGCGACAGGCAACCTGTGCTAAGCCGAAACCTAGTGACAGAATGGCCAAAGTCTGGAGAGCCCTTCCCTGAGGCGGTCTCCCGTCTCCTAATGCCACCCATCAGCCAGAGTCAACAATTCGACATCTGGTCATGAGACCTAATAGCCCCTGCCACCTGGTGAAATAACAAGCGCGATTTATCGGCTCCAATGCAGCTCCTGCGAAATGAAATACATTGGAGAGACCGGTAAACGACTCCAGACTCGTGTTGGAGAACACATGGGGGCCGTAAGGAGGATGGACCCGCTGTCCCTGGTGGCAAAACACTGCGCAAACTCTGGACACACATCGCTTTCCAGAGTGCCGAAATCCTGGGCCGAGGAAACGATCGCGTGGCCAGGGAAACACATGAGGCCTGGCACACCGGCACGAACTCCATCAACCGCTGTGTAGCGTTTTCCGAAGCATACCGAGCCCTACGGATGCAGCTAAGAGGACAGAGGAACAAAAGCGGGTTACGAGGAGAAAGGAACTCATTTACGGCCGGGTCCATGGGAGACAAAAACGCAGCTGTACTTCAACTTGGATCTGGCGAAGGTGTATTCGTCACAAGAGTCGCGACACCCATATATCTGACGGACGGTCGCAGTAACATAAACGGATCCGACGAAGGTGCCAGCTTCACTGCTACTTATCCGACCGTCACGGGGTCGTAAAGAAGATTGCCAGCGTAGGACGAGAATTACGGTCCATGCGAACACGTCCGATGACGGATAGCGCCCGAAAGCCGGCGCCCGTCGAGATGTAAACCCGCTGAAAGGAGACCATCACCACCTATAAATACTGTGAGGTGCGGTACAACACTCACCTCCGACGATGAAAACTTGTTCGCTTTCGAAACGTCAGGGCAATACAACTATGGTTCCTGAGATCGTCTCTTCTTTTTCTCACATATATATATCTCGACAGATTTCAAGTCCCGTTGCCAGGGCGTGTGCAGTGCAAACGACATCTGGAAGCCGCTTATGTCACTCCACATGCCTCATCCAGATGTTGACTATCAGTGCCGAAATAAATGCTGAGATCAGCTTAAGATCAGTCCTACGTTCTCTGTTAAAGAGACTATTGGTGAAGAGACGTGTCGACACACAGCGGCCACCTTTTTACGCACGCAGAAAATCCCACGACCGGTTTTTTCGCTGTCAGTTGCTTCTGTGCAGAAAGAGGAGAGGGTGGGGTAATTTTACGCGAATTGGACAGCCTGGGTTTGTTTGTTTGCGGAGGGCAGATATATGTGCCTCCTATGAGTGAGGAGTTCGACGACGAACAACTGATCAGTGTTTGTGGCGTATGTCGAGCTTATGTCGCCGAGCAGTGGCAAATGAAATATGTCAGTTGGAAAAGATGTGCAAATAGCATTTTTAAGGGCTTTGTGGCCACGGTATAGAGAAAGACCCCACTTACCTCTCAGTTGACTGTGAATCGTGTCATCTGGGGTTTCGCCTTGTCCCACATTTGCAGGTTGTTGCAACAATTACTCCGCCAACAACGACTTCTCCCCACGACCTGACACCTAAACTGAAAATCCGTTATTTTGTAAAATTTATATTTTTTCTATTGTTTGATAGCTACTCTCATTCGCGTTGTCGTACGATAGTGTAGGATAAGACTTGTGGCACAAATTCAGGCAATATTTGTGTTTTTATTAAATGTTTAGCTTGCTTTCTAGCGTGGTGCTCCACCAATAAAACTCTTTTTACCATAAATCACGGATGACACGATCCACAGTCTACTGCCAGTTAAGTGGGAGCATTCTCTATACCGTTGCCGGTTTCGCCTCTGCATTGTCGCAGGCAAATATATGCAGAAAAGTCCCACCGGGACGATCCTTCGAACGATGTAACGTTGCTTACAGTTGGTACATCTAATTCGCGGGAGACTAGATCATGGGTTAAAATACACCACATTTCTCAATAAAATGTATTGGATAATCTGAAGGATTTTGGATATGTTCCCCTTAAGGTGTAAGAGGAAATCGCGACTCAAGATGTTTGTCCTGTTTGTGTTTGTTTTTGACGATTGCACACAATTGTTTGAAGACATAAATTTTCATCAACACTTTGTTGAATTGAAAATCAAGTTGAAAAAATATCTAAGGCTATGATTGGATAGGCACCCACAGAATAAAGCGCAATATTTGAACAAAGTGGACCCTCTAGCTACCTTCACTACAAGAACTCAGCCAAGAATTCCGCGTTTATTACGACTAACTGAGATACCAACCCAGTATACATTGACTGACCGATCTCTTGAAATGTTGACCGAAATTCAGAAATGCGTTTTCGATTAGGAAGTATTGCTTATGTAAGTTGTAATACTGATTATCATGTGGCGTAATCCTATAATATTTTGGACCCGTAGTATGTCGGAATTTTAATGCAGTTCTTTTCGACTTCTTGTAGAAAAAACGCTTGGTAAAACTGACTATTTTAGTAGCATGCATTTCTCAAACCGATTTTCGACGGTCATATAAATTCAAATGAAACTTAATAAAAAACATGCATGAAAAATGCTCTCTTTTACTCGTTTGGTAAATGAGCACATTATCTTCATATTTTACACCCTAAAAAGCTTATCTTTTTGTTTTAATATATTTGCTTATCATGAAAATTTTTAGACACATACAGCATCGCAAATGCCTGTTTATCAGTGCTCCTCATGAAATATACAAACAAACTACGCATCCACTGAAAAAAATTATGAAATCTGTATGCAATATTCTTGAAGGCATAGAGAAATGTATGATTCCTCTTACGCGGAAGGCTTGCACCTTGAAGACTGAAGTCGCCAAACCCTAATGCAGCGGCTGATCTGGCTCAAAATTATTCGAGGGTTGGGAAAGCTTTCAGGACCAAAATATGCACCTCTTTTGGATATAAAATGTAAAGTAAATGGGATTTTCTACCAAACGAGTAAATCAGGGCATATTTTATGCATGCTTTCTTTAAAATATATTTGAACTTATATGGCAATCGAAAATCAGTGTGAGAAATGTATGCTACTTATCTAGTCATTTGCACCGAGAGCGGTTTCAACGGGAAGTTAAAAAGAATAACGGTAACAATTGGGAGATGGCACCCAAAAATTCCTTTACCGATGAGAATATGCCGGAGGACTGCATGAGTGTTCGTCCACAGGCTGATGAAAGGAATAAAATAAGGGTATTTTACTGAGTGCCGGAAAACTTTCAAAGCATACAATCCCAGACAGACGGTGTCATCAGCTGAGCAATTTCACAAAATAGCAATTCTCGTCTGGGTCAAGTGCGGCGATGTTTTCAATCACGTCTTCTGTGTTTATTGAACGTGCAGTTTTGAAAGCGAGGATATGAAGGCATAGGGTCATGAACAGCACAAAGTAGAACGTTTCCTTTAGCCAACTGCATTCCGCTTTTAATCCCCTATTTAAAAAAGCAGTTAAGCAGGGAATACGAGCTGGATCGACTTCATATTATCTGCCTCTTCAAGTAAATCCGACACCGCGCACATTTTTGTTGCCATACAGTGATGAGGTAGTATTATTTATATTTATCCTCACGATCGAAGGCCCCACCCGTAAAACCCCTATTACCACCTGTCCCGTAAGACAGGCTGCTTTGGTTGGGCGCATTTTTTTGGGTGCCACCTTCCAATTGTTACCAGAATAACATTTAAAGCCGACATCCTAGGCACACGACAATCAGTATTACAATGCTATCTGACTCATTCTTCCTAATAGTAAACGCAGTTCAGGACTTGGGTCACCATTTCATGTGATAGGTCACGCACTGTACTACGCAGCCTGGAACCCACCATTTCTAAATCAACAACCTAACTATAAATTCAAGTAGTAATTGACTTTTGGCATATTCAAACTGCTTGAATGAGAACCGAATTTGAAAAATCGGTTACCTCATCGAATAGCTAAGGCAAAGCGTGACATTGGGCTTTTGGTGGGAACCTCATAGTGCGGCTCATCAGAGCATTGGCTGTGGACAGGCATTGTCACTGCCGTCGTGGGTCCGAATACCAAAAGACAAGTGGATTTTTTATAACTCTGGCTATGGCTGCCTGACGTCGGCTAACAAGCCAGGAATGGCGTTTGTCTCTGTCGATAATATTATTCGGATCCACTTAAGTCTTTTTAGTTCGTCAAACAATGAACTGGTACTTGCGTTAGTAAAATTCAGCCCGGAGACACTTCCTCCTCTGCCTAATTTGGCTCTGTTTCAAAGAATATTTACATGGTTAGGAAAAGGACAAATAAACAACATCAACAGCTCAATCCTCGCGCACATGGTAGACAGAGACAACCGTGTGGACGCCACAGAGGCCCTCAAAGTGATTTACAAGGTCCCATCAAGCTATCCAAAACTGCTTGGGCAGCGCTTGTTGGCTACGGTAGAGGCGGCTGCAATCAGGCTACGCGGACCGGTACTAGCGCACAGAAGAACTTTATACAGGTCCCACAGTTGCCATGACTCAAAGCCAGCAGGCCGGCCACCCGCATGGAATTACCTTTGCCGGAACTCAACTTCTCCCTGGAGCTGACTGGAATTGTGGTGTTTCACTTTCCCCCTCCCCACCTCAAACCCGAGCTACAGCTTAATTATCTAGTTGCCCGTATCTTTTAATTAGCCATATAAATGTACAGGCCTGAAGAGAATTTATCGAAAGCAGACATATGCTCGCCAAATTACCTTCTGAATTTTACAATGGAATTTTCGCAACTTCACGTTTTTTACTTCGTCAAAAAATGGAGTGGCACCTACGTTAGCAATATTCTTTCCGGAGAAACTTCCTCCTCTGGCAAATTTGGCTCTGTTTCAAAGAACAATTTCATGACAGAAATTTGAATACTTTAAACGAAATCGAGAGGGTACAATTCGGCAGGTTTATTGACGATGACTTAAAACTGCCCAACGGGGTGTATATGCTTTGCTATATTTTTTGGTTGTCAACTGGGTTCTTTGGTGGAAAATGATAGTTAACAGAAAATACCACGCTAGTTAGTTTACCATCTAGAAGAGCATGCGTAAAAGTGGCAAAATTTGTCCAATTACATCGATAACTGAACACAGGCTTAAGTACAGGGTAATTCGGAGGACCAGTTTCCAGGTGGTTGGACCTTTATGCGATTTAAATGCATTTTTAAGCATTTTATTGCTTTAAATGCGTTTTGGAAAGCGTCTGTTTTAAGTAGGCCATCTGCATAAACATCCCGATATCTCTATTTCTTCAGTTTAGAGGCAATAATCCTCCGTTTTACGAGTTTTTCCAAGAGACTTCTTTTATATTTAACATTATGTCCGTCAACGAACTCCGCGCACTCAATTTGGTTATCGTATTTCCATGTTTTTTTTCCATCCTGTATTCTGGTTAGATTTCGCCTTTTTTGCCTTAAAATTTGCATAACACTTTTTGCAAATTTTGCCTTGTCGATGCCAAAGTTGGACCTTCTTTCTATCTGAAGAGCACCGGAGTGGACTGAAAAATTATTTCCCACTCTGATCTCTATGAAATTACGTTATCCTTTTTCAACTTGCCTGATTTACGCACTATCGCCTCTTTCGTTAGCTTATCGCCTAATCCCCTGTCTAGCGTACCGATACTCAAAAATTCAAGAAAGTACGTCTGACGTTCGTAGGTAGAGGCCTAACATATGCAATTTTCTTGCGTTTAGGTTAGAATGGGTTCGTGATTAAATTAAGTGTCCACAGCAACCCGTAAGCACTGACTAATACCCTTCTTGTGATAACAACGAGTAGTTTATTCTGATTGCAATGCTAATGAGCATGTGCGGCGTTCAGTTAAGCCTTGTTCTTCGTAAGTCTTACAAAAGATATGCGCATTTTTCCTCAATGGTTTAATTCGATACTAATGCCGAACCACCTCCTGCATAGAAAATACATTTACTGCAACTTTTTTTCCTTTACAGGGGAACGCGTTTTATAAAAATGCTATTTTTGAAGCAGATTTTATTGGCACCAAAAGCCCAAATGAAAATTAATCCTTCCGTCCGCGAATGCAAGGCGACAAAAGGATATAAAAGCACGTTATTTGCAGGAAAATGAACGTGTATTTTCTGCAATGGTAATCCAATGTGGTAATCCGCAATATCGTCTTTTTCAAATCGGCAAAAACATCAAACACTTGTTTTAATGTTCCCAGTGTTTTTAGCATAGGCAAATATTCCATAAGTGATTTCGCAAAGATCCTCCATTAGGCAACTTTTTAAAATATTGAACATATTATGGAATACCCCTTGAACGCCTTTAAGGCCTGATTTAAAACCAGAAAAGTCCCACTTTAAGCAGTTTATGCAATACTTTAGTATTCCTATGTCCACTTTATGGTACAGTTGCAATCATTAAAGGAGGCCTTTAAGAAGGTAAAATTAACAAATTTGGCTCAGATTTAAAAAAGCGAGTCTTCAAGCCTGTGACAGAAAGAGTATCAGCATCTGGCAGAGAAGAGTACGAATGGGCTAGCCGTTTTGAAGTTCCTTGATTTTACTTTTGATAAATATTAAAGTATGTTCACTTTTATCGGTGGGATATCCTAGTAAAGAACTGATTAAAAAGTTTACCTAGGAGAGAACGTGAGTAGAAACGCAGGGCGACATTCGTTGCAGACAACCCATGGGAGAAGACCCGGTAGATGGACCCATTCAGGTTCTCGGTCTACTCAAAGAGCTGTGAGGCTTACCTCTTTCTTTCACTTTGGACTTAGTCCTTGGAATTAAAAATTGCAAAATTGCTTTAGGCAGAGGAAATGTTTCCTGATATGTAACGAGCGGTTGCAAAACGCGGATCAGAAACGTAGACAGTTAGGAGGGATTTTGAAACAGATTCGCATAGGCGACTATCGTCAAATCAAAATACAGGTAAGTACGAACTTTACGAAAACGACTATATTGGCTGACGGGTTTACATACAATTTACTTGAATTATGCGGGCGCGAGAGTATGTGCATAGAAAAATATGTGCCTTTTTCTGAACGGAAATGTACGCCTTGTTTCTGGACCCTAGACATCAATGCAGAGACAGGCCAGGTTAAGAATTATCCGGGACTTTGAAAATCAGTTTAAAAACCACACGATTGTATGTACCCGAAAACAAACCTTGAAGAGTACGCGATCTGGTTCCCAGTTAGTGCAATGGAATTTATTCTTGTGCCTTTTTTCACGAAATTTTTTTCAAGCTTTCTAAGGCATGAGGAATCCACGGAATTATTCATAACACCCAATTAGTCCTGTTTTGACGAGTGTGGCCTTTTGCAGGCTGCCAGAAAGACGAGCATCTAAAAGCCCCAATCCCCGTGTGAGTGAAACTGCAGCCCGAGGTTATGATGTGCGATAATCGCTACTATACTCCCACTTAAGTAGTCCCTATCAAAACGCGCTTTATAATTGCAAGTAAGAGATAGGCCGGTCACTGTACAAAAACATCCCTCCATCGCACGTGCTTGCGCGGACTCTGTCCTGTCCGTTAAGCGCGTATCGTGAGTCAATTTGACTCCTGTTTTAATCGAGCGTATCTCTAACGCAGTCCATTCTAGTGGGCATTCCTTTGGAGACCTAGCTTGCTAATGCAGTTTACCTTAATCCAGATGGTTTCCACTGTGAACCTCAAGCTATCGTTAGTATTCGAGTCAGATGACGACATCAAGTATGCCATGACACCGATAAAAGAGCAGTTTGCTAATAATTTGGTGAAGAGCCTTGCTGCCGACCATCTTTCATGTGTTTTCGGCCATATGTTCTCAATGGTTGTATGTTGTCCGTTAACTCTCTGATGAGGTTATACACACGTCTCACATTTTCGGTATTTAATCATGTCCAGTTACACTTAAGGACACTAAATGCTGCTAAAACAGCAGATTTCCTGTTGCGGCATCCAGCAAGCAGGGCTGATGATTAGGCGTGGTGGGCTCATTTATCTATGATCCTTAACTGCACACTTTGCCACCTTCACTGACTGGGTCCATGGCTTTATAGCTGCATACAGCAATAACGTCCTTGTTGCTTTTTGTAATTTTTTAAAAAAATAACTGCGAAACTGAAGGAGATCAGCATTTATATGGCCTATAAGCTCATACCGAAATTTTAACTGTATGAATATTTGGGCCGAAGTCCATCAGCCACAGCAATTCGCGTACGGAATAATCTCCCAGTTTAGCCGACGTAATTGCTTTGTCCGCAATTGCACCAGATCCGGTAAACGACTGCAGAAGTTTCGTGCCGTGGAAATGGGTCTTTCGACCTCATGACTTGGCGCCTTATGGTTGCTTCAGGCCTGTGTGCAACCCCAAATCCGAGTGAAGTGGGAAGACGACTGGCGGCTTCCGAGACGTTCTTCACGTACGGAAGAGCCCGCGAAAAATTTGGGGCCGGTTGGATTTGGCCTCTGGTGTCGTTTTCGCATGCACTGGTTAACAAGCGGCCGCTTCATCATCATCATCATCATCATCATCATCATCATCTTCTTCTTCTTCTTCTTCTTCTTCTCCAGAGCCCATAGCATCAAATTTCCAGTGGTGAGGAATGTGTTGATGTGTCGTGAGGATGCATTCTCCGGTGTCGCCCCTGTTTTTTCTTCCCTCTCCTCCAGTCAACTGTCTGCGTCTGTCGACCGGCTGGTGATAAGACTGGGCGCAGTAGTTGATGCGACGTGGAGACTAACTTTCAGAGCCTGTCACTACTCGCGTGCACAGCGGAAGTTTTGGACTAGCGCGGAAATATCACCACCCGCGGAACAAGTGCCGCGGATCCTTCTGGCCCGTGGGGGCGAGGGTTGGGGCTAACTCCCAGTGCAGACATACATTGTTGTTCGTAGTCAACTTTCTTGCACGCCACGCTTGGATAAAAACTGTTCCATCGGTGTGTCTTATTACTGGTGTCAAGTGTACCGGCGGTCTCTCGCCTGTTGACAACGGTAGCGAGAGTGTTTGGCGACAGTGGCTTCGCATCGACTGCCTTCTCCATTCTTGCTGTCCACGACAGTTCTCCATTCGGCTGGAGTTCCCGCTCGACCTTCAAATTTTCTCCTTCGAGCTATTGTTTCCACTTACCCATCTGATTTATATGCCTTCTTTCATTTTTCACTGAAGGCGTCGCATCAGGACATTCTGCATCGTCCATTACCACTCCTGAAAGATACGAACGGCGTTAGTGACTGCCATTGTTACACCCCTTTATTTATTTATTCGTTCTACCCCTTGAGCCCGCAATGAGAGACATGTATGCAGAGTTTAGGGTAAGGAGATTCCATAATAACAGCACAGGTATTACCAAAAGCCCATACACGAGTGTTTCGCTGATATTCTGTCGCTGCATGACACAAATGCTAGGGATTCAGCTCGTCAGTAGGTACTCCAGCGTTCCCCGTCTGCTTTCTGGTAGAGACTCCAATTTAGAAATAGTTCCCTTTTAAATTCCTCAGATATTAACTGCGAACGTGGGGTAGATCAGTATACTCTAGGCGTATAGGCTGAGATCGAAGTTTTATTTGTGTATATAGGCTTTTGGCTAGTACCTCTACAGGCAGTATGGAACCCCTCTACCCTAAAGTACAGTAGATGGCCTAACTCATGATATGTCAACCAACATTCCGAAATACGTTTTCACTTCGAAAAGATTAATTAAGTGGAGTTGTAAGACTTATCATCCTGCAGCATACTTCTATAATAATCCAGCTACTCCAGGATGCCGGTTTTGGAATGAATGTCTTTTCGGCCGCATGCAAAAATCATATTCTGCAAAAATGCCTGCTTAATTAGCATGTATTTTTCGCACTGATTTTCGATGCCCTTTATCACTCAATTACATTTCATGATAACCATTTATTAAAATATTAATTCTCTTGCTCATTGGGTAGAAAATTACGTCTTCTTCTAATTTTATGCTCGAAAGAACAATATCATTCGATTTTAAAAAAGTTTCTATTTGTAAGATTTTTTAATACCATGAAATCGCGATTCATAAATCGTCATGCCTCCGCATTTACCAATGTGACATGTAAAGTTAACAATATGGCTCAAGTCCACTGCTAAAATTTATGAACACCATATAATCTCCTCTTAATACAGTAGAGGAATGAATAGTTTTCCGTTCGCGAAAATTTACAGCCTGTAGTTTGCAAGCCCTGAATACAAGGGTAACGGTATGTCGGGTTCAGAATTATTCAGGAATAGGAAAAATTTTTGGCAAACCGGATTATACCTTTCCTTCGAGGGTAAAGTTATCAAAAGACGTAATTTTCTACCCGATGAGCAAAAGAACGAAAATTTTATGCATGTTTTCCATGTAAAATGCACGTTTTATGATAGGCCATTTTTACAGAGTATAGTTTTTGCATTCAGACGGAAATAAGTTCGTCCAAAGCCCAGATCCTGGTGCAAATGACTTATTATAAAATAATGCTGCAAGATTATTACTTTTACTACCCTACTTAAATAATTCTTTCGAAAAGAAAACGCCTTTTACAATTTCCGTTGATATTTCGTGAGTTAGCCCAACTACTGTATACTACTAGCTGTCTGTCGGCAGGTAATGAATATTACGCGGTTGCCCGTTGTAGCAGATGGACTTCGACGAAAATAGTCATACATAAGAAAACTTCGGTCTGCGCCTATACTGATCTACTGTAATTTCGCAGTTAACTTCCGAGTAAATTAAAAATCGTGAGAGCAGAACTTCTTGCTCGTTCGTTTGGGTGTCATGTAATGTTTTGTGAACAATATGTTCCGAAACAGAGAGACACAAAGATGAAGAACCGACTGTTCATCAGAGCCCCGAAGAGAACAAAAACAATCCTTACCCCTCACCCTGATAAGTTTGATTTTGCCCTAGTAAGACACGTAGCTAGAGCGCGCAAACCAACGAAAGGGGTGAGAACGTCCGCCTGGTAGAAGTTTAAGTCCAGATGTGGAGAAGACGGTTCAGCCAAGAGAGACAGATTGAGCAGTCCGAAGTCTGGTCTATAAGTTAAATGTATATGAATGAATTGGATATATATATGTATGTATGTATATATATGTATGTATAATGTTGGTAAGGTGATACAGACAAAGACAAAGGAGACCGGAATGGCCATTTCTGGCCTATTAGTCGTCATCAGCCAGTCATACCCAACCCCAAGTGGGGATCACTTAAGAGTAGAGCATGTTCTGTAACCTGATCGGTGAGCGCCCATTTGTCATAATTGATGTTCCCAATCAAAACTGACAGGATAACGGGTCGGTGGCTCAATGGTAGAGCGTCAAACTTCATGACCAAAGATGCCGGCTTCGAATCTCAAGTGATCGACACTTGGGGTTGGGTATGACTGGCTGATGACGACAAATAAGCCAGAAATGGCCATTCCGGTCTCCCTTGTCTTTGTCGGTATCACCTTATCAACATATATCACTAGTCGCTGTGCGACTGTCTGCGAGGGTTTAAGTATGAGCCCTAAGGCACAACAGAACGAGCATGTTCTGTAACCTGATCGGTGAGCGCCCACCTGTCATAATGTATATATATATATATATATATATATATTATGACAGTGGGCGCTCGCCGATCAGGTTACGGAACATGCTCGTTCCGTTGTGCCTTGGGGCTCATACTTAAACCCTCGCAGGCAGTCGCACAGCGACTAGTAGTAGACATAGA
>CACRXP010000272.1:173805-238295 GCA_902702965.1 Spirometra erinaceieuropaei | reverse complement strand
CCGACTGCGCCAGGTGCGTCTGTGCGCATGTTTGTGTTTCTGGTCTCAGCTGCTGGTGGTCAGGGTTATGATTGGCTGAATGAAGGCAGAATAAGCCCGAAACAGTGCTGTATCAATCTACCCGCATTCTCTGTCGTCCCTCCTCGCTGCTATATATATATATATATATATGTACGAAAAAAGATATTGACCGGGAAATTGTAAACTAACATCGAAGAATAGAACAGGATACAAGAAAAATGTTTGTATGAACGGTAACCCTGTTATAGGGAAAGAGGTTACCATACTAGCAGCACTAACACTGGCAAGCGTTCGCCAGAATCACGTGTTTACCACCCGAAACGATTTTTGAATCTTTTTAGCGGTGCTAATTACTACAATGTTCATCAAGTTTCACAACTGTTTCTCTGCTGTCATTGGTAGACAGGAGAGCACAAAAAGCCTGCGTGCGCGGCATGGGCCTCCATTAAAATGCTCTTGATATTCTTCTCCTCCATGTATACAATAGTTTTGCAACTTTGACTGAAAGGCAATATCCAGTGGATTAAACTTGGACTCCGTTCAGCAGTCCGTTTTTGCTGCTTCTAGTTTCCCGTCCTCGCAGGTCCAAATTCGTTCTTTCTTCTTGGACAGCTTCTTGAAAACCGATCACCTACTTTCCACCACTCTGTCCCATTCACTCTACTCGGACCAGTGAAGACATGCTGATGTTAGACAGCGGCAGGAAGAGGGAGGAGGTTTTTTAATGAGTAGCTCAAACAGGCAGAAATGACCACCGCTTGCCTCTCACTGCGAGGCCCTGGGGCGTTTGGCTAATGAGTTGAGAAGGTTTCACTGTCCCTGGGGAATCGACCGACTGATCACTAAAAAAATTGGTTTTTATCGCGAACACAATGTCATCTGGCCTGCCCGGTGAACCAGAACACTCCTCATCACCCGCAATGGTCTGCCCCTTCAGAAGATCACTTACATATGATTGAGTGTTGGCCATTGAGCGACAGGCGGAGGATGTGCTTTAGATGCGGTGCTACAAGGCGAATCATGAGTAGCCACTTTTGTCACGAAATCGGGATAAATTTGCAAGTCTCGCTGTCAGGTGATCTGGCCTCTTCGCAACCTCACCCAGTAGCGAGAGAGTCGGACAGTTCGTGCGGATAAAGTGGAAAAGCCTGGGAATCGCCCCTTTTTGTTCAAGGGACTTTTTGGGAAAGGTTTATTGTTTGTTGATCAATAGAAAAACTAGGGTGACATTGTCGACAACTCGGGGTGCCCCAAATCAAACGGAGTCCGTTAGATAGTCTTTACTGAAGAAGGCAGCGACGACAAATGTTTCAGCAAGCTATGTCCCAGTCATTGATGTTGTTAGCTCTGGTCCGAGGTGTGGCCCGCTCCGGGATCCTGTCTGTCTGCAACCAATCAGCAGAGGATAGGATTTTCACTCAAGATTTCGTAAGTGTCGTCAGAGGATTTGTCAAGATAGGACTACATGCTGTGAGTCCATGGGCGAAATAGGTACGAATCTTCTAAAAACGACAAACTAGTGCACAATCTGTCGTCAAAGGAGTTGACGAAGGATCATGTGCAGATTTTACGGCACGCTGCTTATTTCAACACGGCTGACGCCAAACCTATAACACGGATGCAGCGGTGGAATCGATTCTTAACCAAACGGTAGTTTCGGAGGACAGTAAGAGTCTTATCCGACACTAAGTGTTATCTCTCCTCATGACTCACAGGCTATGAATGCACTTAGGAGACTCAAGGCCGACATATAACTCGTCATCATGCCTGCGGAAAACGGGCGTTCTATGAGTGTATTATTTAGGACGGACTACCTTCCAAAAGCCAAAGGTTTACTGGAGGACCGGCTATTCGATGGTCCTTGTGTAAACAAACCTGCAAAAATGCTGATACGTGAAAATAATGGTACGTTGTTGGCACCGGATAACTCCTGTGCAATAACACCGACCGAAGAACGCATGGCGAGACTTCAAGTCACGGCTCTGATCCAATTGTATACCCTCCAAAAGTGCATTAAGAGGGCGCTCCTCTCCGAATCATCGTATCACTCAGAGGTACTCTAACGTACGACTGGCAAAGTGGCTGTTCCTGTGTCTCAACTGCCCGACCGCTGAGTCAGACCCCACGGTCTATTCGTCAGCACAATTCCCGAAGAAACTTTTAGCGGTAAGTCTCCTTCCAAAGTATGCCATGTAATTCTTTACTTCGATGAAGCGCGATCTGACGATCCATCTGTAAAACAAATACGATGAAACGGTGAATCGGCTTGGACACGCCCAAACCGTTGGTCCTCCATCGCCACAGACAGAAATTCTGGGCCCGGAATGCTGATGACACATTTGCCGTTATCGACCGGGATCAACTTCCGACATTCAAAGAACGTCTCAACGCTGCCTACAGGGACATACAATTTACGATAGAGAAGGAATAAAACAACCAACTAGCCTTCCTTGATGTCCTTGTATGCCGCACAGATTATGTTGGCCTAAATAGTAAAGGGTCTATGAAAGCAACGGATACGACGCAAGTACTGAACTTTAACAGCAGCCACTCAATCAGCCATAAATCCGGTCGTGTGAGGACCCTATCGGCATTTTGAGACGCATTGCAGTCAGCCGGGTCACAAGATTGACAAACTACAATATCTTCGAAGCGTGTTCAAAGCCAACGGCTACTCGCAGAACTTCTTCAACCGGTGCATACGCAAATGCGACGAAAGGTCAAACCGCATTGACCCCAAATTTTGGCGAACGCTCCTGTTCGTGAAGAACGTATCGAAAGTCGTCGACTACTTTCTCGCATCACTCGGGTTATGAGACCGAATAAATCACTGCAATGGCAGGAAACGTCCGTAGACGTTTATCGGATATGGTGCAGTTGCGGACAAAGCAACTACGTCAGAGAAACTAGAGGACTGCCCCGAACATGCGGGAAGAGTGCGGAGAAAGGACTCTAACTGTCAATTTGCGGCTCATTCGACGAGATCCGGCCAAGCATTCAAATTTGACGAGGACGAAATTCTCGCGAGAGATGACAACCACGTGAGCCGGCAGCTGCTTGAGTCATGGTTTACTGGCCCCCAGTTCATTAACAAGTGCAATGATCTTCACATTCCATACTCGGTGATGAGACTTCGCTTACTCTGAGTAATTGAGCACGCGGGGAGCTCACAGGTGAACACTTTTCCCAACACCAGGGTCGGTGGGTCGGATTGTCGAGCAGTCATCACACTAACATTCAACGCACGTGATGAAATCGCAGAAATTAACGGCGCGAATGCCGGCCATCCAACGGGCATCACACCACGTGCAACTATCCCGGATGAAGTCGGGAGCCGCGACTTTTCATAAGTATGCGGTTGCATGGCGGCTGCATCCTATAAATTCTGCAGCCCCTTGTGCATGAACCACCCTTATTTGCTTTTGCCTCTGATGATGGGTTCGAGCAGGAATCCGAAACGTCAGGCTAATAAAGCTCTTGTCGCAGCGATTGTGTCCCCTTGTTCAATATGGCAGGAAGTCGACCGGCATCAGACTGTGGCCGCGTTGAGTGCTGCATTGTACAAAGAGCAGACCTCTTATTGATCGATGAAGAGGAAGCAGACGGCAGCGCTGGCCAAAACCTCATATCTGGCCACATCTGTGACTACCATACTCGGATAGGGATACACATTAAAAAATTACTTATCCCTCATCACATAACTATGTGTCGTGCACTTCCTCTTCTGGTCGGCCTCGGCAACTAAAACAGACTCCTTGACACCCAACGCTGCAGACTTTGGAGTCTGATGACCACATTCTTGAACTTACAGTAATTTGGTTACCTCATGAAATGTCAACCCAGTAATTCCGAAATGCTTTTTCGTTTCGGAAAGAGCAACTGTTGTAAAAATACAACATTGTGTAGCATAATTCTACAATAATTCAGCTACCCCAGGATGCGGCTATGGAACTGACTTCTTTCCGGCTGCATGCAAAAACTACACTCTGCATAAAATGACTTCTTATGTGGCATGACTTTTCCCATTGATTTTCGATGCCTCTTAAAGGTCAAATTATATTTCATGGACACATGCATGTAAATATTCGTTCTTTTGCTCATTCGGTATAAAACTACTTCTACTTTCGACTCTATAAGCGAAGGCCGGGCATCATTTGGTTTTAAAAAAAGTTTCTAATTGTGAGATTTTTCAATACCCCGAAACGGCCGTTCATAAAACGTCATGTGCCTTTATTTACCATTGTGGCTCAAATCCACTTCCAAGTTTTATGAACGCCTCCATGATCATCTCATAATACCGTAGAGAAATATATGGTTTCCCTGTGCGGCTAATACACGGCTTGTAGGTTGCAAACTCTGAATGCAAATGAAACAACAGATCGGAATAAAAATTATTCTAGATTTGGAAAGGTCTTTAAGCCTGAATCATCCCCTTCCCTCGAGTAAAAAGTTGAAAGAGGACGTAATTTTCTACCGAATGAATAAAAGGATGAATATTGTTATGCATGTTTTCTACGGAATATAATTGCATTTTTAAGGGCATCGAGAATCAATGAGAAAAATGCATGCTACCTAAGTAGTCGTTTTTTGGAGAGTACAGTTTTCGCATGCAGCCGGAAAGGCGATCGTTCGAATGCCGGCATCCTGAGGGGACTGAATTATTACAGAATTATGTTGCATGATGGTTTGTTTTACAACCCTCCTTAATTAATCTTCTCAAAACGAGAACAAATTTCTAAATTTCGGTTGACATTTCATGAGTTAGGCCACTTACTGTAGATCGGTACCAAAGCAGGTGCCTTACTGATGCGGTAAACCGGTTAGGCCACACCGTAAACAGTTCCCTCTTACTTGTTACGTCTTGCTAAAACTGCGGGCAGTTTCTGCTGTTTGGGGAGTTGCAGTGGACTGCCTGAGAAATTATGGTTCGTTGCGGGGATTACTTGTTACTTCGTTGGGCTGATTATTGAGCTGATTGTGTGCCGCAGCACTTGCGCCCACGAATCAAGACTCGTGAGTTGAGTTGATCCCTCCTCCACGGTTAACCGCTCGTTACACCTAACATCTAGATCTGTAATCATGACTACGGAGGACTTGGGGCCGTGTCATTTTTCGTCATGGATTCGTTAACCTGCGCGGCTGGGTCTGCACCGTCCAGTAATTGAGTCGACAGCTTCTAGCTAGCCTCCATCTGATGTGTGAATCGCTCGACTTAGTCAGAAGGGCGTCTACGCCCTTCGAGGGATTCAGAGCCAACTTGCGGCAGCGTACTTTCCCAATTTATTACAAAACGCGGACACAAGTACGTGTGTTCGAAAGGGCTGTCGGTCTATAAAAATTTCATCTTTCGGCACCTGCTGATGGCTTTGCCAAACAAGCAGATCAAGTATTATCCACCTAAATAAAGTTTACGATGCTAAATTGAGTTTCTAAAGTCGTAGAACAGTAAATAATTGGCGAAATTAAAAGATACAATAGAGGTGACCATACACAATGACGATGAATCGAATAAGTGAAAAATAGTAAGCAGAGGATGCATAAGGAACCTAATAAGCTCTTGTGGATAATCAGCGTGTTAAAATTTATCCAATGGTAGGCCTCGCTGACAGTGTGCCGACCGGCTGGCAGCCTCAGTTTGCGGAGACTTTTAAAAAGGAAACACAAAGTGATAATGCAAAAATAATCCTTTCTCAAAAATTAAATGAGCCGGCTATGATAGGGATTACAAATAATATAGGTACGTGTCAGCCTCTATGAAGAGAAACTTAGCTCAGGAAAGACTGATTAGTTTATGGCGATGGCGGAGGCTGCTGAGTCTTGCGGTGTTTTTGAATTCCCAGCGAGAAATCTGCTCATTTTGGTGTTCTCAATCCATCGCTGTCTGCCTTTTGTACCTCTGGAAACGAAAAAACATGTCACGATATGTGAAATATTTATTGACGCAGTCTTTCCTTGGATTTACTGATTTCAACACTTGATATAGTACGTTGCGTTCGAAGGCCCACATTTATCTGATCTGCACAGCAACGGAGAAGATGGGTGTCAATCACAGCGGGCCGCGAAAAATATGCTGTTACACAAATTCAAACTAAACAGTTATATAGGTAGTAACAGTAATACAGATGTTGAACACTAAACGACTGTAGAATGTGACCGCCAATGACGGACAGAAAATGCCGAATCAGAGGTGTTTTGACGCATATCACAGAGCAGCTGCGCAAGTCGAAATCGGCCGAACATCAATTTCGCAGAAAAAATGATTTGCCACCGTACAAGTGCAGAAGAAAATAATTTTGACTACATTTTCTGCAAAATGTATTTGGACTTACAACGAAAGCGAAATTTACTGGAAAAAATTAGTACCAAGTATTTGATCGCTTTTTACATCTCACGGCTTCTCTGGGGGCGCTAAAATAAAAATGCATTCAAAGCGGGCATCCTGGCATAGCTGAACTCTCCTGTGATTACGCTATATTGATAATAAATATAACAAATCGAAAAAAGCGTTCCATAATGACGGTTGAAGTTTCATGAGACTGGTCAGTAACGACACGTTTTAAAATATTTCCAGTGTACGTCATGGCCGACCTGGCAGTTTGTGCTGCCTGCCCCAGAGTGACAAACCGGCAAAATTCGCAGTGCCATTTGAATTTAGCTCTGGCGGTTACTTTAGAGGCGTGCCCCTCAAAAGGGCATTCACATTCAAGCAGAGTGTAAGTGCTCATGTCAACTGGCATGCAGCCCTTGGTCCTTACTAGCAATCCCAAGACGTCAACCATAACGATCAGCGTGCACGCAAGAGTAGGCTACGCACGCAATGCAGCAAACACTGTCATTCTGTTGCACTTTTGTGTTGGCATCTGTTAATGATGTCGCTGAAAAGTAGGTGGTTAGCTTTGGGACAATGTGGATGCCAACGCGATTGACTCCTGATGGAATGTACTCGGGAGTTGTCTGCTTATTCGGCGGAATATATCATGTCGGAGGCACACTTATAGCAACTTGGTAGTGGGAGTGCTTAGTCTGAGCGTTACAATCATCAGGCTAAATCCCGTGTTGTGAAGAATGACAGGAGTCAGTAGGCTGAGGGGCTTGTTGCCTGGAGAACTTCGAGTTGTCATCTGGAGCTGCAGTAGCCGCTGGCAAAGCTATTGACCGCGCCCAGCCGAGCCAGAGTCAAGCGAGAGAGTTCGTGAGACAGTGGTGTGAACTGCTTTTGACGTGGTGTCTCATTGGAATGTGTCGATTTGTCGAGGGCTGGTGTTCAAGTGGCTTGCGCTGCACTTTTAGAGGGGTGGTTTTTAAAAGTCGCTGCCGGTCAGCGCGTCTGAAACGGCTGAGAGCGAAGGTGAATGGCCTTTGGGCAACGGGGTCTGGAAGAGAAACACCAGACAGGGTCTTGATGGTTGTTCACAACACACTTTTGACCTTCTAGCTGGCTAGTGATCCCTGTGCTCGGCTTCGGAACCAGTAAGTTTTTTTTTCAGGAACTCATGCGGGGCGTAAATGTAGCTCAGATATCGGTGGCAGCAAAAGTCTTTACCATGCCATGCCTCATCCGATGGAGTTTCACCGTCGGCATGAGGTGTGGGGGAAGCGACCTTGAGCGGTGTCTGGCTGAGAATAATTAACGAAGACCTAAGTATATGGACCGGTATCATGACATTGCCAAGTCGCAGCTGAGTAACACGCGGAGCAGGTAATCAGCTGGCGGGGGGGGCAAGCCGGCAAGCCGGGTTGATTGTCGCAGCAGTGCGTTAACTCGCTTTTCAGTAAGTTAACCTTACTACAGTAGCAAAAGACATTCGAGCTGGAGCTTCCGAGGCAGCTCTTTTTGGGAGCTGCTGGATTATGGCCTTCATGGTGGAGAATGGTCTCGGCCTTAGAGGTTTTCCTGTGGACGCGTCTTACGGGGTTTCCATCCGCAAGTTTCCTCTGTAAATATTTGTAGGCAGAGTCTCATTTAAGAACACAGTTCCTTGTGGGAAGCATCTTATTTGCCTTTAAAGTAGCTCGTGACTGAGTCGCGAAGCAGCAGAAGCAACGATGAGCTGTGTATATCAGCTTTAAGCTAGTATTTGTGAAACTGCAGTGGTAAACAAATCTCTGTGTCTACACTGCCTACTACGTCGTTGTCCCCCTAAAGCCGGTGGATATTACGAGCTAGGTCTCGATTAATCTTCTTCAGGGTCATGCGTTAATTTGTGGAGCTATTAAAAATAAAACTGACTAGAAGACATTGGTGTGTTTCTGATACTACAAAGTGGCGTACCTCTCCCCTCCGAATGCGTCAAAAAGGCCCAGTACCGATGGAACACAAGAAATGCGGCAAATCAATCTCAATATATATTAACATAAATTTTCAGGCATTGTTTCAAAATATGCAAGGCAGTTGCGGTAGTCCTGGTGAATTTTACTTCTGCCCTGTTAAAGGTGCGTGAAAATGGCTCCTTCTACGAACTCATGTGATATGCACAAGCGTACGCTAAACGAACGTTTTTCTGATAAATTAATTAGTTGATCGAGTTGAATCAACAGTGGCTGGCCTATCTCAAGAAATTTCGACAAAGAATGTAAAATGCGCTTCTGATTTGATCGACTTACATAGGCAGGGTTATAAAACTAATTGTCTCGCAGCCTTATCCAAAGACGTGCTAGCCATTGGAAGATGCTGGCATTTAAATGAGCCTTGAAGAAGGAGACACGATCGCTAGGACAAGAGTTTTATTAGCCTGACGTTTCGGATTCTTGCTCGAACCCCTCATCAGAGACAAAAGCAGATGCGGGCGTTCATGCATAAGGGGCTGCAGTATTCATAGGAATCAGTCGCCATGCTACCGCATATCTATGAATATTCACGGCTCTCCCTCCCCCCCTCTCATCAGGGATCGTTGCACGTGGCGTGATGGCCGACATTCGAGTCGTTAATTGCTGCAATTTCATCACGCGCGTTAAATGTTGGTGTGATGACTGCTCGACCATCTGACGCGTTGACCCGGGTGTTGGGAAGAGTGTTCACCAGTGCGCTCCCCGCATGGCCAATTACTCAGCCTAGACGAAGTCTCAGCACGGTGTATTGAATGGGAAGATCATCGCATTTATTGATAGACAGGGGCCAGTAAACCATAACTCAAGCAGCCGCCGGGTCGCGCGGTTGCCACCTCTTGCGAGAATTTCGTACTAGTCAAATTTGAATGTGTGGCCGGATCTCGTCGAATGAGCCACAACTTGAAAGCTATCGTCATTTCTCCGCACCGCTGCAGCTTGTTCGGCCGTTCACGTTCGGAGCTGTCTTCCGGTTTCTCCGACGTAGTTGCTTTGTCCGCAAATGCATCAGATCCGATAAACCACTCCAGACGTTTCTGGCCATGGCAGCGGGTCTTTCGGTTTCATTACCGGATACCTAATGGTTGCCTCCGGTCTGTGTGCAATTACAACCCCAAGTGTTGCGAGAAGGCGACCGACAGATTCCAAAACGTTATTGACATATGGAAGCGCTCCCAAAATTTTGGTGTCCTTGCAGTTAGGCCTTTCGTCCCTTTTGCGTCTGCGCCGGTTAACGAAGTTGCGCGGATGGCCATTGGCTTTGAATACCCGTCGGAGGTATTGGAGTTTGGCAATCTTGTCTTCACGCCACTAGAGCGTTTGTGGTTGTTTGGGTAGTTTCTATTGAATATTTGTACTTGCATCGTATTTTTCGCTTTCCTGAACACTTTGGTCTTTAGTCTACCACGATCTTTGCGGCATGCGAGGACATCCAGGAAGGCCAGCTGGTTGTTCCCTTCCTCCTTCATCGTAAATTGTATGTCCGGGAAGACCGCATTCATATGTTCCTTGAATTTTAGCAGTTGATTCCGGTCGGTAACGACGAATGTATCATCCACATACCGGGTCCAGAACTTCGGTCTGCAATGTTGGAAGACCAGCGACTCTAACCGTTGCAGGACCGCCTCGGCGATGAATCCCGAAATCGGCGAACCCATTGGTGTGCCCTTCACCTGTTCGTAGATTGTCCCGTCGAACGTGAAGTACGTCCTGAGACAGAGCTTCAGGAGCTGAAGGACTTGGGCGTGTCCAAGACGCTTCTCCGTTTCATCGTATTTGCTTTGTAGTAGCAGCTCATTTGTCTCGATCGCCAGGTCTTGGGGAATAGAAGTAAAAAGGGATGTAACATCAAAAGATACCATGACCTCATTTGGATGGATGCTTACCCCCTTGAGTTTCTCCAGGAATTGTGCTGACGAAGAGACCGTGGTGTCTGACTCAGCGGTTAGGAACTTGAGAAGCCGGAACAGCCACTTAGCCAGTCCGTACGTTGGAGTCCCTCTGAGCGACACGATGGGTCGGAGAGGGGCGCCGTCTTTGTGCACCTTAGGAGGCCATAGAATCGGGCCAAAGCCGTATCTTGGGGGCTCGCCATGCGCCTGTCGGTTTGTGTTATTGCACCTGAATTCCCAAGGCCTACAACCTAGCATTAATTTCGCGTGTCAGTGCTTTTACAGGGTTCGTTGCACATGGGGCATGGAACTGTCGGTTCTCCAGTAAACCTTTGGCATCACGTTTGACCTTGGAAGGCCCGTCCACCGGCCTGTAGGCCATTAGGAGTGGTGACACTTGGTGTCGGAGGAGGCTCTTAGTCTTCTCCGTTGCCTCCGTTGCTTTTAAATTAGTCTCGTTCTGAAAAAATAGCTACCCAAGGAGCATAGTTAGTTCATCACTGATTCATGATTCTCTTGTAAATTTAAATATAATGTGCATAAATTTTCCATAAAAATTATTTCCTGTGCTGGGTTAGCGACCAATTGCGGTTTTTCAGTTTTAAAAGAACGCTTTCCGCTCCCACATAATTTTAGACTTGACCCGTAACTGCACTTGCGTTTATGGCTGGGAAACTACACGCTGCATACTTTCCGTAAATGGGGAATCGTATAATTCCTTTAGCTATTTGAGTTTCAGGTGGGGAAGAAAAGATTCGAGCACCGTAACACTTTGTTTATTGTCCTGAGCTTTCAGAATCGTGCAGGAGTCCATCGTCAGTGGTAGTGGCAGAAACAGAACAAGCGGCAGTTATAAGCCATGTGGGCCCAGTCATCGACCGACGGCGCAAGACTGGGGTGACTACGCAGGGCTCTGTACGCCAGCGCCAGATCAATAAATCGATTGACCGAGTTCTCATCCGAGGCCCAGGCTTCAATCAATTCTCAGCCTGTTTTGTTTCCGGCGTGGGCGACTATTTTGGTGGCTGCGAAGTTAAACTCGTGACCCATTTCGTAGGTGTGAGCGGCCACTTGCGATAACGCGTCGCCTCGCAGTACAGCCAGCTTATGTTCGTGTATGCGCGATCCGAGCATGCGTCCAGTCTGTCTTGTGTAGTTTCAAGGACATTTTTGACACGGAATGCGATAAACTGCTCCAGATTGCTCTTCAGGCTTTAACCGGTCTTTGATTTTCATGACCCTATTGCGCATGGTGGCTTTAGGGCCGTGTGCAATTCGAACACCTAGCTCCGCAGCAATGCGCTAGGTCGCTTCTGAAACGCCCTTGATGTATGGCAGGGAATGCATATCGTCGACGGCGTTGATTTTCGAGTTCTCTGGTGGTGACCGCGTATACAGACTTATGAATGCCCTCAGATAGGCATTTTGCACAAAATGGTCGCGGAGATAACGGGCCTCACGTGCTCTGTCCTCCGGTTTGCTGTTATAAGGCATGCAGGCCCAATCACAAGTGGCCGCTCACACCTACGAAATGGGTCACGAGTTTAACTTCGCAGCCACCAAAATAGTCCCCCACGCCGGAAACAAAACAGGCCAAGAATTGATTGAAGCCTGGGCCTCGGATGAGAACTCAGTCAATCGATTTATCGATCTGGCGCCGGTGTACAGAGCCCTGTGTAGTCACCTCCGGTCGTGCGCCGTCAGTCGATGATTGGGCCTACATGGCTTATAACTGCCGCTTGTTCTGTTGCTGCCACTACCTCTGACGATGGACTCCTGCAGGAGTCTGAAAGCTCAGGACAATAAACAAAGTGTTAAGGTGCTCGAATTTACTTCTTCACTTATACAAATGGTTATTTCATGGTCCTTGACAATTACGTAAGGAGAAACTTTTCTGTAACCAAAAGATACCATTACCTTTAGTAAGAAGTCAGACAGAATTAGTAGATTGCTACCACATTTTTATAATATGGAAGACGTTTATTTGATTTTAAATGTAAAAGAACGTCGAAAGTCAATGTGGAAATACACACTAATCCCATAGTCCTATTTCATTAAACGTACTTTTCACAGACAGTCGGAAATGATCCTCTTCGTGTCAAAAGGCATGCCAATGTCGATAGATGCCGTTGAGAATTCTAAGTACCTACTTCTACTAGTTCCAACTTTAACGAAGACAGATGATTGGGCGCAAAAATAGCACAAACTGGATATTTTACGCATCACTTTTCCGACCTGTCACCTATTATCAGCCAAGGTCCCATCAAGACGAAGAAAGCCAGTTAACTGGGCAGCTATATAATACATAGTTAATTTATACGCGTGCCTGCTTAGATTGTCAGATAAAAGTCCTTTAAAACAGGCATGTACAGCAGAATTTATTGGGACCAATAAATTTCGTGATGGCTTATCAACTGCAGCCCGTCTCTGCATAGCATAGATAATGAATGGAAATGCAAAATGTCAGTGCACAGGAGTAAGATCAAGGCAATGAATTCCTACACGCGATTTGAGGTGGCATGCATTAGCAAGGCATCCTTTGCCCGGCTAATTGGAAGGCTTTTAGTGGAACTATACTACAGCCCAAGCGTTGCTTGATTGTGTTTGAGACGCCGTCACCCTTAAAAGGTAAACATATTATAAACGAGCTTCTTCGGAACGGAATTCACATGCACTTACAGATGCAAGTACATTAGGCAAACGCAAAGGCAACTGGCAACCAGAGCCGGTGAGCATTTGCCTAATTGGTTTTTCAAACACAAATACAAAAGCCCATTCGTCTATAACAAAACACCTGTTAGATGGCGGTCATGTTGTCGACCCTAAAGCATCTTTTCGAGTACTTGTCCGAGCGCATACACCTCGAACCTTGCGTTATTTGGAAGCAGCTTACATACGGAGGGAGAAACCAGACCTGTGCAAGCGGTTAGATCACGTGATCAATCTGCAATTGCCCTGGTAACCTCACGCCTCTAGTTTCCCCTGGCTGTGATTTGTTGTTAACATTTCGTCTCCCTCTTTCCTATATGACGCTTATGTGGACGTCTTATCTGATTATTCGTTGCCTTGAACCTTGACCTTGCTCTTATACACTGCCATTCTATACAAATTCATACTGCTGTACGCTTTCATTCGTTACCTATGTTATGCAGAGACGGGCTGCAGTTAAAGAGCCGTAAAAATTTATTGCCCCCAATAAATTCTGTTGTATACGCCTGTTTTCAATTCATACCCGGAAAGAAATGCTTTAAAAGTCATTTAATGAGACTAAGAAAATAAAACTGAACACTGCGTTTTAAGTTATGAAATTTTTACACGTTTTTTTCGAATAATGCACGAGCAAGTATGTACTGTAAAAGGCGAGTTCGGTGATAAGTCAATCAACGTTCCCAAGGAAAGTGATTTGCGATATGCTATAACTAAGAAGGATCATTTTTAAGATCATTTTAAAATTTGTACCATGACCATGCAGCCACGAAGTCGTGTATCAAAGTTCCTTCTACCGGGTCATGTTAGAAATATGTTTGAAATAACATTTTCGACAAAACAGGGGAGACGGAGAAGGCCATTTCTGGATTGTTATCTGTCACCCGCAGTTTATACCCAACCTAGGTTTTGCGACATCCGAGGTTTGATCTCGCGACCCCTAAGTTAGAAATCCAACGCCCTAGCTATTGAACCACGGGCTCGTTGTTCTGTGAGTTGCGATTGGGTATATTTACGATGGTATATTAGCGCGCACTGAACGCGTTGTGGAACTCAATCCTTCCATTGTGCCTTGGGGCCCTTTCGTGAGCCCCGCTAACAGCAGCATAGCGGCGTAAGATGCAGGCAGAGTAACATTATCGACAATGACATGGAAGGGTGGAACGATCGATTCTGGTTTGTTAGCTGTAATTAGCCAGCGATACCCAATCCCGACCCTCTTACCATTGTAAATATGCACGATAGCAACCAACAGGACAATGTGTCTCTGACTTACTAGTTAGGGTGTTGGGTTTCGCACTAACAGATCGCACTTTTGAGTCATGGAGGTTGTTCACCTCGGAATTGCGATTTGTCGGCTGATGAAGGCCAACAAGCCAGAAATGACTACGCCAGTCGCCCTTGTCTTCTTCGGCAATGTTATTCTGCGTATATTAGGTGGCGCTGTGCCGCTGCTGACCAAACTGGGAAATCTGTCCCGAACCGTGTACGTGAACATCAGTTGGCGGTAAAGAGCCGCGACCATCTATCTCAGGTGGCCATGCACACACCGGACACTGGACACAAATTTTCATGGGAAAACACCCGCATTGTTGGCACCTGCCCAATGAGAAAAGGCCGCGAATTCCTGGAGGCAATGCACTCAGATGAGGCATGCATCAACCGGCGTATCGATCTAGATGCCACATAAAAAATCGTTAAGGACATATTCAAAGTGACTCAACCAATCCCGAGAAGATGACTTTAACCAATAATAGAAGCCTTTTTCGGACTCGCTCCAGAAGTTAAATGTTTTTGCCCGCCCATTGTCTGAAGACGAGCTGAGGAACCGGGCTCGAGAATTTACACAATAAATTTTGCTGTTTCCCAAAGAATTCCATCTTCATATTTTATTCCGGTGTGCCTTGGAGCTCAATCTTGTGCCCCAAGGTAAAACGGGACGAGTGATCTCTGTAACGCGATCGGCGTCCGCTTTCCACCCATATATTACGTCGGCGGTTTCCACCCAGTCCTCATTTAGACACCACCAGTATATGGTCCACCGATTTACTCCCCATCAAAGAAGAGTGTATAAATAGAAAAGCAGGCATCTTAAGAGATATAATTATGAAGATGGAATTCTTAGGGAAACAGTAAAGTTTATTGTGTACATCTTCGACACTGGTTCCCCAGCTCGCCCTCAGACAATGGGCGTGCAAAAAGAATTATCTTCTAGACCGAGTCTGACAAAGGATTCGGCTAGATCGTAGTCGGTGGACAGGCCCCGTATTATTGGTGACTGCGGGGTTTGTTTACTGGGACTATTTTGAGAAGTTCCATAATCACACCTGACCCATTTGGCTTTCGTTTTACGTGTGAGGCCAGAGTTAGGGTACCGGTTAATGGATTGCGGTTTTCGGGTTAGGGTTATGCCTTTAGGCTAAGGTTTCCGGGTTACGGTTAGGGTCTGAGCGTACGATTAAGTTTCAGTATTATGGTTAGGTTTTTCAATTACGGCTATGTCTAAGGGCTACGGTTCCGTTTAAGATTTCGGTTAGGGTTGGGGCTGTCCTTAAAGTTAACATTTAACGTATAAGGTTGAGGTTAGGGTTAGGGTCAAGGTTAGGATTAGGGTTTAGGTCTCAGTCCGCTTCCCCATTCCTAGCTACCAACTGCGATCTGGCCAAGGATTCTATGATTGGTTAAAGTAATCTTCTAGGGCTTGGTTAAGTCACTTGGAATATATCCTTAACGATTTTTTATATGGCATCTAGATCGATACTCCGGTTGATGCATGCCTCATCTGAGTGCATTGCCCCCAGGAATTCGCGGCCTTTCCTTCTTGGGCGGGTGCCAACAATGCGTGTGTCTTCCTATGCAAATTTGTGCTCAGTGTCCAGTGTGTTCATGACCACCTGGGGTAGATGGTCGCGGCTCTTTACCGCTAACTGATGTTCATGTACACGGTCCGGGACAGATTTCCCAGTTTGACCACAATAGACGGCATCACAACCAGAACATGGGATTTGTAAACAACACTCTTCCTTTCGAGGTATCCAACCCTGTCCTTAGGGTGTACCGGCTGTGTGTGTAAGGTAGTTGCCGGCTGGTGTGCTACGTGTATCTGGTATTTTTTAATTGTCTTTTGACTAGTTCAGATACATTTCGCATTTCTCCAGATGGTTGTTTTTGGTGCCCGAGCGACCGTATCGATCTAGAAGTTAATTGTTTTTGCACTCCCGTTGTCTGAAGACGAGCTGGGGAACCAGTCTCGAAAATTTACACCATAAAGTTTACGGTTTCCCAAAGAATTCCATCTTCCGAAAAAATAGTTAATATACCGGAATGTAATCTTTAAAGGCCTCCGAGGATGATTTGGATGCAAAACAATTTGCGGCCACTTTATGCAAGTTTTGAGGTCCAAAATTTGTAAACGCGCGTTTCCCAGGCTAACGGTTACTTCCAGCGTGACTTTTTTATAATAGGCATTATCAACTAACCTCATATTAGGCAGAGAAGGAATTTAGAGGGATTACCCGAGATGTGACGTTTATGCCGACTCCATAAATCCCGGAGATACAAGCTAAAGTAAGAAAGGATTGGGCTGAGGGCAGCTTGACGCCATGGGTGCATCTCACGCAGACGGCAAAACTCCGGATAGGGGGAGCTTCGATCTTTTCTTTTCACTAGAAGCGTTGCTGAACAGCTGTCATGCAGCTGTTTGTGACATGAATTTTTCTTCCGGATTCTCACCTAATCTGTGACATTTCGTGTCAGCCCAGCCGATCCGCAGTTGCGGATGCAATGTCGTCGAACAGCTCTCTAATTCAGTCCTCAGACGATTCTGCCAGTTTCCTCACTCGGTGGAATATTTTTATTCCAATATGCTTTGTTTCCTCCTACTCTGCCTTTTAACTCCGCTGGCTACAGTTTCGGCATTGGGGGGGAGGGATGCGTTGGTGTTTGCAGGTGCTCTAATCCGACAAATGGTTCTGTAGTCTGTCCTTCACAAATCTGCACTCCCTGCCCATTACATCTGGGAGGATGACATCGATTGCCTGGGAGAATTCCACCCTTTTTGCCCATGGTGACTGATTTAAAGGATTTCTGGCCTACTGTATGGCCCCAGTTGCTGTATCCATTGTACACTAGGTGGACTAACTCATGAAGTGTCAACAGAAATTTCGAAATGCGTCTTTGTTTAGAAAAGATTACTTTAGTATGGTTTTCAAAACAAGTCGTCACACGGAATAATCGCACAATAATTCAGTTGTTTCAGGATGTCGGCTTTCGAACAGACTTCATTTTGACTGCGTTCAAGAAACATACTCTGCAATAAATGACTATTCAAATAGCATGCATTTTTCTCAATGATTTTCGATGCCATTAAATATTCAATTATATTTCATAGAAAACATACAAAAAATATTCATTCTTCTGCTCATTCCGCATAAAATTACGTTTTCTTTTAATTTTATATTCGAAGGAAGGCTATAATTCCGTTTTCAAAAAGTTTCTAATCTTGAAAATTTTTAAAACGGTGAAATGACCGCCCATAAAAAGTCATGTATCTGCATTAAATAATGTGGCTTGTACGGTTTACAATATGGCTCAAATGCACTGCTAAATTTTATGAACCCTATATGGTCTTCTCTTAATACTGTGAAGAAATGTATGATTTTTCGTACGCAGAAAATATATTGTTTGTTGTTCGTAAACCTCGAATGCAAGCGTAAGTGCATGTCGGGTTTAAAATTATTTGGGAATTGGAAAAGTTTTTAAAAACCGAATTATACCCCTCCGAGTATAAAAATGGAAGAAGACGTAATTATCTGCCGAATAACTAAAAGAATGAATATTGGTATGCATGTTCTGCATAAAATATAATTAGACATTTAGGGATATGGAAATCAATGAGAAAAATTCATACTACTCGAGTAGTCATTTTTTGCAGAGTATGGATTTTGCATGCAGCCAAAAGGAATTTTTTTCGAAAGCAGACAAAACTGAAAAAAACTGAATTATTATGGAATTATTGTGTGCGATGATTACTCTTGAAACCCTGCTTAATTAATCTTTTCAAAACAAAAACGCATTTAGGAATCTAGGTTGACATTTCATGAGCTAACCCACCTACTGTGGGCCTCTTTTCCGTCTCACTCATGCTCGCATTCGTTTAGGCAACCGTAGACGTAGATAAAGTCTAGTCTACTAGACATGAGCGACTGGAGCGGCTGAATTCTCACCTAACCTGTGACATTTCGTGTCAGCCCAGCCGATCTGCAGTTGCGGATGCAATGTCGCCGAACAGCTCTCTAATTCAGCCCTCAGAGGATTCTGCCAGTTTCCTCACTCGGTGGAATATTTTCATTCCGATATGCTTTGATTCCTCCTACTCTGTCTTTTAACCCCTCTGGCTACAGTTCCGGCTTCGGGGGGAGGGGTGAGGGGGGATGCGTTGGTGTCTGCAGGTGTTTTTGTCTGACAAATGGTTCTGTAGGCTGCACTTGACAAATTGTCACTCCCTCCCCATTACATCTGGGTGGATGACATCGATTGTACGAGAGAATTCCACTCATGCCCGCACTCGTTTAGGCATCTTTAGACGTATATAAAGGTTAGTCGACTAGATATGAGCGACTTCGGCGGCAAGAGACTGCTGGTATGACGATTCAACCTCCCACGCCCGCGGAGACAGATGTGTATTCTCTCGGGAGCCGAGGAGGAGAAGAGGAAACCTCAGGAATCTGTATAGTTACTTGGTTGGCGCATCAAAATCAAGCATGTTGTAACACCCCAGCAGAACTGACGGACAGAAACCCCTTTGCTTTATTCGTCATCACAGTTTTGTTGATCTATCGTGAGACCTGATCACGCGTGGACCATCATTGACGACCGTCAGTCTGAAAAGTCCAACCTTCAGCATTTTTCCTCCTATCTGGTTCATTTTGCAGTAATACTTATGTAGTTTTACAGTTTCGTTACTTCTCCCAGTATTCCACACCCGTGTTTTGCTTATATCCTAGTATCCACAGAATTTTCAACATTTCCTTGGTGACTATTTTTCTATCGTTCGTTATCTTCCGTTTTTGTCAACCTCGTTATAACATCAACGTCCGGTTATACGTTGGCTGTCGCATTCCATAAAGTACATGCATTTTCCATCCCTCGTTTAATACTTACCATTTACTTGTGCGTCCGCATGCGAATGCATGTGTAATGGATACTTTAGGTACGAACACTCAAGAACCGGAGACTCTGACCAAGTTATACTCAGACTCAAGTGGTCCTCAGTCTGTCCCCCTCCGAGTACGCAGGACATTATAATGGTGGCAGCAGTGGTATGGTGAGGAGCACAGACATTCCGAGCACCTATTCCCGCAGTACTGAGGACAGTGAGACAGCAACCCGGGGTGCAGAGGGCCATTCCGGACGACTGTCCGCCGAACCCAGGCACAATTCGTCGCCGTTTGATTCGAACCAATGAGGCACTGCCACTCACTGATACCTCGACAATTGTTTAACGCGCATGTTGTGCCGATGCAGACTGCAATTATTTTGGGAAAACCAGACAGAAATTGCAGACCCTCCCACACGAACAAAAACTGGCCACCCGGCCATTAGAACTTAACCCACAGCTTGTAAATCACATCGGAGAAACCGGCCGCAGTTTAGACTTTCAAGGAGCAACCATCTTAAGCCGGAACAGTCCAAGGACTGAACGTCTCGCACTTAAAGCCCGATTCTTAGATGCCAACTCCGCCAACAGGCATCTAGATCTTCCTGCGCCATTATATACGCTATGATCGGACAGGATGGTCACAAGGAGCTCAAAAATGTCGAGAAAATACGCCCCGTTGACTAAATTACCCGAAAATGAAGCACAGGCGCAACAGATCACCCCATTCAGTTGACGATACACAACGCTGAGGACCGCCAAAATTCACAAACAACGTACAGAAGGCCGACGTGTCCGTTAATAGAGTTGGCATCAGACGCCCAGATCTCCTGAAATCTACTCCCCCTCCTTATTTTTCCCTCATCTTTCAACTACACAAAAGGTTCGTTGTTTGTTGTTTATGCATGGCTCCGAAAGCCTAGGCTGGTGCAACCAACTGTTTCAACAATTGCGTGTTCACCGTCATTGCAACAAGAACCTGTGATCTGAACAGTAGTGACAATGATGCTTCGGTTAGTGTAATCTGCGATGGTTGCTGGAATATTGCTCATAATATGCTAGCACTCATTTTTGAATCAAATAAGGATGTTCCACGTCAGTCCGTTATGTTGCCTCTCTTTTATGCTGTAACTTTCATTTAAATGCCTTAAAAGGCACTTTGGTGGAACTTTTGAATAAAATAATGAGCGAGAGCCCGTAAGGCACAACGAGACAAATGTGTTCCGTAGAAACAATCGGTGAGTGCCCCTATACTATTGTATATGCTTAGTCGCAACCGACAGACAAGGAGCCCGTGGCTCTGTGGTAAGAGGTGCTGAACTTCTAACTAACAGGTCGCGAGTTCGAACCCCAAGTGTTCCACACTACGTAGTTGGATATGACTGGCTGACGATAGGTAGTAAGCCAGAAATGGCCATTCAAATCTCCCTTGTCTTTGTCGGTAATGCCATTCCACCTATATCATGCGCGCTGTGCGGCTGCTGGTTGTGCTCGAGAGAGAGCCCGTAAGGCCTAACGGTACGAATGAGTTCCGTAGAAACGATCGATGAGAGCCTCTCTACCAAAATAAGGACTTTGTATAGGAAAAGATCTACGCAGAAGTAGTCTCAGCTGCCCAGGCAGTAGTTTGTGCTGTCGCTTCAGGTGAGCATTCAGAGGACCGACTAAACTGGTATTTAAACTCTGGTCCACCGAACCTCAGCACGATGTAAAGTGTTGCTATTCTCTGGATTCCCCTTCTGACTCTGCAAGTTCACCGGGGAGGAGTTACCTGAATTGTAAAGACAGCGAGGGGTAGCACTTCATTTGTAACGCCCCACGACCTCGATAGGGTTGTTTGAATGAGGAACCACTTTTGGCGCGCGGACAAAGGATGGAGATAGCGTAACCGCGGGCTGGTGAGGATGGCCGGTTTCCTTTCATCTCGCTTCCACTACTCCTTTTCCTGCGACGTACCGTGACGCTCGTATCGCTCTCCCTCTCTCTACGTCGGCGCCTTCCTCGGCCCTTCTCTGCAGTAGCCCACAGCGCTGGTTACGCCACCGGTTAACTAGCGGGCATGTCGGTATCGCCCCTCCACCCAGACAGGTTACTCCACAGTTGTAACTCGATTCGTAGGTACTATTGGCTATTATTATACGCCTTTCCAATTCCCAGCTTTGTCCTTTATATCTTCTCGCTCAGTTTACGTTTCTTCTTCCTTTATGTGCGAATGCGTATAGTGACTTGCTAACAACCCTATTCAGATCAGTGTTAGCCAGAATCTCCTTCCAGTGTTTCGCTACTTGAGGTGTGGTGCCCTTGACGTCCTCGGCCGCTACAATGCTTCAGGGCCTGATGACGCTGCGCGAAATCGGATTAAGAGGTGTTCCTGGCGTCTTTGGTCCATTGCTCGTCAGCGAACACCCGCCGGACACCTCAAATAAATGGGTATCATCGCTGAGACTGCCTTCACTCGCCTGACACCACCAACATGCCAATCTCCGTACGACACTTATCGCCGGCGTTTGCACGGTTACTCGTTGACTCTCCGCTGCCCTCCTTGAGGTTGTCACCCAAGAACTTCTTCCATCAGTTGCGTTGGGCAGACAGGCACTGATACCTTGAAGAGAATGCTGCTTACACGCACATGCAAAAGCCCTGTAATTTATTGATGGGTAGTCGGCACTATCGTGCCACTACTTTCTCAAGTATGGCAACCCAATTGTTGGCTACGTCCAACTATGTGGTGCACATTGTCGGGCGGTCTGGTCGCCTCAAGGGGCTGAATGCGCATGCAGTGGATTCAGGACATCGTGTGGACCCCACTGAAGCATCTCGTGGGATTTATAAGATCCCCTTGAGCTACCCTAAGCTACTGGGCCAGCGCCTGTTAGCAAAAGCAGAAGCGGCCGCCATAAGGTCACGAAAACCGACCCTATGCGCCCACAAGAACCTCGTTCAGGCTCCGCGTTTACCGTGGTGCAAGGTTGGCTAAGCACATGCAACTTTCTGTGCCTTGCCGCTCTTGCCTAGCCTGTGGTTTTAAAACCAACTTTTGTCGATTTTTTCAGTAACTGTACCCTATTCCCGGCCTGAAGAGGAGTACATTAAAACTTAGTCTAGCGGAAAGACACCAGATGCCGACAAAGTCAAGGTCAATCGTTGAAATACGTCAGTCCCCAACGTGTCCACAAAAGCAACTAATTGTTTCAGATGTGGGGATTAGAATAACCTCTAGAAACTTCAAGGACGGTACTATCACCTATTTCGGCCGGCGCAACGATAACAAGAAATATGAGTTGGTCCTAGAGGCCTTTTCCCTCCCAACGCTACAGGCAGAAGCTACGTCCGCATCCTACTGGATAGCCTGCAATAGCGTTTGAAGCGGAGACTACTTGTGGCAACTTAGGTCGACTTCTGGAAACACTGTGTAATCACGATCATGACCTTCGTCGGCTGTCAACTATAAGGAAAAATTTAACGAAGGCAGACTAGCTTCTACTCGGCCTTGACCAAGCTGACAAAAACTGCCTGCTGTCAATTATTACGAACTTGGATAAATCTTACTGATACTCGGATTCAAGAGCGATTTAAGTAGATGTTTTGACAAGTAAATGGTGATTCAATGTGATATCCTTCGGCGAGGTTCTCCCATTTCTAAATCCTTAGAATTCTCCCCAATGTGGACACCTTTTCCGGTACCGTGTTGTTGCTCAGTCCGAAAATATCTTATTCTCCCATTAATATTTGTAAACGCGTTTCTGTCGCGCGCCTCAACCCCTCGTCTAAATTCTTCTCTCTTACCCTTAACTGTTCTCTGGCTATTTTCCCTGCTTTCCATAAAAAGAAGGTATGTTAATTTCAAAACGAGCCTTACGAACACTCTCTTCTGCTGCCAGTTTTAAAAAACTTTTCCATTTGCCGAATAAATTGGAGCCTGATCATTCGTTGCAGTAGGGCTTAGTAATTTTAGTCTGCAAGATGCATGCGTTTCATGTAAAGAAAATCACATATTTTTCTATGTTAATAAACAGATATCATACATAGTCCATACAATTTTGCAATGGATGCGGACCATGTTGTTCATTTCATGAGAAGCAGTGGTAAGCGTCTAGGTACGATGCTATGTGAATTGATATTTCGCGGTGTTAAAAAGTCTCATGATTAGAAACTTTTTTAAAACCTAATTATACTCCTTCCTTAAGTAGAAAATATAAAGAAGACGTGATTCTCTTTGATTTACTAAAAGAAAGCATATCTTTATTTATGGATTCTATAAAATATCTTTGAATTTGCAATTTCATCGAAAATCAGTGGGAAAAATTCATGCTACTTAAGTAGTCATTTAAAAGCCGACATCCCGCAGAGTCCGAAATGTTATAAGAGTATGCCGCAAAATAGTCAGTATTACAACCGCGACCAAGTAATCCTTCCTAATCGAAAACGCATTTCAGAATTTCAGCCAACATTTCATGAGATAGGTCACTCACTGTAGATATTCTGTCTTCTGCAAACCTATTTACTCCTGCATCCTACGAAAATTTTATATCTTGGTCAAAATGAGTGGGTGCATTTCTGCTGAAAATGTCAAGTTATACTTTCCCTTTTTCATGATGGCGCACGTTACGAACAGCGGTTGACAAATGCGATTCTAGGTGGATTACTTAGGAAATCCTGCTTATCAGATTTGGTGGGTTGCAGACGTTGCAGTAGGTTGGACAGTAACTCGACCCGGCGGGGTCTCGTAGCTCAAGTGGTTAGAGCGTTGACTGTACTAAAGCCTTCTCCTTACTGTCGTGGGTTCGAATCCCACGGAGGCGCCGAGTTTTGCACAGTTGGCTCAGTATGAAATGTGATTAAGTAAGGCTACGTACAGGCTCCCACCCTCTTCCCGTCATGTCCCCCCCACAATTCTACCTGACACACACCATGAGGAGCGGTCATATGTCAATAACAAGTTCGTCCGTCGTTGCCGACGAAGTCCGCCGGGTGCTCAATATCAAGATCAACCAGGGACAATGACCTGTGCGCGATTTAGTTTGTTGTGATGGTAAGCTGCACAGCATCTACCGCACTCTCTCCTCCTCCCCACTTGGATTTGGTATGAAGACAGAGTCAAGAAGAACAGAGGCGGGGGAGGATGCCGTAATAAGCCGACGTCTTCGTGGGCATGCTAGAGAGATTTCAACTCAGCGGTCAGATCAAAAAGCTTAAACATTACGGTCGCTACATTGATGATATCTTTGTGATTGAAACCACATAAACCGACGTTGCTGCCCTCTTAAATGCTGTAAACCGAGCACATCCATCGATCAAATTCACGTTGGAGATGGAATCGGCCGGTTCGCTTCCTTTCTTAGATGTACTTCTAAACAGGAGGTCTGACGATAGCATCCGAAGGAGAGTCTATCGGAAGAAAACCTGGTCTGGACAATACACGAACTTCGCTGGTTTCGTACCTCTTCAACAAAATGGGAATCTAGTCAGGTGATTGGCACAAAGGGTTATAAAAATGTCTTTAACAGATAGTACAGCGGAGAAACTTAGAAAAATCCAGGAATTTCTTCGCGAAAACTGGTATCCTGACAGGTCAAAATGAGTAAATGCATTTCTTGCCGAAAATGTCAAGTGATGCGCTTCATGATGGCGCACGTTGACAAATGAGATTCTAGGGGAATTGCTTAGGAAATCCTGCTTGGGCAGTCAACTTACTCCCTCAGATTCGGTGGATTTCAGACGCTGCAGTAGGTTGGACGGGTAACTCTATCCAAATGTGATTACACTGGAGCCCTCCGGCGGGGCCTCCTAGAGCGTCGGCTGTACTAAAGCCTTCCCCTTACTGTCGTGGTTTCGAATCCCGCCGAATTTTGCACAGTTAGGTTTGTTTGAAATGCGATTAAGTAAGACTACGCACAGACTCCCACCCTCTTCTCGTCTACCTGACGCACACCATGAGGAGCGGTCATGTGTAAATTTCAAGTTTGACCGTCGTTGCCGACGATGCACATCGGGTGCTCCATAGCGAGATCAAGCACGGTCGGTGACGTGCATGAATGAGTTTGTAGTGGTAGTGGTCTTGCACAGCATCTATCGCACTCTCTCCTCGTATTCCCCATCTGGACCCGATGTCAAGAACCACTCAAGACAAACAGAGGCAGAGGAGGATGATGTTATAAATAATAATGAATAATCAGTCAACACCTGACGTTTGTAGGCAGCATAAATTCCCTCCAGGATCAACGTCCAAACCCTGTTATTTGCCTTTTACTGTGCGTTGAATATAACCGTGAAGTTGGCATGCCACAAAATCGAATTGAGTAGGTGATCGGGTGTTGTCTTGACCAAGTCGGCCTGGGGGACAGAGAAGAGTGCTGTGAATGAAACCCGAGAAATGCAACTGGCAGCCAGATCAGTTGAACCCCTGCCAAAATGGCTTTTTGAGAGGAAAATAAAATTCCTCGTTCTTCTTCGACGAAACATCTCCTACAGAAGGTGGCCTTACTCGTAAAATGTCGACAGAAATTCCAAAATGCGTTTCCGTTTCGAAAAGATTAATTAAATAAAGTGGTAAAACTAAACATCACGCAGCATAACTGTATAATAATTAGGTTAGCACAGGATGCCGGCATTCGAAAAAAAACTTCTATCCAACTGTAGTTAAAAACTCTAACCCGAAAAACATGGCTTCTTAAGTAGCATGCATTTTTTCATTGAAGTTTGATGTCCTTAAAAATTCAATTATATTTCATGGAAAAAATGCATAAAAATATTCGTTGTTTTGCTCATTCAGTAGAAAATTACGTCTTCTTTCAGTTTTACATTAGGCATAACGCATATTTCGGTTTTAAAAAGTTTCTAATTGGGAGATTTTTTAATACCGTGAAATTGCCCTTCGTAAAACGTCATATCTCTGCATTTATCAATGTGGCTTGTAAAATTAACAATATGGCTCAAATCCACTGTTTAATTTTATGAACCCCATATGGCCTACTCTTAATACCATAGAGAAATGTGTGGTTTTCGGTAAGCGGAAAATTCTCGTCTCTCAGTTTGGAAAACCCCGAATCCCAGTGTAACGGTAGAGCGGATTCAGAATTATACGGGCATTTGAAAAATTTTTGAAAACCGAATTATGCCCTTCCGTCGAGCATAGGATTGGAAGAAAACGTAATTGTCTACCGAAAGAGCAAAAGAATGAATATTTTATGCCTGTTTTCCGTGAAATATAATTGAATCTTTTAAGGAATCGAAAATCAATGAAAAAATGCATGCTATATATGTAGTCATTTCTATCAGAGGGTAGGTTTTGCATGGGGTGTAGGGGGTGTCAGCGGTGGGTTCACGTGATGGTCGTAGTGGTCGCTCACTTGCCTGCAGGTAAGACTACGCCTAGCGTCCATTTGCTGGCACCCAACTCTCACCTGTGGCTCCACGTAGCTGGGCTCTGCTCAGCGGCCACACCCCGGGCAACCGTCTCGACCGGCGGGCTAAACCAGGTGAGGACGCTGTGCGCTTGTGCCGCGTGCACAGTGTACTGCGGACTCCGCTGGATGGATGGTCGGATGAAACACTGCGCCGGCATCGTCGAGACGAGGCTCTGCCTGGTACGCCGTTGGATAACTGCTGCCGGGACGGGTCTCCGCATCGCCTTCGCTGAGACGCGCCCACCCTCGCCGACGGAGACCGCGGACTCACGGCATATGCGGTCGTTCTCCACTACGAACATAAAAGTCGTGGCCCCATAGTGGGATCGGTCGCGCCAACCAGGCACATGGGCAGCCCGATTAAGGGGCGGCACTGCCTGCCCCCATGAGGGGAAGGGCCTAGAAAAGGTGGCCCAAACATTGCTGGGTACCACGCCGTCTCCAGGCTAGCCAGGGCCGCAGACGTCTAATCATGGTCGAAACAATCAAAATCGAAACAACAACAATACCAATAACAACAACAACCATACTCCTTCTCCTCATCCTACCTCTTCTACCTCTTCCTCTGCCTATTCTTCTCCTTCGTCACCTTCTTCTCCATCTCCCTCCCGTCGCCCCACTCGTCGTCACCAGACTGGCAGGGTGAGTCCGCTCACTCTGGCAGCCTGGAATGTTCGTTCCCTTTTAAAAAATCCGCGGAGCAACCGACCGGAAAGGAGGACAGCATTAGTGGCACGAGAACTGGCGCGCTACAAGGTGGACATCGCCGCACGCAGCGAGACCCGTTTCTCCGAACAAGGCCAACTGGAGGAGGTGGGTGCCGGCTACATCTTCTTCTGGAGCGGCCGACCCAGGGCAGAGTGACGGGACACGGGTGTCGCCTTCGCCATTCGGAACGACATCGTGGGACGACTACCCTGTTTGCCGCAGGGCATCAACGATCGCCTGATGAGCCTCCGCCTGCCTCTCCGGCGGGGGGGGGGGGGCAATTCGCCACCATCATCAGCGCCTACGCTCCGACCATGACCAACCCCGACGCCGTCAGAGACAAATTCTACGAGGACCTGCACGCCCTCTTGGCGACTGTGCCGATGGCGGACAAGTTGGTTGCCCTTGGCGACTTCAACGCCCGCGTCGGCACAGACCATACTGCCTGGAGGGGAGTGCTGGGTCCCCACGGTCTCCGCGGCTCAAACGACAATGGTCTGCTGCTGCTCCGCACCTGCACAGAACACCGCCTCATCCTGACAAACACGTTCTTCTGTCTGCCGGAGCGAGAGAAGGCCACTTGGAGGCATCCTCGGTCGCGTCAGTGGTACCTGCTTAACTATGTCCTCGTCCGAAGGCGTGACCAGCGGGACGTGCTGGCGACGAAGGCGATCGCGGGTGCTGACGGGTGGACCGACCATCGCCTCGTCATCTCGAAGATGCGTATTCGCCTACAGCCTCGCAGGAGACCTCAAGGTAAGCGACCCCCAGGTAAGCTGAATGTTGCCTTGTTGTCCTTGCTCGCTCACCATCTCTATTTCAGCAATGAGCTAGCTCAACGGCTAGACAACCTCCCCATCGCCGATGCCGCCGCTGCGGAAAACGCCTCCGTGGAGAACAGCTGGTGTCAACTGCGAGACACGGTCCAGGCGACAGCACTCACCGTCCTCGGTCGTGCTCCCCGCCAACACCAGGACTGGTTCGACGACAACGACGCCGCCATCAGAAATCTGCTTGCTGAGAAGGACCGCCTACACAAAGCCTACGTAGATCACCCCACTGATGCCACCAAAGCTGCCTTCTACCGCAGTCGCCGCCCACCTCAACAACGACTGCGCGAGATGCAGGACGCCTGGACTGCTCTCAAAGCTGAGGAGATCCAAGGCTACGCGGACCGCAACGAATGGAAGAACTTCTTCTCTGCGATCAAAACTGTCTACGGTCCGCCGACGAAAGGCACTGCTCCGCTCCTCAGCGCCGACGGCAGTACTCTCCTGACTGAGAAGACGCAAATCCTTCAGCGATGGGCCGAGCATTTCTGAGGCGTCCTAAACCGCCCTTCCGCCATCTCCGACGCCGCCATCGCGCGTTTGCCGCAAGTCAAGACAAACGCGGACCTAGACCTCCCGCCATCTCTCTAGGAAACCATCAGGGCCGTGCAGCAGCTCTCCAGCGGGAAAGCACCCGGATCGGACGCAATCCCTGCTGAGGTCTACAAGCACGGAGGTCCCCTACTGATGGATCACCTGACTGCGCTCTTCCAGGAGATGTGGCGTCAAGGTAAAGTCCCGCAAGATTTCAAGGACGCAACTATCGTGCACCTACACAAGCGAAAAGGGAATCGCCAAGTCTGCGACAATCACCGTGGCATCTCCCTGCTGAACATCGCCGGGAAGATCTTCGCTCGCATCCTTCTCAACCGCCTCAATAACCATCTGGAACAGGACCTTCTGCCAGAAAGCCAGTGCGGCTTCCGTCGTCATCGGGGGACCACGGATATGATCTTCGCCGCCCGTCAACTTCAGGAGAAGTGTCAGGAGATGCGGACCCACCTGTACTCTACCTTCGTGGACCTGACGAAAGCCTTCGACACGGTGAATCGTGAAGGACTGTGGAAGATCATGCAGAAATTCGGCTGTCCGGAGCTATTTACTCAGATGGTGCGTCAGCTGCACGACGGTATGATGGCTCGAGTCACGGAAAACGGAGCTGTCTCAGAGGCATTCGCAGTGACTAACGGAGTGAAACAGGAATGCGTGCTGGCACCAACCCTCTTCAGTCTTATGTTCTCTGCCATGCTGATGGACGCCTACCGCGACGAACGTCCCGGGATTCGCATCGTCTACAGGACGGACGGTCACCTGCTGAATCAACGACTGATGCAGTTCCAATCACGCGTATCCACAACAACCGTTCACGAACTCCTCTTCGCCGACGACTGTGCCCTGAACACCACCTCAGAAGAGGAGATGCAACGGAGCATGGACCTGTTCTCCGCCGCCTGCGAAAACTTCGGTCTGGTCATTAACACGCAGAAGACGGTGGTGATGCACCAACCGCCACCCAACTCAGCCACAGCCGTCAACGCGTCGCCGCAAATCAGCGTGAATGGGACCCTACTGCAAATGATGGAGAACTTCCCGTACCTGGACAGTCCTCTCTCCCGCACCACCAAGATTGATGACGAAGTCGCCAACAGGATCTCGAAAGCCAGTCAAGCCTTCGGTCGTCTCCAAAGCACAGTTTGGAATCGTCACGGTCTTCAACTGAACACGAAGCTGAAGATGTACAAGGCCGTTATCCTGCCGACGCTACTGTACGGAGCAGAGACCTGGACGGTGTACACGAGGCAGGCACGCCGTTTGAACCACTTCCACCTCAGTTGTCTTCGTCGTATCCTGCGGCTGAACTGGCAGGATCGCATCCCCGACACTGATGTGCTGGAACGAACGGGAATGCTCAGCATCTACTCCATGTTGAGACAAATGCAGCGGCGCTGGAGCGGCCACCTGGTGCGCATGGACGACGAGCGACTACCCAAACGACTCTCCTACGGAGACGTCGAGACGAGTTCTCGTCGTCAAGGAGGCCCAATTCGTCGATACAAGGATACCCTGAAGTCCTCCCTGAAGCTACTGCAAATCAATCCGACCAACTGGGAAGAGCTCGCCTGCGATCGTCCGGCATGGAGGAGAACAGTGAAGACGGGCGCTGCGATCCACGAAGCCAACCGCATCGCCGCCGCCAAAGTGAAACGCGAAGCCCGCAAATCACAACTGCGCCCAGTCAGCAACGCTGCCGCACAACTGCTTCCAACGTGTCCTCGATGTAAGCGGACATGCCGGGCTCGAATCGGCCTTGTTGGACATCTTCGGATCAACTGTACCTCTCGAACTGCACCAAGCTTCATCCCCCCGCCCGCGTCATCCTCGTCCTCTCTGCCGCCGAATAACTCTGTGAATTCTTCTGCACCAACACTTCCATCCTCCTCCTCCTCCTCCTCCTCCTCCTCCTCCTCCACCTCCACCACCACTGCCCCAACGGCGGCCGCTCAGGCAGCCGTCTCGCACATCTCCGACCGCGACACAACAACCGGCACCACCCCCGCCTCTCCTGACTCCAGAAATGAGAATCAGGACTACACCTGTCCTCACTGCGACCGCACCTTCACCTCACACATCGGCCTGGTCGGTCAGTTGCGAATCAATCACACAGAGACCGGAGAACCAGTGCCTGGAGCACCAACCTACACCCACCAAGCTCGTCTCAACTGTCCACACTGCCCTCGCACTTTCAGGCACCGCATGGGCCTATTCGGCCACATGCGCATCCACGACGACCTGCGGTAGACAACCGCCGGTTACACCACACATCCACACACTCCCTACCCTCCTCCACCATCACCAACACACATCAACACTCACCCTCCGCATGCACCAACTGCCACCTTCCACGCAAGTGGGAAGTGTGCATCTCGTTTCGGTTTCCACGCGGCTTCGGCTGTACGGGTGATTTGAGTCCGAGACTATCCCGACACTTCAAGTTTCGTGGATAGAAAGGTTGCTGATTGATGCCCGCTCTCGGTTCACGCAGTTCGTCGCGTTGTGTGTGTGCTGTGTGGAGTGGCGGACTAGTGGGCTGGGAACGGGCTGAAGCAATACCTTCCACGGCCCTCTCACGCAAGTGAGAGACACGCCGTTCAACCCCCGTTGTGTGAAATCCTGGTGTTTGTGTGTGTATGGGGGGCCAGGTCGTGCTGTGGCGCGCGCAGTCACGGTCAGTCGACCGTGGCAGCCACCGCGCCCATCCACCGCTCCAGTTTGCCGACCGGCTCGGACGGCGGCTGGAGTGTGGGAATGGGAAGGGAGAGTGAGGTCGACTACTCAGCGCACTTTTTCCTCACTATAATCAATCTGACGCGCTTGAAGCTATCACGGTGCGCTTAAAGCCGTGGCTTGGAAGGTTGCCAACTGACGGGGTAACTTGGGCCTCCTCCTTAAAGGGAGGCGGTCTGAGAGTCAGGCTGCAATGGGTCCTTTTTAATGTGGCCTTTATGGCACTCCCACCACAGTGTGGGATCCGAGCCAGGCGTTGGCGGCACGCCTAGGTGCGGCTTCGGCCGTGCCAGCCTCCAAATCTCTGTTGTGTTGGTTGAAATCCTGGTTATTGTTGTGTGGACCAGGGGGTGTGGTGGAACGCCAAGGTGAGGATCCGTCCGAGCCATCCACCTGCGGCCTCCCTCGTCTCCGGTCTTCTTGACTCTGTCTTGACACCGGGCTCGGGCGAGGGAGGTGGAGAGAGTGTACGTAGATGCAGCGCAAGTCTACTGGCACTATAAACCCCTGCACAAGTCACCGTCCCTGCTCCAACCTGCTGTGGGGCACACGGTGGACATCATCGAAATCGATGGTCGAACTGTCAGGTTTTGCATGCAGCCGGTGTCCTGCGGTAACTGAATTATTATAGAATTATGCTGCACGGTTATCTGTATTACAACCCTACCTTATAAATCTTTTAAAAACGAAAACGCATTTCAGACTTTCCGTTGAGATTTCATGAGTTGGTCCACTTACTGTAGATAGCAGCCAAGCCGTTGGCCTCAAAGCATCCTTCCGAGTATTAGTTCGGCACGAACAACTCGAAAATTGCGCTACTTGGAAGACGCCTAAATGCGGTGTGAGAAACCCGATCCATGTTAACAGTTTGACCAGGTGGTCAACCTCGACTTGCCAGTTCTTAGATTAACGCGCATCCCTTCTGCGTGTTAGCTTACAAATGTTTCCCTAAAACTCGCTTTTATGGTGCCATCTTCATTGAATAGTCTATGTGCAGTAAACTATGAACTTGCTGTTTTGATTTGATCTTTCTGCGCACGTCCGATTTGTTGCATATTTCTTATTCATTATTTGCTTTATACAGCGCCAAGTTGCAGTTGATAAGCTATCGTTAAATTCGTTGTCGCCAATAAATTCTGATGTCATATTGACCCAAATGTAGAAAGCTCGGCGCCTCGGTGGATTCGAGCCCACGCAGTAAGGGGAAGGCTTTGGTACAGCCAACGCTCTAACCACTTGAGCTGCAAAGTCCTGCCGGACGACGCGAATTTAATCACATTTGGGTCAAGTTACCCACCCAACCTACTGCAGCGTCTGAATTGCCACCAAATCTGATACAGTAAGTTGACTGCCCAAGCAGGATTTCCTAAGTAATTCACCTAGAATCCACAAGGTGAAACGGTTGAAAGAGATTTCAAACACCGAGATACTGGGAAGCGATGGCGTCCTTAGCATTCACCCTTCGCGGCGACGATGGAGTGGCCGGGTGGTTAGGATAGACGACGAACATATGCTAAGGCGGAGTTCTGCGCTAACCTCCCAACCTGTGATCTCCTTCCAAGCAGGCATATTCTTCGTTCTAAAAACTACCTTCCGCAGCGATTTAAGCCCATACAAATGCATCCAGAAACGTGCAAAGACCTCGTGTAGGATTGGTAGATGTGGCACATTGCTTTGAAAAACGAAGCGGCCGCCTTCGAAACCTAGGCAATACGAGATGCCGATAGAATTCCCATGGCGCGGATCACAGTTGATGACACAACGTCTAACAGGATACTGTGCAGTGTGGCTCGACGGTAGACCGCTGAGCAACTTAACTACCGGTGACCAAGGGGGACTGATCCAAATCCCATGTCACACAGACCTAGGATTGGGCATGACTGGATAATGATGGCTAACAAACCGGAATTGGCCACTCCGGTCTCCCTCTACGAGGGCACAACCGGACCAGCCGCCCCCGTAAGCTGACCAGATAACACCCTTCCACCATAGTTAATATTTCATGTTACGAGAGAGAGAGAGCGAGAACAATAGGCTTATGGTTCAGTGCTAGACCGTTGAGTTTAAAAGCGTATAATAATCAATAAACCTGGGTGAGAATCGAATGTCATTCAGAACCGGGATGAATATGACTGACTAGCGACGGCTGAAAACGAGGTTTGAGCGACCTGTAATTCGAACTAGTATTTTTCTTTCAGCGGGCGTTATCATGCCAAAGGCTCGAAAACTGAGCCAGAGGTTCGTTGTCCTGTCGATTGTCATCGGAAAAATGCAGTGTCCTACGATGTGCGCCCATTGGGTCGTCTACGAACAAAATTGTCGCACTGAGCCTTGAGGTTTAACCTGGAGGCATGATAGATCTGGCTAGTAAGCTTGGAAGTAATTTTCGCGTCCCCTGCCTGTCAGGAGTAAACGTTTCCGGCCAACTCCTCATCGCCGAGGCGGTCCTGCAACGGTTGGAGTCGTTGGTCTTCCAACGCCACAAACCGAAGTTCTGGGCCCGGAATGGTGATGACACCTTCATCGTTATCGACCGGGATCAACTGCTGACATTCAAAAAACGTCTCAACGCTGCCTTCACGGACATGCAATTTACGATGGAGGAGGACGAGAAAAACTAACTGGCCTTCCTGGATGTCCTCGTATGCCGCAAACAATTGTGGTGGACAAAAGACCAAAGTGTTCAGGAAAGCGACAAATACGATGCAAGTACTGCACTTCAACAGTAACCACCCAATCAGCCACAAACGCAGTTGTGTAAGGACGCTCGATCGGCGCGTCGGAACGCACTGCAGCGAGCCGGAAGACAAGATTGCCAAACTACAATACCTCCAACGGGTATTCAAAGCCAATGGCCACCCGCGCATCTTCGTCAACCGGTGCAGACGCAGAAGGGACGAAAGGCCTAACCGCACGGACACCAAATCTTGGCGGGCGCTTCCGTATGTCAAAAACGTTTCGGAAGCGGTCGGCCGCCTTCTCGCATCACTCGGATAATGAAACCGAATGACCCACTGCAATGGCCACGCGGGGAGCGCACTGGTGAGCACTTTTCTCAGCATCAGGGTAAGTGGGTCGGATGACTGAGCAACCATCACACCAACATCTAACGCCGACGTAAATGTCGGCCATCAAACAGTCATCACACCACGTTCAACGATCCCGGAAGAAGAATTGAGTCGTGAAAATTCATAGGTATACGGTAGCATGGCGACTGCATCCTATAAATACTGCAGCCGCATATGCATGAACCACCCTTATCTGCTTTTGTCTCTGATGATGGACTCGAGCAGGAATCCGAAACGTCAGGCTAATAAAGCTCTTGTCGCAGTGATCGTGTCTCCTTCTTCTTAGTCGTCATCTTCAACCAGCCATGGCTAAATCCGAGAAGAAAAACTTAGCTCTGCACGCCTGTTAGCCTGTCCTGAACGCTGTGGCTTTAATCCTACCTTCAAATCAAACATGGTTTTATCAACTGGAAACAACTTTCATTCAGAATGTCTATGTTAGCGCGCACGCAGGCCGTGGCCGCAAAATGGTTTTTTACATCCCTTTTTATGCACCCCTGCCCTTTAATTTTGTCCCTTTCCCCTTATACATCTTCTCGTCAGCAGCCCTGTCCTCATTCATTTACTCTCATTCTTGTTGCCATCATATTTCCCCCTCCATCCCCAACGTAAACTCCTCCGCCCACCATCTCTATGTTCCCCACTCCGAATTACTCTGCCTCTACCTGTGGTTGTTCTCTTGTCCCTCCCGTCATCGGTCCCTTTATTTTAGACTGTGTTGTGCTCTCCTCTCAGTTAAAGTGTTTTTTTCTGCCTTCTGATTGTTTTGTCTTCGTGACTTTAAATTGTCTTTCCCTCAGCTCATCTCCGATCGTGAAGAGGACATACGACGTAAACGACAGCCAAGGACATAATTGTCAATAGATGCGAAGAGACGAGTCCCAGGAAGCAGTCTTGAAGAAGGAGACATGATCGCTGCGACAAGAGCTTTATTAGCCTGACATTTCGGATTCCTGCTCCAACCCAACATCAGAGGCAAGATAAGCAGATACGGGTGGTTCATGCACAAGGGGCTGCAGTATTTATAGGATGCAGTCGCCATACTACCGTTTACCTATGAATATTCACGACTCTCCCCTTCATCAGGGATCGTTGCACGTGGTATGATGGTCGACAATCGCGCCGTTAATTGCTGTAATTTCATCACGTGTGTTGGATGATGGTGTGATGACTGCTCGACCATCCGACACACCAAGCCTGGTGTTGGGAAAAGTGTTCACCTATGAGCTTCCCGCGTGGCTAATTACCCCGCCTAGGGTAAGTATCAGCACCGAGTGTGGAATGGGAACATCATTGCACTTTTTAATGGAGTGGGGGGGCAGTAAACCATGACTCAAGCAGCTCCCGGCTCACGCGGTTGTCACCTTCAGCGAGAATTTCGGCCTCGTCAATGTTGAATGTGTGGTCGGATCTCGTCGAATGAGTCGCAATTTGAGAGCTGGCGTCACTTCTTCGCACCGCTGCAGCGTGTTCGGCCATTCTCGTTCGGAGCTGTCTTCCGGTATTTCCGACGTAGCTGCTTTGTCCGCAACTGCACCAGATCCGATAAACGACTCCCGACGTTTCTTTCCGTGGCAGCGGACATTTCGGTTTCAATAGCGGACGCCTGATGATTGCCTCCAGTCTGTGTGCAACTCCAAACCCAAGTGGTGCGAGAAGGCGGCTGACAGCTTACGAAACGTTCTTGAAATACGGAAGCGCTCGTCAAAATTTGGTGTTCGTACGGTTTGCATCCTATAAATACCCTTGTGCATGAACCACCCGTATCTGCTTCTGTCTCTGATGATGGGTTCGAGGAGCAATCCAAACCCTCAGGCTCTTGTCCCAGCGATCGTGTCTCCTTTTTCAAGGGCATAATTGCCTACATCTGTTTCATGAGATGAGCTTCGTTACCGATGACGTCCGCACATACCGAACGGGATGCGTGCATTATTGGAAAACTGCTCGTGGACTGATTTACAGCAAGAACCTAACTGCTCATCATCTACCGCATTCTGTCCTTTCCCTATCTTTCTCCATCACCAACCCTGCAACGAATGCAAGGTGATAGCAAAACGGCCGAAACTGGACTCGGACGTAGTGGCCGACGACAGTAAACAGCTTGTTAACGCGTGTCACGCACGACACGGTTCCAACTACATGAGCCAGGTTTCTCTACTGGCAGTTCTGATTCTACACCAGTGAGAGTGCCATAAAGGCTTCATTGAAAAACAGCTGTTGAGCCTAAGTGTCAGTTCTCAAATGGCTCCAAAATACTCCTATAGTTACCCATTTAGTCGACAGCTATCCAGGTCGTGACTGTCAGCCAGTCGTGTTAGACTTAAGCACGTCAGATCCATCACTGGTGAGAACTGCGTTGATGCGCCGTGCATACAGATTCCACAGGATCAAACTCATTCTTTCTTCGCAACCGCCGACGGTTAGAGCATGTCAGCGAACTGATGATTTGCCAGCGTCCACTTGACAACAAGGCCTAACAGTTTGTCTACGAGAACCAAACGCGACTACAACTGGTATCATAGGTTGTTCCATTGGCCGAGCAGAAGAGCCCCAGATTTTAACCACCACCGGCGGTTTTGTGGCATTCTCCGCTCTTTTCGGTCCGCGGTTGTAGTGGACCAGAATTTGTCACTCTGATTGTTTTCGCACTTTGAGGTTAAAAGATGGAAACCAGTTTGTCGAGAGAAGATTTGTTTTATTCACCTGATCTTTCTGACGTGCTGGGAACCGCTAATACCCTCAGAGCCAATGGCAATGTCCAACAAATCGAGCAGTGCCTGCACTGTCAGAAACTTGGGCCCTCATCTGATGGTGAAGTTACATTGTGAGACAGGTTTGCGTTAGAATAAGTATAAATCAGTTTGAAGCATTTTTTCCCGGGTATGAATTGAAAACAAGCAATTATAGCAGCATTTATTGGGGACAATAAATTTCGTGAGGGCTTATCAACTGCAGACCTTCTCTGCATAACATGGGCAACGAATGAAAGCGCACAGCAGTATGAATTTGTACAGAATGGCAGTGCATAAGAGCAAGGTCAAGGTTCAAGACAATGAATAATCAGATGAAAGACGTTTCTGTAAGCATCATATAGGAAAGAGGGAGACGAAATGTTACCAACAAATCACGGTCAGGAGTAACTTGAGGCGTGAGATTACAAGGACAATTGCAGATTGATCACGTGATCTAACTGCTTGCACAAATCTGGTTTCTCCCTCCGTATGTAAGCTGCTTCCTATATGATGCTTATGTGGACGGCTTATCTGATTATTTATTGCCTTGAACCTTGACCTTGCTCTTATGCACTGCCATTCTGTACAAATTGATACTGCTGTGCGCTTTCATTCGTTACTTATGTTATGCAGAGACGGGCTGCAGTTGCAAAGCCGTCACAAAATTTATTTGCCCTCATAAAGCAGTTTGTTTTCGACTATTTCCAGTACATGGTTATATGATTACCTCTGTTTCTGCGGTTTCAAACCCCGAATAGCCTCGGGATGGCTGAGGAAAGCAAACTTATAGAGTGGATTACTCATGTGGGCGGCCCGCTATTTCTGACATGATAGGATGTCGACGTTTCTGACGGTCTGGCATTTATAACTGCAGCCCTATTGCCCGCATGAAATCCGATCACTGATGCCTGAATGTTCATGTCCGTTGAGGTGGTCCATAACTGTTTATGTGCACAGATAATTAACTCTGTGATGGTGCTTTCCTTAGTTTTACAATTATTTTTTTTCTTTTGTAGATAATGATCATACACAGACGTCTTGAACCCGCGTAGGAGAAAGATACTTGTATTCATTCTATGAACCCCTTGTTAACTGGCGATGAAGATGTAGTATGAGGAAACTTTTCAGGGTAAAATGATCCTGCAAGAATTTTTACCAAAAGATTTTAACGGGAGATCCATGTCTTAATGAAAAGGTGTCATAACAAATAACTGTAAAATTAGAGCAATTTATGGCATACTTAAAACACTTTACGATGGAAGATTTTATTGATTTTCCACAACAGTTTGACAGTCTCGTACAACTACAGTAAAAGAGCTAACTTATAAACTGTAAGCTGACATTCCGAAATGCGTTTTCAGCTCGAAAATATTACTTAGGTAGAATTATAATATTTATCCTCCTGCGGCATAATCCTATGATAATTATTTTGCCTGAGATTACCGGCTTTTGATTGAACTTTTTTACGTCCACCTCCATAAAACACACTCTCTGCAAAACATAACTACTTTAGAAGTGTGAGTTTTATCCTTGACATTCTATGACGTTATAAGTTCAAATGCGTTTCATAGAAAACACGCAAAAAATATTCACTCTTTAACTTATTTAGTAAACAATTACGTCATCTTTAAGTTTTATACTTGAGCGAAGGGCATAGCTGAGTTTTAAAAAAACTTTTCCAGTCCCAGATAATTTTGAACCCGACCTGCCGTTTCACTTGCATTCGGGGTTTCCAAGATACAGGGCGTAAATTGCCCCTGTATGGAAAATTAAACACTTGTTTACAGTATTATGAGAATACCTTGTGAGGTTCATAAAATTTAGAAGTGCAATTGAGCCATACTAAAAAGTTTACAAGCAAAATTAATAAATGCAGAGACACGATGTCTTATGAATGGACATTTCACGATTTTTAAAAATCACGTTAGCATAAACCATTTTTAAAACCGACTTATGCCCTATCCTAAGGAATAGAATTAGAACAAATGTAATTTTCTACCAAATAAGCAAACGAATGAGTATTTTTATGTACGTTTTGTTTAAAATATAATTGAATTTTCAAGGGCACTGAAAATCAATAGGAAAAAACCCACTATAATTGTAGTCATTATTTGCGGAATATAGTTTTTTAGGCGGCCGAAAAGAAGTTTATTCAAAAGGCGGCACGCCGAAGTGATTGAAATATTATGGGACCATTAACGTTGCAACCCTATTTAAGTAATCTTCTCGGGTGAAATACGCATTTCAGAATTCCGGTTAACTTTACATGAGCACGTTTACAGTGTGCCTCGCGATGTGGACGCAGGACAAAATTTGTGCGCTAGTTGGTGTATAATGAAGTAAATATGTACAGCATCTATCGCTCTCTCTTTCTTTCCTCCCGCTCCTGTCTTCTATTACAGTGTCAGGACGTTTGGAGTCAGACCCGAGGACTGTAACCGATGAATCCAGACGGCCTGTATACGCGAACCACACGCAACCCGGATGTGTCATGCTTTCGTGGGGGGAGGGGAGAGGGCACTCGGATTTTACACGTGTATGTGTACCGCAAGGACCAAGTTAAAAAGGATCAATTTATTACCATCAGGGTCCAGAGAAGAGCGTTGTTGCTCAATCAGGTAGCAGCCTTACAAGCTAAACTCTTAACGATTCGTGCATCATATATTTCATGGTGAGGAAATCGAAGGTGTACCGTGAGTGGCCGGATAACCGTAGTTTCGACCTCACCTGCTCCCTTTCCCCCCTTTGATCAAATTCATGGCAACGGTGCGAAGAAGGAGACCACTTAGCTGTCAGTAGACTGTGGATGGTGTCATATGGGGATTTATCTTGGCACACATTTGCAGGCTGCTGCAGAAATTACACTGCCAACAACTTTTACTTCCCAAGACCTCATACCTTAACTCAAAATCGGTTATTTCGTGAACTTTACTTTTCGTTTATTGTTTAAATACTACTCTCATTTCCGTTGTCGTACAAAAGCGCAGGATAAGACTTTCGGTACAAATTCAGGGAATTTTCGTGTTTTTTAAATTTTGTCAGCTTGTCATCTAACGAGCTGCCCTACCCATAAAACTCCCTTTGAAATAAGTCACTTATTGCAATATCCTCGGTCTACTGACAGTTAAATCATTGCCAAGTCGCGGCTGAGTCACATGCGGGACAAGTACAGCATATGTGCTAACTCATGAAATGTCAACCAAAATTTCGAAATTCGTTCTCGTTTCGAAAAGATAAATTAAGTAGTGTTGTAAAACTAATCCTGATACAGCATTAATCAATAATGATCCAGATACCTCTGGGTGTCGGCTTTCGAAAGAACGTATTGTCGGCTGCATGCATGATCTATAATTTGCAAAAAATGACTGCTTATGTAGCATGCAATTTTCTCATTGATTTTCTATGCCCTTAAAAATTCAATTATATTTCATGGAAAACATGCATAAAACTATTCATTATTTTACTTCTTCGGTAGAAAATCATGTCTTCTTCCAAATTCATACTCAAAAGAAGAGTGTAATTCGGCTTTAAAAAGTTTCTAATTGTGAGATTTTTTAATAATTCATGTATCCGCATTTACGAATGTGGCTTGTAAAGTTAAAAATATTGCTCAAAACCATTGCTTAATTTTATAAACCTCATATGGTCTCCTCTTAACACCGTAGAGAAATGCATGGTCTTCCGTACACGGAAAATATACAGCTTGTAGTTCTGAAACCCTGAATGCAAGTGTAACAGCAGGTCGGGTTCAAAATTATTAGGGAATAAGAGAAGTATTTAAAACCGAATTATACTCTTCTTTTGAGTATGAAATTGGAAGAAGACGTGATTTCCTACCGAATAAGTTAAAGATAAATATTTTTATGCATGTTGTTCATGAAATATAATTAAAATTTGAAGGGCATCGAAAATCAATAAGAAAATTGCATGCTACATAAGTAGTCATTTTTTGCAGAGTATTGATCTTGCATGCAGCCGAATATAAGTTCTTTCGAAAGCCGACACCCTGAGGTAACTAGCCGTTAAAGATTTATGCTGCATCGTGATTAGTTTTACAACACTACTTAATTTATCTTTTCGAAACGAGAACGCATTTCGAAATTTTGGTTGACATTTCATGATTTAGCACATCTACTGTACCTTCTCAGTGAATGCAAATATAGACCCAATACTGCAGCCAGTTTGTTGGAATGAGTGCGTCTTCTGCACCTCATGCCACGTATCATTTGCGTTACTCAACCCCACGAACCGGATCGTCTTAAATGATACTATGGTCTTATCTAACTATCTTTTCGAAACGAGAACGCATTTCGATATTTTGGTTGACATTTCATGAGTTAGCACATCTACTGTAAATGGGGTCCTTCTCTATACCGCTGCCAACTCCACTTTTCCAATTCCTCAACCATCTGGTGCTAAGACTGGACGCAATGTCTGACGCCACGTGAAAGCATACCTCTAGGTCTTGCCATCACACATCATTCAGTAACCTATCTTACGAAGTTTTAGCCTAATACCGTAATCTGTTTTCAGCTTGGGAGGATTACTTATTTGGGGTTACAGCGAACATCCAGCCGAACAATCCAAAAGTATTTAGGTCATGCCAGGTAGCCAGCTTCTGAATGCAACTCTGAAAAGTGTCGATTACGCCGTCCTCTCCCCAAAGCGTAATCGCAATGTGGGTATTGAAAGCCAAGGAAACCGAAGTGGGATGCTGAAAGCGTTAGCGTGGAAGGTAGCCGGGGCTGAAACGGCAAAGGCAGCTTGATGCATAAAAGATTTGCCGCGGGGATTGAGGGGAGGCCTAGAATCCACGTGAAAGACCTGGCTGACAGGACACGCGGAAAGGCAATACCCCATACCTAACGGCAAACCTAACCCTGACCTCAAAAGTAAACCTCATCCTTAGCACAATTACAAACCCAACGCTTACCCCGAATTTAACATCTAACCTGACCCTAAATCTACCACAAAACCTACCTCAAACTCTATATCTACCCTCGACTCTGACCGAAGTCCTAACCTTAATCTTGATCCTCACCCAAACCCTAAGCTTAACCATAACCCTACCGTGGTCCTGGCCCTAATGCTAACCTCACCACAAACCTTAACATCAAACGCAAACGCAAACCGCAATCCAAATGCTAACTCTAGCCGAAAACTTGAAGCCTAACACAAACTCTAAACCCTAAAACTAACCCTACCTCTGAATGAAACATTAGGTTGCCATTTTCCGTTTTAGCTAAGTTCCCACCAATGATTTCATCATCTTCCTTCGGCTTACTTTACTTGCAATGCCCACATTGCGCTTACATAAGGAACCAGGGCAGTGTAATCGACTCTTACCGCATGAGATTTTTGGAACAGCCGCTTCTTTTGGGGGAAAATTTGGAGACTGCGCACAGGGCCAGATATGAATATATACGCCATTCCCCGCCTCGTTCTCGAGCACCTTGGCACACGACCATCCCTAAAACGGGATTAATGCTAGAGAGTGTTGGCGGGGTCTGTTAACAAAACGGACGATGAGACTGAAATTATATGCTAAGTCCAAACATCACATTTGCGCCTCATGCCTAGTTCAATGCCCTAAGTAGCTCGGGCAGGTGATCGGAAGACGGAATGATTAATGCAAATTCGGTGGGGTCACCAGGACGCCAACATCGAAACCCCTTTTACCATCATCGATGTGTTAGAAGTAATCTTTCAACGAAACACTCGGGCTGTATACATTCAAACGCTGCCGGACACAGTTCGCGCGTATGTCCAGAACCAACTTCGCTAATTGTTTTATCCATTTCACTAAACTTGGACTAGGCCGAAATGCGCAACCCGTACAATGGACCGATTTTTCAACTGACTACTTTACGCCGGTTTATTCAAGATGCCCACATAGACCATGCGCAGCTTGAGGGCAACAGTCATCTCGCGTAATGCAAACGCTGAAGTCGGCACGACAGCGGGCGACTGGCGCCGATCGATAATTTACCTTCTATCGATTGATTAAAGGAGAACGCTAGTCGGTGTAGTGGCCCAGGGGCTAAGCCTGGATAAGCGTCATGAATTTATGTGGTCGGATTAACCGGAGCGCACTGTGCGTATGAAGCGGATTAGACGCACTTACGACACAAAGTTCATCCGTCGTAAGTGACATAATCCACAGATGAGGACAGCGACAGTGTGCCGACAGGCAGGCAAACCTTTCGTGGACTCGAAATCGGCGACATATAAGGCGTCAAATACAAAATATTCAGACCGCTTAGCGGGTTTCAGCAGCGATAGGATGCAGGACCCTACTTAGCATTCTGCAGCCTTTGAATCAAGTCATATAGGAAAGGTGGTAATGGGTGTTTGACGAGCTCGTCACGAAAGAACAGAATTGTTTGGATTTCTGCCGAAAGTCTCACCATACGCTTCCGCATGGCAACAAAAAAATGCCCGTTGATTTAAAAATAAACAAACAGCGAATTTCAGAAATGGCGGAGTGTGTGTAACGACTTGAGATTATTGGAAGTGAATGCTGTTGGCATTGTAATGTCTGCGAATGTCTGCAAATAGATGCCAAGGTAAAACGTCATACAATACGATTCACAGTCTACCGAGAGTTGAGTGGGATCCTTCATCCGGCCGTTGCTGGGTTTTTTGCTATCAGTTCAGTCGCCCGCAAGTTCTTCTTACATCAGGACCACCGAAGCGCGACAAGTTAGTCCTATTGTTCCATTTTTAATTAGAACTTTGTTGCTTAAGCCTGCAGTGAACAAACCTTGACCATTTATGGACCAACTATCAATCATCACGTTATCGAGCATGAATATAGCCCACTGGACGGGGCCAATCAGTACGCTTACATGTCAGACTCCTAGTCATCCACAGACCTATTGCAGCTGCGACCCAGAGAAGAAAATGATACAAGTCGATTCTACGAAGATAGAGTCTCCATCACTTTGGGGATTCGAAGGTGAACGCTTCGTTTCACTCCTCGGACGCACTTGTTCAAGATCCCAAGATTGCATCAGACGCCGGCGAGTGAGAACTTACTGCGCTCAATAGGTCATAATACCGCTATAGCTAGCGACCGTCATACAGGTAGGAGATTTTAAAGATTGGCGCCCAAAGCCCGCCTAGTTGCTAGGCTTCATGGATGCCCTTAACTGATGCCGGATTCCTGTAGACTTGTAGTTGACTAGCGTGTACGTGACTTCTATTAAAAGCAAGCGTACTAATGATTTAAACTTATTGTGCTCCTTGTCTTTAAACACGTCCGAAGGGAAAAAATATGACTTCCCTGTTCCATGAAATGTATACCTATTGTTAGGATTTACGATTCACAAGCACGCATGCATAACATTTTACAAGTGCGGTATTCAGCCACACAAACCTTGACTATGATCCTTTGTATACTTAGCGTGGCAAAACAACACTGCAGCACAAATTCGATATTATTTCTGAGCAGTTAGCCTTGACGTAATTTGCACTCCAAGACCGCTTCGCGTCGCTCCAGGTTCAGTCCTTCTAGTTGTTAAATATAGAAAGAACTTGCTGGGAAAGGGCTTTTCGCCATTGTCTCTTAAGCCTCTTGGACTAGTGCTTGTTGTCAAATCCTGGAGTGTAGAACGGCTGTCAGATTGCTAAAGGTCAGTCGTTGTCTGTCGTAATGCTTGAAATATGGTTTTCATGCCAGTATATTGATTTGTTAGTTAAGGTCGATATTTCTGGCCAGTCTGCGATTGGCCCGCGTATGCTAACGGCATGCATCTTGATGTACGGATTGCCACGACCTCAATGTGAGACGGCTTACCAAGAGACGAAAAAAATAGCATGAACACACCACAGCAGTTTCATATCTAAGACTCCACGATTAAATGTAGAAAAGCCTAACGTCTCGAGACCCATCCTCTGTCCTCAAGGAATCTACTCGAATTTCATCGTGGGAGTCCCTCGCGCCTTTGCTCAAGTAATTTGCATAAATGATACGGCAGCCGTCTTACGTGCAGCCAACCTCCCGGTCAAAGTTTGACTCCAAAGCCTATGAAGGAAAGGTGGTTTGAAAGTGTGTATGTGCTGGTAGATAGTGTCACACTGATCAGTTACGGGATCCACTCGCCCCGTTGAGTTTTCGGGGCTTGGTCTAAAATCTCGCAGACTGTCGCATGGCGGTTAACATTACAGTGCGTGACCTATCTCATGAAATGTTGGCGGAAATTCTGAAATGCGTTTTCGATTAGGAAGGATTACTTGGTCGCGGTTGTAATACTGATTAGCTTGCGGCATACTCTTACAACATTTTGGAATTGGCCGGATGTCAGCTTTTAAATGCACTTCTTTTAAATCTCTTGTAGAAAGCGTGCTCGGTAAAAGATGACTACTTAATTAGCATGCATTTTTCCCGTTGATTTTCGATGGTCTTGGAAATTCAAATATTTTTATAGAAACCACAAACAAAAATATGTTTTCTTTTAGTCAGTCAATAGAGAATCACGTCTTCTTTATATTTTATACTTAAGCAAGGAGTATAATAAGGTTTTAAAAAAGTTTCTAATTATGAGACTTTTTAAGACCGCGATATGTCCATTCGCATAGCATCTTGACTGGCCGCTTACCACTGCCCCTCATGAAATGTACAACATGGTCCGCATCCATTGCAAAATTTTATGGACCCTGTTTGATATCTCTTTAATGGCGTAGAAAAATATGGGATTTTCTTTAAGCGGAACGCATGCACCTTGTAGAGTGTAATCACCAAGCTCTAATGCAACGAATGATCAGGCTGCAATTTATTCGGCAATAAGAAAAATTTTTTAAACTTTATTATAATTCTTCTTTAAGTATAAAATATAAAGAAGACATGATTCTCTATTGATTGATTAAAAGAAAGCATATTTTTGTTTGTGGGTTCTGCAAAATATATTTGAATATCCATAACCATCGAAAATCAATGGGGAAAATGCATGCAACCTAAGTAGTCATCTTTTACTGAGCACGCTTTCTACAGGAGATTGCAAAGAAGTGCGTTTAAAAGCCGACATCCTGCCGAGTCGAGAATGTTATAAGAGTATGCCTTAAGATAATCAGTATCACAACCGCGACCAAGTAATCCTTCCTAATCGAAAACGCATTTCAGAATTTCAGCCAACATTTCATGAGATAGGTCACGCACTGTATATTCAGAAACAGATGGCCAACCAAGACAACGGCAGACTGGCATGGCCATCACACCTCTCCCGGCCAGCACCAGCATTATGCATCAATAGCATCTATCGCCACACAACGAATGCACGCCACTGGCATCTCGCCGCTCTTCTGCTGCGTGTACAGTTGTTGGGCATACTCAAGAAGTGTCAACAAAAATTCCGAAATTCATCTTCGTTTTAAAAAAAGACTAACTAAGTAGGGTTGCAACAGTAATCATCGTGCAGCATAATTGGATAAAAATTCAGTTACCTGAGGATGCTGGCTGCATGTACGAACTGTACTCTGTAAAAATGACTACTTATGTGGCATGCATGTTCCACATTTATTTTCGATGCCCACAGAAATCCAATTAAATTTTATAGAAAACATACATGAAATGTCCATTCTCCTGGCTATTCCGTAGACAATTACGTTTTCTTCCAATTTTATATTCGAAGAAAAGGTATAATTCAGGTCAAAGATAAAGAGAATGACCCCACTTAACAGTCAGTAGACTGTGGATCGGGCCATACGTGATTTATGGTAAAGGGAAATTTATGGATGGGGCAGCACGCTAGACAGCAAGCTGAAAAAATGAAAAAAAACATAGCAATTGCCCGAATTTATGTCGAAAGCCTTATTCAACGCTTTTCTACGACAACGGGAATTAGAGTAGTTATTAAACAATAAACAAAAATAAATTTCACAAAAAACGGATTTTGAGTTAAGGTGTGATGTCGTGGGAAGTATTCTGTTTGGCAGTGTAATTTCTGCAAAATCCTGCAAGTTTGTGCCAAGATAAAACCCTAGTTGACACGATCCACAGTCTAGTGACAGTTAAGTGGGGTCCTTCTCTATACCGTTGACTAATTCAGTTTTCAAAAACGTTTCCAATTCTCGAATACTGTTGAACCCGATCTGTCGTTACACTTGCATTCAGGGTTTCCGAACAATAAGCCGTGCGTTTTCTGCTTACGAAATACCATATATTACTCTACGGTATTAAAGGAGATCATATGCGGTTCATAAAATTTAGCGGTCGATTTTGGCCATTTTGTTAACTTTATATTGGTAAATGCGCAGACATAACGTTGTATGAACGGACATTTTACGGTATTGAAAATCTCACAATGAGAGACTTTTTTAAAACCGAATTATAGCCTTCTTTCAGGTATAACATTGGAAGAGGACGGAATTTTCTATCGAATGCGCAAGAGAATAGATGTTTTTATGCATGTGTTCTATAAAAACTTTAATTGGGTTTCTGCGGGCATTGAAAATCAATGAGGAGAACGCATGCCACTTAAGTAGTCATTTTTCACAGAGTGTGGTTTTTGTATGCCGTCGAAAGGAAGTTCGTTCGAAAGCCGACATCCTGATACGACCGAATTATTATAGAATTATGTCGTACGATAATTATTTTCACAACCCTACTTAACTAGTCCTTTTGAAACGAAAACGCATTTCGGAAATTTGGTTGACATTTCATGAGTTAGCCCACCTACAGTATGGTCCGAGCATGAGACCATCACGGTGCGGCGACCGCCGTAGATTGAAAGTTTGGTGACTGACTCATCAGTTCAGTCCACGCAGTCTGTCCAGTTGTGCGTATGCTCTGCGTAGTGGCGGACTGGTGGGCTGAGAGGCAGGCTGAAGCGACCCCTTCTTAAGGCGACCTTCGGCACTCCCACGCATGTGAAATGTACGTCGCTCAATCCCCGTTGTGTGAAATCCTCGTGCTTGTATTTGACGGGCCACGTCATGCATGTGGCGCGCGCAGACAAGGTCATTAGAGCATGTCAGCCACCGCGCCCATTCGTTGCGCCTGTCAGTTGATCGGCTCGGACAGTGGTTGGGGAGAGTTAGGTCGACGGCTCAGCGCATTTCCCTCACAATAAACAATCTGCCACGCCTAAAGCTATCAGGGTACACTAAAAGCTGTGGCTTGGAAGGTAGCCAACTGACTGGATAACTTTGACCTCGCAGTTAGCCCAATGTTGTGTGTTTGTGCGGAGCGGCCGACTGCGGGTCTAAGAGCCAGACTACTATGACACCCTCTTAATGTGGTCTTTACGGCACTCCCACTCTGTAGGATCCGAGCCGGGTGTGATGACAGGCCTAGGGCGGCTCCGACCGCGCCAAACGCCTGTGTCCTCTCCCACTTCCGATCTTCTTGACTATGTATTGGTACCGCGACCAGGAAAGGGAGGAGGGGAGGAGCGCATGTGCCAGTCCTCGGCCTGCTGTGGAGCAGACGGTAGGCATCGTCAGAAAGGATGGTCTAACTGACCAGAAGAGGATGCGATCGCTGGAACAAGAGCTTTCTTTGCCTGACGTTTCGGATTCTCATTTGAACCCATCATCAGAGACAGTGGTAGAATAGGGTCACTCGTGCACAGGAATTTGCAGTATTTATAGGATGCAGTCGCTATGCCACCGCATACCTACAGCAATTAACCGAGCTCCCCTTCATCAAGGATTGTTGCCCGCTGGTGCGATAATGGCTTGATGGCCGGCATGCGTGTTATTTATTGCTGACATCTCATCACCCGTGTTGGATGCTGACGTGATGATTGCTCGGCCATCTGGCTCACCGGCTTGCGCGCTCCCCAAGTGGTCAATTACTTTGGCCAGCCTATGCCTCAACACGGAATATGGAGTGGGGATGTCGTTGCACTTGGTTATAGACTGAGGCCCCGTGAACCATGACTCAAACAACTCGCGGCTCACACGATTATCCCCTCTCGCGAGAATTTCGACTTCATCGAACTTGAATGTGCGGCCGGGTCTCGTCGAATGGGCCGCGACCTGAGAGTTGGTGCCATTTCTCCGTACCACTGCCGCGTTTGCACCGGCGATGGTCTAACTGCCAACATTATACTCGAAAAAACTGGCCAACCAAGACAATAGAAACTGGAGTGGCCACTTTCGACTTAATGGCCGTCATCAGTCAGTCGTATCCAACTTCAAGGCTTGCATCCCCTGAGGCTCGGTCTCCCAGTTCGTTGGTTAGGGGTCCAACGCCCCAACAGAAATCGCTATTACAGTTTAAAAGAAGGCGAAGGCACGATCACTGGCACAGTAGACTTATTGGCCTTGGCTTTCGAACTTGAACTCGAGTTCATCATCGGAGACTGCTAGAATGCAGCAGCGTGGGAACATTTATGTCGTTGTGCCGTAAGGGAGTGGGGACTACGTCCGTGGCTAGGTCTGGTTTTTGCTGCCTGACCCACAATGGCCCCCCGGCGTGGGGACGACGTTTGTACTTCTCGGCGATGTGAGCTGCGCCACCTGATTGTGGCCAGGAAGCAAAAACCAGACCTAGCCACGGACGTAGTTCCCACCCCCTCACGGCGCAACGACGCAGATAAGTAGTCGGGCGTAGTCGACCATATCGCGTGCCACAACAGTCCTTGCCACTACACAGGCCAGTTAGGACGTCGTCCTAACTCACGAATACTTGAGCACAAACGGGCCGTTCGGAGAGGCGACACACTATCTCAAGTCGCCACTTTCACGCTGGAGGAAAGCCATGAGTTCGACTTCGCCAAGACGCGGACATTGGCGCGAGCCGGCAACAACACGGATCGAGACCTGTTGGATGCGTGAGTGTCGGACAGCAACTCTATCAATAGACACATTGATTTGCCTGTGTGTTTTCGCGCACTCCGCCCACGCAGCCAGGTGACGCAGGCCACATCTCCGCGAAGTACAAACGGCGTCACCACGCCGGGGGACCACCGTGGATCAGGCGGCACAAACCTTACCTGGCCACGGACGTAGTCTCCTCTCTGCCCCCGGCAAGGAACGGCGATATAAATGTCCACACGTTGCTGCATGCAGACTCCGATGGTGAACTCCAATTCGGGTTCGAAAGCTAAGGCCAATAAATGTACTGTCCCCGTGATCGTTCTTTCGTCTTCTTTTAAACAAGAACCCGGGATGCGCATATTCTCTTCCATTTTGGTGTTTGTTCGACAGGTTATATTTCCTGTACTGTTAGTTTATGGCGGAGTCTGCATGACATTGCATCAGGGCCGTTTTTATTTTATATTTTACACTACTGACTTACCCATGTCAGGGAGTACGGAGACCTCAGTTGGCGTGCTGGATAACTTCAAATCTAAATTTGTAGAGCCAACACAACGAATGACAGTCCGCCGATTTAGGATGAAACAGGCATGGCATGAGGCGAATAGACGGCACAAAACCTCTTAGTCGTCTGAACAGGGCTTCGTCATAAAAATATTACTACAGCAGGAAACCTGCCAGTAGTAGACAAATCAACGAGATTAACTATCAGCGGGCTACCACTGAAGTTTTTACAGATGGAACAATGGGGGAGTTTGTGCAGTCATTTAAAAGAACGTCAGTGCTGAGATATGGTCTTTGAGAAGAATGTTAGCTCTTCAGTTAGCGGCTAGTGTCCTGTATGTGGTTTCAGCACAAGGTTTTCGTAGTTCTCTCCGTAAGTAACACACTGTAAAACAGATGCAGTTCTTTTTCAGTAAGTTCTGTTTATATATTTGAAGGCGGACTCAAACAATTCCCTTTAGGGCGTAGACAGGTGTAACCATATTGGATGCATATAAAAAGTGTTAAGGGGGACTATAATACCAGCCTGTCTGTGCCAGTAGTTGGCAGAAGTTTTAATCATCTAACAAAATGAACAAACTAAAACAGCATATCACGCAAAATCAAAAATAGATCTTTGGTTTGACACGCCAGCCATTGCAAGCAATAGGAAATGTTGATACTGGACACCTTTCACGATTTTGAACACAATTTATGAACAATTACCTAAATATTAATGGCCAAAAAAATTTACTAACCCTGGCGTGTATACCCCACGATAGGTGACATTCGCTGGCATTTAAATACTTAAGAGGACTGACATATTCGATAATGCGGCAAAATCCGCAAATTGGGATATCAGTGGAGGTCAGGCAGCTCAAACCAGACCTAGCCAGGGACGTAGTCACCCCCCCTCCCTCCCTCCCTCACGGCACAACGGCATAAATTTCCACACCCTGCGGCACTCTCACAGTCTCTGATGATGAGCTCCAGTTCGAAATTGAAAGCCTAGGCCAATAAATCTACCGTCCCAGTGATTATGACTTCGTCTTCTTTTAAACAAGAACCTAGGATGCGCATAGTCTCTCCCACTCGTGGCCACCACGGTCTCCGATGTTTTGCTTAGTAGACTGTTTGACTAATGACAACATTACGAGCTCCGCCAATATCAAACCAATATCTTTGATCTTTTCAGGACAAATAGACAGGCGGGTAGAAACGCTTAAATGCCCACAAAGAGATTTTCTGTCCCCCGGTTTGCACAAAAAGAAGTTCCTGAAGGCATATTTCCAAAACCGGCTATTTGACATTCACACTGCACAAAAGAGGCTTGTCCCACCTGTCCAGACGACAACTTCAGCCCATCCATTATCCAACTCGAAAAGGGCAATATGGCAAGGTTGTTTACTGCGTGACGCTCGTTTTAACATGTGCATGTCGGCCACAGAGGTCTACGCTCTACGATTAACTTCACTGAACATAAACAGGCCGTGTAGGGGTCGGAACGCCTATCGCCACTTTTATGCGTCCAGCCAAAATTAGCCCACATTTCAGTAGGGTCTCCAACCTCATTCCGTTGCAAGCTGCAAGTACTCGCGGAAGTTTTTCGATGCGTAACCAGTAAGGTTAATCGTCACGTCGACCTACGTGGGTACTATGGGTAAAAATCTGGAGATGGCACCCAAAAAATCCGCCTACCCAAAGCAGCCTGTCTTACGGGACAGGTAGTATTAGGGGTTTTATGGGTGGCAACTGGTGGGGATGTACGATAGTAGTCGACGGAAAGCCTTATTTGAACAGGTGTATGATCGAAGTTGGCCCGCTCTCCGCTCCGTTATTAAAAAATGGGTCAAGAAAGGCATAGTGGTAACGGACGAGTGGAAGGTTATCTACATTTCTCTGTTAACCACAAAAAAAAAACTTCAAGGACACTACCACCGGACGGCACACCAATGCCATTGAGGCATACTGGAGTAGACTGAAAAGCAAACTCCACGAGGGAGACCCTGTATGTGGTCCAGCTGTGTGGGCTCACATAGGTGAAGTAAGGTATCGTCTTTGGTTTGCTCTCAATGACAAGTCTTTGACAGATGTCTGGGAACTGTTCCTGTCCCATGTTGTGCAGACTTATCCTATTTAAAAGTGATTTTGTTTTGTAATAAACTGCCAAAATGCGAATGTATGCCGTATATTCAGGTGCGCGTGTATAACGATGGGGAAGGTTGGGTAACAGCTACCATCGTCCATGTAACCTCCTGCGATGTTCTTTCGGCCAGCCCATCTTAGGCCGTCGCGGAAAGTCCAAGTAGTGCATCAAAGTAGGCCTGCATCCGCTGATATAGCCGGAAGGCGTTTGAGTTCACTGTTAAAGGTATTATTCAAAGGTAACGGATTTTTTTGGGTGCCATCTCCCGATTGTTACCGTACTATGCAGGTGCGAGAACAAACGCATTGGTTATTTCTGCCTCGAAGGCAATGGGCCATGGCGCGGACATACTGTCTATCAAACCCTCCTTGGAATCATCAGTTCAATACTTGCTTTTCTTCCAGGTCGACATTTACAGCTCATGTCCATCTACCGGAGTCTCCTGACTTTACCTTCTAGGGCATGATGGACAGAACCAGTATAATGCAAGCCCAGAATTGCGGTCTGTGGTGTTGGAAAACCAGCGACTCTAACCGTTGCAGGACCGCCCCGGCGATGAATCCCGAAATCGGCGAACCCATTGGTGTGCCCTTCACCTGTTCGTAGATTGTCACGTCGAACGTGAAGTACGTCCTGAGACAGAGCTTCAGGAGCTGAAGGACTTGGGCGTGTCCAAGACGGTTCTCCGTTTCATCGTATTTGCTTTGTAGTAGCAGCTCAATTGTCTCGATCGCCAGGTCCTGGGGAATAGAAGTAAAAAGGGATGTAACATCAAAAGATACCATGACCTCATTTGGATGGATGCTTACCCCTTTGAGTTTCTCCAGGAATTTTGCTGACGAAGAGACCGTGGTGAAATTACAGCAATTATCGACTCGAATGTTGGCCATCAAGCAATGATCACACCAAGTCCGACGATCCCGGATGAAAGGGGGAGCCGTGAATGTTCATATGTATGCGGTAGCATGGCTACTGCATCCTATAAATACCGCAGCCCCTTGTGCAACATCCACCCGCTTCTGCTTTTTTGTCTCTGATGGTGGATTCGAGTAGGAATCCGAAACGTCAGGCTAATAAATCTCTTGTCTCGGCGATTGTGTCTCCTTCTTCAAGATTACTTCCTGAGACTCGTCTCTTCGCTTCTATTGGCAGTACCAGTATAATGCAGGCTGAGATTAACAGTTTGGATCTCCCACTCACTTTCGGAGGCACCCTCTACTTTCATCTAACGTCAACAGAAGAGACCAGTCGTTATAAGGAGGTTATGTGGCCAGCGAGGGGGATGCAGAAGCTATGTAAAAACACGGATGCAGGACACATGGGGCAATTGGAACAGGAGGTAGACCATGCGGAACCCGAACTAGAGTAGAATTTGTGATGCACTAGAGTCATTTTGCCGGTAAAGAAATGTGATCGCCATCCGTGCAGCTGCCGTTGTTTCTGTCCTGACCAGGACGGGTTTCGATAGCTACTTCCGGTGGTAGTCTGACATCGGATGCATAAGCCAAAGTCCCTGTTATCCTGGTGAGCCTTCTTCAGGACGGAAGTCGGGACAGCCAGGCTGGCAGTTCTGCGTTGCCGCGGACGCGCTGAGACGTGATGGCCTCTCATTGCATGCAGTACGGAATCTCCCAATCCTTGTGCACCTTGAGGGAAGCTCGGCAAGGTGGTTAAAATTTGTATAATGCCTGCTTTTGTGGGTGTTTTATGATTAAACGCCGATCACTTAAATGACTAATAAAAGGGCTTGATGTGACTGTGTGGCGGCCGAGGACGTCAAGCGTAGCACACAACCAAGTAGCGAAGCAATGGAAAGAGATCCTGGCTACCGTTGATCTGAATGGGGTCGTTAGTAAGTCACGGTACTCATGCGCACATAAAGGAAGAAGGAACGTCAACTGGACGAGAAGGTATAATAACAGGCAATAGTACAAGCAAATTGAGTTACAACTGTGGAGAAACCTGTCCGGGTGGAGGGGTGATACCGACATGCCAGCTAGTTAACCGATGAGAAACGCAGGGCTGTGGGCATCTGCAGGGAAGGGCCGAGGGAGGTGCCGACGTAGAGAGAAGGAGAACGATACGAGCTTCACGGTACGTCGCAGGAAAAGTAGATCGCTGGAAGTGAGAGGAAGGGAAACTGGTCATCCTCACCAGCCCGCGGTTACGCCATCTCCGTCCTAGGTCCGCGCGCCAAAAGTGGTTCCTCATTCAAACAACCCTATGGAGGTCGTGGGGCGTTACAGATGAAGTGCTGCATCTCACTGTCTTTACAATTCAGTTAACTCCCGCCGGTGAATTTGCAGAGTCAGAAGGGGAATCCAGAGAATAACAACACTGTACATCGTGCTGAGGTTCAGTGGACCAGAGTTTAAATATCAGTTTAGTCGGTCCTCTGAATGTTTTGTAGGGTAAATAATACTAAGCCTATAAACTGCTTACCTGAAGGGACAGCACAAACTACTGCCTGGGCAGCAGAGTTCGCTTCTGCGGAGATCTTTTCCTATACAAAGTTCTTATTTCGGTAGAGAGGCTCTCATTGATCGTTTCTACGGAACTCACTCGTACCGTTATGCCTTACGGGCTCTCTCTCTCTCGAGCCCAACCAGCAGCCGCACAGCGGCGCATGATATAGGCGGAATGGAATTACCGACAAAGACAAGGGAGATTGGAATGGCCATTTCTGGCTTACTACCTATCGTCAGCCAGTCATATCCAACTACGTAGTGTGGAACACTTTGGGTTCGAACTCGCGACCTGTCAGTTAGAAGTTCAGCACCTCTTACCACTGAGCCACGGGCTCGTTGTCTGTCGGTTGCGAATAAGGATATACAATAGTATAGGGGCACTCACCGATTGTTTCTACGGACCACATTTGTCTCGTTGTGCCTTACGGGCTCTCGCTCATTATTTTATTCCAAAGTTCCACCAAAGTGCCTTTTAAGGCATTTAAATGAAAGTTACAGCATTAAAAAGAGGCAACATAACGGACTGACGTGGAACATCCTTATTTGATTCAAAAATGAGTGCTAGCATATTATGAGCAATATTCCAGCAACCATCGCAGATTACACTAATCTAATCATCATTACCACTACTGCTCGGATCACAGGTTCTTGTTGAAATGACGGTGAACGCGCAGTTGTTGAAACGGTTGGTTGCACCAGCCTAGGCATTCGGAGCCAAGCATAAACAACAAAAATGAAGGTTTTGTATAGTCGAAAGATGAGGGAAAAATAAGGACAGATTTCAGGAGATCTGGGCGTCTGACGCCAACTCTATTAACGGACACGTCAGCCTTCTGGCGTTGTTTGGGAATTTTGGCGGTCATCTGCGTTGAGTATCGTCAACTGAATGGGGTGGCTAGTTGCGCCTTTGCTCCGTTTTCGAGCGAATTAGCCAGCGGGACGTATTTGCTCGGTATCTTCGAGCTCCCTGTGACTGTGCTGTCCCGATCATGGCGTATATAGTGGCGCAGGACTTTATAGGCGTGAAGCAGATTTCAGGAGATCTGGGCGTCTGATGCCAACTCTATTAACGGACACGTCGGCCTTCTGGCTGTTGTTTGGGAATTTTGGCAATCTTCTGCGTTGCGTATCGTCACCTGAATGCGGTAATCAGTTGCGCATGTGCTCCATTTTCGGGTAAATTAGTCAACGGGGCGTATTTTCTCGACATTTTTGAACTACTAGTGACTATCTTGTCCGATCAGAGCGTATATCGTGGCGCAGGAAGGTCTAGATACCTGTTGGAGGAGTTGGCATCTACAATAGGTGTGCTAACTCATGAAATGTCAACCAAAATTTCGAAATGCGTTCTCGTTTTGAAATGATAAATTAAGTAGTGTTGTAAAACTAAACATGATGCAGCATAAATATATCATGATCCAGTTACCTCAGGGTGCCGACTTTCGAAAGCACTTATTTTTGGCTGCATGCAAGATCTATACTCTGCGAAAAATGACTACTTAAGTAGTATGCAATTTTCTCATTGATTCTCGATGCCCTTGAAAATGCAATTATATTTCATGGAAAGCATGCATAAAAATATTCATTCTTTTACTTATTCGGTAGAAAATCACGTCTCATTCCAATTTCATATTCAAAAGAAGAGAATAATTCGGTTTTAAAAAACTTTTCTAATTCCCGAATAATGTTGAACCCGACCTGCTATTACACTTGCATTCAGGGTTTCAAAACTACAAGCTTTATATGTTCCGTCTACGGAAAACCATGCATTTCTCTACGGTGTTAAGATAAGTCTATATGAGGTTCATAAAATTAAGCAGTTGATTTGAGCAATATGGTTAACTTTACAAGCCACATTCGTAAATGCAGATACATGATGTTTCATGAACGGCCATTTAACGGTATTAAAAATCTCACAATTAGAAACTTTTTCAAAACCGAATTATACTCTTCTTTTGAATATGAAATTGGAATGAGACGTGATTTTCTACCGAATAAGTAAAAGAATGAATATTTTTATGCATGTTTTCCATGACATATAACTGAAGTTTCAAGAGCATCGAAAATCAATAAGAAAATTGCATGCTATTTAAGTAGTCATTTTTTGCAGAGTACGGGTCTTGCATGCAGCCGAAATAAGTTCTTTCGAAAGCCGACACCCTGCGGTAATTGGATCATCATAGATTTATGCTGCATCAGGATTAGTTTTACAACACTACTTAACTTATCTTTTCGAAACGAGAACGCATTTCGAAATTTTGGTTGACATTTCATGAGTTAGCACATCTACTGTAATAACGATCGGTGTGCGCCCCCTACCATTTAAAATAAAGTATTTTTTATAAAAACGGTCACTTTTTAATTATTAAAGGCGTCTGTAAATGCTGTAAGAAACATTACGCATGGACTAGCACGTTCAATTTTGAAAAGAGAGGTAAATTTTGTCCTCCGCTTCCTCAGCCTCATGGTAATCTCCACATATGTTAGCCTTGGTCCGGCCTCTGCCTCCAGATTTTCATTTAATTTGCTTGAAAAGGGTCGAATATCAAGAAGGTATTTTCCCGTTATTAAAAGGACCTTTATTTACTCAAGAAGCAATAAACACTTATAGCTTTCATATTTCTTACGTCTTTTTATACCGTTTATACAGTTATCGGATCAAGCAAGTCTGAGCGTCACTCAACCTGTCGTGGTGATTCAAAACACCCACGGTCATTTTGCGCTCTCTTATTCATCCGCTTCGCGACAAAGATCTCTGGCCGAAGGCATAATTTTGATGGCGCCCTAAGCAGCTTCTGTTTTAAGTAAATTACTTTCTCCCCAGAGATTGCGGTTTTTTGCGTTAGGCAGGCCTGCTAATTTGCTGGTTAATCAAACATTGCTGATTTCGGCATAAAAGTGTTGCTGCTCAGTTTTTATCTTCCAACCCGAGCAGACAGGTTGTAAACCCATGCAAAACTGTCGTGGTGCCGAAAGCTTTGCGCGCTTAGGCAGCGTTCTCAAGGCATTCTGTTCCGTGGACCCCTGACGTCTAAATCCCGACGTGCATGCGCGCGCTCTTTTCTCCGCGAAATGTGCACCAGTCGAGAACAAAGTGTCATTTGTCAGCTAACTAACCGGCAATTAACCGAATGCAGAGTGGCCAAGACGGGCTGGTTGTGGCAACTCGGTCTAATGTGGCTACGCCGGAACTCGGTTGTTCATAGAGAAAGCTTTTAACGAGAATGCAAGAATAAACTCCCCGCCCCTTAAGGGGCTGAACGGCGTTCTTCTGAAAGTATACCAGAAACAGGCCTTTTCTACTGACTCGATGATGTTTACTACAAGGAATAAGAGTATCTCAGCGTATTTGGAGATCCAAAGTTTTCAGGTTTGTCGTGAAGCCCGATACCGAACGAAAAGAGAAGGCGGACACTAGTGGGGAGGATAATACATTCTGTACAGAATAACTGGAGTAGTTGACAGCCGGACGTGGGCACGTCCGGTACCGGGTGAGCGGTGTCCCAAGTGCCCGAGGGAATTCGTCACATCGTCTTAAGCCACAAAACGCCTGGCTCGGCCTTGAAGCTGATTGGCCGGTTGGGAAGCCGAGTGGACGAAGGCCAGCCGACCCTGGTGAGTACCTGCAGACACCCTCGAGAAGCCAAGCGTTGAAGCAAGCCCTCGGGGTAGGACCACTAAAAGTGCTCCCTTCCCAGACGAAGTTCCGATGCAAAAGGCGTACGAAGGAAGAAGTAGTTAGATTGAGTGAATGCGAAAGATATTGTCATCGGTAGCTTGGACGGCTGTGAATGGCGGGAATAGGCCAGGATAACAGGGGCGGGAGCAGAAAGCCGGCTGTGGAGTTGTTTATTTGCCTGTCGACGGCAAATCCGTATGCCCTGTCGGTGAGAAAGTACCGATGCTAGTAAAGGCAGTTAGATAGTGGATAATGGGAAGGAAGTTCAGATTCTGGCACTGCTTGCGGGACTGCTCTGTTTGATGGGATCGGAACCATCGCCTGGCTTCGATGGGCTGAGGTTGTGTGATGACATTCTGACTCGCCGCACGACAGGATGTTGTTAACTGAATTCTCCGTGTACTGGTCACATCAAGTGACGCAGGAGAATTTGGTTGAAACCAAGACAGGAGTTCGTGAAGATTATGCGATTGGAGGACCGAGTGGGCGAATACCAGACAGCCCCTGCGCGAGAGACCCGCGTTGAGACAGGCACTCGCAGTAGGGCCAGTAAAGGCAGTCACTGAACACAGGACTGCCTTTGGTAGTTTATGGATTTAGTACCCACGGCCAGAGTAGCACGGATTACGGCTAGATGCAAACAAGAGGCCGGCGGCAGCCACAATCCCGACATTAGCCAATTCGACCTCAGGTCCGCTGGGGAAAGAAACTCTAAAGGAGGACTCTACAGACTGAAATTTAGGTTCTGAAGGTCAGCAGGTTGAGTCGCTTGATGATTACTACACCTCCTACTTCCTATCTGTAGAAATCGCGTCTTCGTCAAACTGCTATCCGACTGAACAGTAAAATCGCTTGCACGAGGTCGTCACATCCTCCCATGACAAACTGCGCTGAGCAAATGAGTAGGAAATTGAAGGAAAAACGATCAGAATCGGTTAAACATTTGCAATTTTTAATTTGTGCAGGCAATACAGCCGTGCGCTTACGTAGGTCGTGTGGTATTTGAACAAAAATGAAGAACAGCACATTCGGGACATTCTGGAGAAGAAGGAATTTTGAAAAAAAGGTCAATCGCGCTGTAGGCTTCTTCATTAATATAATTCGCGCTTTGTCAACTAACGAGCTTTCCAACAAAAATGCGTTATTTTAAGTACCAAAGGTGGATGCCTTCGGCAGCTTTTTCAACGATACCTCGCTCTGCACATTCCAAAGCACCAGAAATTCCTACAGAGGATCAGCCATGGTAAAATGTCTCATCACTCCACAAACAGTAGAGAGAAAACTATCCTTACGAAGAAAAGGCAGCACATCGACATTTCAGACAGTTCTCACCGATTTATCTGATTGTAGCTATTTTTCTCAGTCGAGCTATTAGTGTTATTTTCGCATTCAGAGTAGAAAATTTGAAATTGAAGGACGATTCAGACAGGAAGTATATTCTGACGCATGCTCTTAGTGAATTACTACTAAATGTCACATCCACAGACCTCGCAACCTGGATAACCAAACGTGTTATGCTTACGGTTTAAGAATGAGGTGAAAGCTTCTGGCAGAAGCAAAGAACTAATTTCGAATATGAGCTTTTTTTCCGTTAATACCGTATGAGTATTTTAATGGACTTAAGCGATTCTGGCGATTGGATAGATATAAGAAAAACATGGCTTGTAGTCTCGACTTTAAATATTTTCAGGCATTATCGCCGACAGAAGAGCGCGTGAATGATGTTCGTCCACTACTTCATTCCTGCTCTAAGCCGGTCTGCTTATGAAGAGAAATACATAGGTTCTAAAGCGTGCGTCAAACTAAAGTGTGTATGTGAAGTTATGTTTTAATTTGTGACGTAGACCTAGTAGGACTTTTAATACCCAGTCAGGAAATATTACTGAGTAACGACCGGCTACTTATTCACTGTCAATAATTCAGATAGAAACTACTCTCCAATGTGAAAAATAAGGCACTTCCTAAAAATCCTATTACCTCGCTTCGGAGGACTAAATATTACCATCTAATTGTTTTTAACTGACCTACCTTTTCTAAAATAATTGGAATAAATTAACGGATATCAGAGACGTGGAGAACGCAATATTTTTGACAGATATAGGTCATAAACCCCACCACCTTTTAACAGAAAACTTATCCTAGGTTTCCGGGAAGGACGGATACTTGAGCCCGGAGGTAGGTCCAATGTGTGGATACAATTGAATCTGGTGCCACTATTCGGAATTGTTCGGCAGTAAGATGTCTGTAAGGAATCATCAATAGGGAGTTATTGCCGCTGTCGAGTCTAAAAATGTAGTCAGTAATTTTTATCATTATACTGCAGAGTTTTTTGGAGTCAACCTGAGCAGATAGTGTCGTTGCTCATATTTTAAGAATACGCTAATTTAATTTTAGGGCCTTCAATATGGTCTGGAAAGGCTCGCAAACGGAACTCAATCACCGTCCACGAAGATGAATTATTAATTTCTTCCGCTGAGAAAAAGACATTAAAAATGTTGGGAGTGCTGATTACTTAGTTTCTTTTCTTTAAATCTGTTATTTGCCCACGACGATGGTCAGTTGGCTGGAAGCCAAGTATTCCGCTTTATGAAAGTTTTTCATGCACAATATTTCTTGGAGAGTTTTATCGGAAGGCAAACGGATTTACATAACGGTTGTCCAGTATTCATTTGCATGCTTTGGGCATCCCATGTTTTGCCACATCTAATGAAAAAGAATTCATCGGGGTATGCTTTTGCTTCTAAAATGGCCATTATTTAGGCCACCATCTTCATATTAATCAGGGGGGTGTACTAGGCGCAAATTCGTGAAGACTTTGGCCAGAACTGACGTGTCGGTTAACACAGGCCTGCCTCAAGAACGGCGTAGTCAATTTGGCTAAGTGTTCGTCCTTCTGAAGGGATAACATATGAAAAATAAGTACTTTCTTTTTGGTAATGATTGCTACTCTACCTGCTGGCTAAACGAGCAACAAGTACAGGACTGTATTTGCTTACTCAGTTGATTCCGGTTTGTTTAGACAAAGGATCTGCGATTATTAGGGATGCAATGGCTGTGCAACCAAATGACTGTCAATAGGAACAGCTGTTACTGCAAAGTATTTGAACCAAATTTAGTTATTAATTTTGTTCTTTGAGCTTCTTGAGCAGCAAAACAAATGTTTATCATAAATTCCGTCCACTTCTAGTGACTCTGTTTTTCATATAAGCGTTTATATTGAATGGGCATACAACTGTTGGGAAATAGTATTTTATCTTATCACCTCGCCAGTATAAAAGGCGACTCGATTGGTGGGGCATGAATTCCATTTGGCTGTCACTCAGGATAAAAAAATTGAGTCCAGCATCAGGATGAGCAAAGGGTCAAGGTTGTGGATAAACAGGATATGTTGCGCTTTATATACCCCAGGTTTTATAACGCAATACGGTGATTAAAATTAATACAGTATATGTAGTAACTCATGAAGTGTCAACCAAAATTTCGAAATACGTTCTCGTTTTGAAAAGATAAATTAAATAGTGTTGTAAAACTAATCATGATGCAGCATAAATCTATAGTGATTAAGTTACCTCAGGATGTCGACTTTTAAAGAAACTATTTTTGGCTGCATGAAAGACCCATACATTGCAAAAAAGGACTACTTATGTAGCATGCAATCTTCTCATTGATTTTCGATGTCCTTGAAAATTCAATTATATTTCATGGAAAACATGCATAAAACTATTCCTTCTTTTACTTATTCGGTAGAAAAACGCGTATTCTTCCAATTGCATACTCAAAAGAAGAGCATAATTCGGTTTTAAAAAAGATTTCTAATTCCTGAATAATTTTGAACCCGAACTGTTGCTACACTTGCATTCAGGGTTTAGAAACTACAAGCTGTATATTTTCCGTGTACGGAAAACCATGCATTTCTCGACGGTGTTAAGCTTAGACCATATGAGGTTCATAAAATTAATCAGTGGATTTGAGCGATATTGTTAACTTTACAAGCCACATTCGTAAATGCAGATACATGACGTTTCATGAAGGACCGTGTAACTGTATTAAAAAATCTTACAAGTAGAAACTTTTTTTAAAACCGAACTATATTCTTCTTTTGAGTATGATCTTGGAAGAAGACGTAATTTTCTACCAAATAAGTAAAAGAATGAATATTTTATGCATGCTTTCAATAAAATATAATTGCATTTTCAAGGGCATTAAAAATCAATGAGAAAATGTCATGCTATTTATGTAGTCATTTTTGCAGAGTATAGATCTTGCATGCAGCCGAATATAAGTTTTTTCGAAAGCCGACACCCTGAGGTAACTGGATCATTATACATTTATGCTGCATCATGATTAGTTTTACATCACCATTTAATTTATCTTTTCGAAACGAGAAGGCATTTCGAAATTTTGATTGACATTTCATGAGTTAGCACATCTACTGTAGCTACCACACGACACACATGTGATCCCAGTTTGTTCGACGATTGGTTTATCGACGGCGTTCGAGTCGTCACACTGCCAGCTTTGATCGCTTTGGTGGTCAGCAGTCAGCCACTTAGCTCATGGATCCGTTTACGGAAAACATGCGGTTCATATAACAGTAGGGCGAATTTTGCCCAGTAGAATTGCGCGCAGACAGAAAAAGCCCCACAACAAGCCGTCGTAGAGCGGACGCTAATACTCTTATTTGCGTCTTGCTGAGCGGCGGATGGTGGGATGTCCCCTCGCTTACCTTTACTCAAGAGGTTTCTTCCACAAAGCGCCCTTGCTGTCTGCAGTCGCCAGGCACTTGACCGGCATGCGGAGCTTCAGCTCGAGAGCCGGGAGGAATAAGTAGGGATTTCTGACAGGTGGCCACCACCCGGGGAATTGTTGTGCCCAGCAAAGGTGGCTGTTTGTTTTTATGAGACTTTTGCCGGCGAAGATATCGCCAGCAGCTGACAAAACTAGTCGTAGGAAGGCAAGATCTTACTTCGTAGCCGTACCTCTCAGGGGTTAGGTTCAGGGGCTAGGATTAGTGGTTAGGGTTTACAGATAAGGGGTTAGGTTATGGACTGTAGTGGGCGGTTAGGCTGGGTCTTGTCTACTGCAGGTACGGCTGCGAAAAATGATCGGAAAGTGGGAAATATTCGGCATAAAGCACGAATCTTATCTTCTGGGATCAGCCTAGCAGTAGAAGCATGTTTCCAGACCTGCAGGAAACCGGCACGCGAATCAATAACTCTGGAGAGGAAGGGGTACTTTGAAATGAACTTCAGTGATTTTGATTAAGTCAGTGAGGTTCGGCCCAACAGTTTGGCTGTATCGGGTCTACTGTGTCAGTTCTAGTAAACAGTCCATGTTCAGTTTAATGTCATTTATGGTAGGCGGGGAACGCGCACCTCCGAGAATAGTGTTTTCTCAGACTAGATGGGGTTGATCAGATTTCCAGTTGTGTATTCCACTACTGAATGTGAGGGTTAACGCATCTCAGGCTGCATGCGGCACCATTTCGAAGCCGTTCATATAAGGTTTCTCAAACCAGATTTATGCAAACAACCGGATTCCTTTAATGATTTTTCGACTCAACAGAACACATTTCTGACTTGAGATTAAAAAACGTTTAGTAAGTCCCACATTCTACTATCGTTTTTTGTCGCATTTCATGGGGTCATCATTAGTCAGACGGCAAAATGACCAACCGTTTCTCTTGATTCTATATTTAAGTCGTCAATGAGGCGAAATAGGTCAATACCTTTAGTCGAATAACCAGACGAAGTATAAAACTGTTTTAATTAACTGACGCATACGAAGAGAGGCAACAAACACTATAAAAAAATGGTTGATTT
>CACRXP010000272.1:152940-173684 GCA_902702965.1 Spirometra erinaceieuropaei | reverse complement strand
TGTACTTTGCCTAGATCATTAAATGTTGACGGAAATTCTGATCTGTGCTTTCGACTCAGGAGATAAATTGAATGGGGTCGCAATTCGACAACTCGATCAACGTGACCGTCGATGTCTGCCGTGTGCTCTGTAACAGGCTGAGACCAGGCATGGCGATTTGCCCGTGATTTCTTTTATAGAGATAATGGACTTGCGCTGCATCTACCGGACTCTCTCTTCCCCATTACCCATCTGCACTCGATCTCAAGATAGAGTCTAAGAGACCGGAGGTCGGAGGGAGCGCACGTTGCTTGCTCGGCCGGACCCGCACCTAACCGTACCACTATACCCTCTGATCCACAACAAACCCGCGAAGCAGGACTTTAAACGATAACAAAAGTTGAGGCAAGCGGCAGGGTTTCCGAGTGGGGCGGCGTGGGCTGGAAATTGGGCTCGTCACCGCACCCCTAATTTTGACATTTTTTATGGGTGCGCAGTTCCGACAACATCCACCAGAATCAAATTTGACCTCCGTATTGGTCCAGCTCATCTACCGATTGGCCCGTTTTGGGGGCACGGGGTTTTTGTAGTGAATATCCATAAAATAAGCATATAATATTGCAGTCATGTCAGGGTGCCAGCCATTGAACGAGCTTCTTCTCAGCAGCTGGAAAAACCACATCCGTCTAAAGTGATTGCTCATATAGCATGTGTTCTTCCGCGGTGATTTTTGATGTCTATAAATACAAAAGCAATTTGCAAAATATACTTCAGAAGCTAATCAATTTTGTATCTTTTCTGTTGCACATTAGGTTTCATTCAAACTTTGAAGGAGGTCCTTAGTTTAAAAAATCTTTTTCAGTCCCCGAATCATATAAAGCCGATTCGCAGCTGCGCTTGAGCTATGGGTTTTTTACTGTTCATGATCGAAAAAATCGAGAAAATTACCCAACTACTTTCAAGAGCTCACAAGGCATTCATGAAGTTTGGTAATGGATTTAAACCATGTCATTCTTATTTAAAAATCATTTGAAAACGGTCAGGGACAAAGATGTATGAATACGTTTAATTAGTAGATATCTTTTTTAAGCATACAGCCTAACTACTACCAGGCATGTGTATCAACTTCTTCAATTTCCGCAGAACTTGGTTGATAACTTCGATTATATCAGTCTTTTTAAAACGAATAGGTTAAATTTCGTGCAAATATTTGAGCTGAAGTCCGTGGGCCACAGCAAACTAACCACGTAATATATATAAACTGCCGGCAGAAATCCAGTAGTATATGCTTCAGCAGAAGAAATGCCATACTTGACAACACAATAGCAGCTAAAAGTCCAGACACTTGTTTTGCCGATATTCTGCCACTGTCTGACGCAGCCGCAGAGCTTCCGGCTCATTATTGGCCTCCCAGACTTCCTGTGTGCGTTACGTTTAAAAAATCGTTTTCAGTCCCCGAATCATATACAGCCGATTCGCAGGTACGCTTGAGCTATGGGTTTTAGAACGTAATGAAATATACTGTTCATGATCGAAAAAGTCGCGAAAATTACCCAACTAGTTTCAAGAGCTCACAAAGCATTCATATAGTTTGGTAATGGGTTTCAACCATGCCATTTTTATTTAAAAATCCTTTGAAAACAGTCAGGGACAAAGATGTATGAATACGTTTAATCAGTTGATATCTTTTTTAAGCATACAGCCTGACTACTACCTGGCATGTGTATCACCTTTTTCAATTTCCGCAGAACTTGGTTGCTAACTTCGAGTAGACCTGTCTTTTTAAAACCAATAGGTTAAGAGGAAAATTTCATGCAAATATTTGAGCTGAAGTCCGTGGGTCACAGCGTAATAACCGACAGGCAGTCAGTAGTATATACTTCAGCAGAAGAAATGCCATACTTGACAACACAGTAGCAGCTAAATGCCCAGACACTTGTTTTTCCGATATGCTGCCACTGTCTGACCCAGCTGCAGAGTTTCCGGCTCATTATTGACCTCCCAAACTTCCCTGTGTGCTTATCTGGTAGATACTCAAATTTTTAAAATTGTGGCATTTTAATTTCCTCTGAAACTAATCAATAATTTTTTTTTTCTATTTTTTGTGATATGGGTTTAAGTCTTTAAGGACAGCGAATCTCAGTGAAGCAAATTCGTACTACATAAACAATCACGGTTAACCAATGTTGATTTTTCTCGACGATCAAATAACAGTATATATGATGCTAGCATTCTGACATGGACAAAATACCTCACAATTATCTTCCATGACATTTGGCTTTACGACCCGATCTACCGTCCCTTCTAGAGGAAATTACATTTCACGTTTCAAAGTAAATCTTTATGAGACAGGCCAGCCACAAAATTAAATAGTCTGGGCATCACATTTTCCCGTCACAGACGTGAAATTAAATAACATAGCTAAATACATTGGGAAGGCCAGTCAAAATACAAATAAGAAGTCAGAGCATAATATGGAAAAACATACAGGTCTATCCCAAACGGCGAGACCCTGTTATTACTCGAAAATGTAAGGTTTTAATTTCCGCGTATTCACAGGTCTTAAGCTTTGCTTTCAACCACCATATTAGTTTATTTCTTAGTATACAGACGTTTACGTTTATTCTGCAGAACGTTTGCGCTTTTACAGCTCGAGATACTTTAATTTATTCCTTGCCCAGTGTTCTCATTATCGAAGTGGCCTGTAATGGGAGTTAAACACTCCTACCCAAACATTTGTGCAAAATTATCAAATATATGACTAATAAAAAAAGCTAACGCACTCTCTATATAGATCCAGTTCATGAGGTTCATCTTAATTGCAATAGGTTCTTGGGCGATCATAAGCCGATCTAAAAAACCACGTACCTGCAGATTTAAAAACAGCTATCGTAAACTCATTCGATTAATCTACCTTGCATTATTCAACTTGAGTTGGATAGTTTAGAAAACAGAAAACATATTTCAAGAAATATTTCCAGGAAATACTAGGTAACAATATCTATTTGCTTGGAGATATCGTTCTTTCTTAGGTCTACTTACAAATACAGTTATGTATTTATGAGAACAATAGAGTGAGGCAAGTCCCATATAGTGACTAACGAACTACTGTCACTTTTCTTCATATGAGGGAAAGGTAACCTGAGGTCCACATTGCTCTTCATGTTCCTACCATCCCTAAAATTAAAAAAATGATTTAAATTCGGGAGTGATTTTCGCATAGATAGATGATAACCTTTTTAAAATTAATAGATTCAAGAGTTCCAATTTTAATTTCATTATTGTTAGGCACAACTTCCATGATAGTTCCCTCTTGAAGATCGCTGGTTTGGCCGTATTTCTGCCAAATTATGCGAACATTCCCATGCTAATATTCCCACGCAGGTTTAGAAAACACGTAATGTCGGTAGCTCATTATCAGGCCAGTACAGTTACACCGAGTTTGACAATATGATAAGTTCACAAGTTTTATAAGTAATTCAGGGATTATTAACGTTCATCGTTCTCAAACCATCGGCATGACGAGATCTGCGTCTTATGGGCATTAGGACAAGGGGGTAACATAGGCTGCGAATGCTGTTTATAAATCGTGAGGAAATTCTTTGCGGAAATTAAGACACTTACAGACGCGCTTTTTTGCGGCTGGTGCCTCAGATCGTTACCGGACTATAGGTGATGTGCAAAAAAATCAACTAATCATCCATGTCCAAAAAAGGATTGTCCGATTGGCCGAAGTCTACGTAAATGCTCGCTAACTGCATCCCGTCATCTCCTTGGCACTAGCTATATTCGTTTGAATCTGTTCTTGAGGATTCTGCGTGCGGCATCTGAATCGATATGCCGATTTATGCTTGCCTCATCTGAGTGAATCGTCTTCAAGGTTTCACAGCCCTTTCGTATTGGCGGTCACAAAAAAACGAGTTTTCTGCCACACGAATTTGTCCCCAGTGTAGGCATTTGAGCTGGAACAGTTGGACTCTCCTCTTTACCGATAACCGATGTTCGGGTATGCGGGTAAAACAAATTTTCGAGTTTGAACACGACAGATGACATCCCAACTGGGATATGAGACTTTATAGATATCTTCTATCAACTTATTGCCCTTGGCGTGTTCAGGTTGTGCGAATAAGGCAGTAACCTTTCGTTGTAGGACGTAAGTGTGATGTCTTTCGCTGTCTTTCACCTATCTTAAATACATTTTTTACGCGTGGCAGAGTTCGCCAGGCGAGTGCTTTCGGTATCCGCGCGTCCATAGCACTTAACTTTTTCCTTGAATCAGCCGTGCTCTGCTCATTTACGCAGAAAGTAATGAAGGTACCCATTTCGTGAAAATAGTTTGTAGATGTATTTTATTCCTGCTCAATAACTTGTTTTATCAGAGCAGTGTATTTTACCTCATTCCAGAAGGCTGTAGACTGAAGTCGGCCATGTAGCAGACAGTGTAGTGTGCGATGAACTGAGGAGATACGGTGAGTGACCGATCTCATGTAATGTTGGCTGAAATTCTGAAAAGTGTTTTCGATTAGGAAGGATTACTTGGTCGCGGTTGTAATATTGATTATCTTAAGGAATACTCTTATAACATTCTGGACTCGACAGGATGTCGGCTTTTAAATGCACTTCTTTTCAATCTCCTGTAGAGAGTGTGCTCGGTAAAAAATGGCTACCTAAGTAGCATGCATTTTTCCCATTGATTTTCGATGGTCTTGAAATTCAAATATATTTTGTAGAAACCATAAACAAAAACATCCTTTCTTTTAGTCACTCAATAGAGAATCACGTCTTCTTTATATTTTATACTTAAGGAAGATGGATAATTAGGTTTCAAATACGTTTTCCAATTGCCGAATAATTTGGAGCCTGATCATTCGTTGCATTAGCGCTTAGTGGTTTTACTCTGCAAGGAGCATGGCTTCCGCGTAAAGAAAATCACATATTTTTCTATGCCATTAAAGAGATATCATCCATAGTCCATAAAATTTTGCAATGGATGCGGACCATGCTGTACATTTCATGAGGAGCAGTGGCAAACGGCCAGGCACGATGCTATGGGAATGGGTATTTTGCGGTGTTAAAAAGTCTCATAATTACAAACTTTTTTAAAACCTAATTATACTCCTTCCTTAAGTATAAAATATAAAGAAGACGTGATTCTCTATTGAGTGACTAAAAGAAAGGATGTTTTTGTTGATGGTTTCTATAAAATATATTTGAATTTCCAAGACCATAGAAAATAAATGGAAACATTGCATGCTACATGAGTAGTCTCTTTTTTCCGAGCACGCTTTCTACAGGAGATTGAAAAGAAGTGTATTTAAAAGCTAACATCCTGTTAAGCCCGAAATGTTATAAGAGTATGCCGTAAGATAATCAGCATCACAACAGCTACCAAGTAATCCTTCCTAATTGAAAACGCATTTCAGAATTTCAGCCAACATTTCATGTGGTCGGTCACTCACTGTTAGTGATCCATCAGTTTTTTGGCCTACAAGGACATCTGGGAGTGGGTGCTGTCTATCAGCTTCCACTTCAAAGTGTTAACTTGATTTCTGCAAATATAGTGCAAAGATTTTAATGGAGCAGATCTACTGCCTGTTCTTGACAATGACAAATGTATTAGTTTTGGGCTAAGTGTGCAAAGCGTCATATTTCCTAATTTCTGTATTACGGCCTCCGTTAGAAAACCGGAAATGATTGAGCCCGCGGGAGCTTCTTTTAATCGTCACTATAATTGTCTGGAGAAGAAAGGTTTGTTTCCAGACATACATCTAGGAGTTGGAATTAAGCGTCCTCAGACACCTTTGCGTAGGCGGCGTATTAGGCCCCTCACAGAGTGGAGGTATTCTCCCGAAATGTTAGTTAAATGTGCAACGAACAGAGTGCAGTGGTTCGGTTTAACGGCTTTTGACTACCACTCAGGCCAACTGCAATGCCGCACATGACTTTCCAAAAAAATGATTTAGCCTTTGTGCGCTCCAGCGTACATTTCTATGGATGCTAGAATTACTCATGCAGTAACTTGCCAACTTTGAAAGCTAGCGTTGGGGTTAAGGCCAAGGGATTTTCCTCAACACAGCTTGTTTTAACAATTACAGGAAAACTGGTCGTAGCTTCTATCATTTGCTGAGCGCTTTCAAAGGTCCAGTAGAACTGATGAACAGCCAATAACCACGCCGGCTTTATTTTGGGATTTAATCTTGAAACTGACCGATACCCTGAGAAACACCTCAGTTTTCGGCGTTTTGATCCAATTTCCAGAGAGTTTAGTTTCGGTGTCAGGGTTAGGGTCATGTTCACGGTAGGGTATGTCGGAATATTGGTATTGCTAGAGCTAGGATATGTGACTACTTGCCCTTTATAGAATTTCTCATATTGAAACCAGCATTATTTAAAGGGAATATTTCTTATTCTTGTGTTTTACTGACAACTCTCGGAGAAAAACCTACACTTGCAAATTGATTTACTTTAAAAATGCTCTATTTATAGTTATTTATACATATCGACTGGCGCAAAATATTTTCAAGTCCTAATGGTAAAGAAACGTTAGTTTTATTTTGGCTTGTTCGGTTTTCGGAAGTTTAACATGCAGTCTAAAGACCTTCAAAGTGAATTTAGATTAGTAACTCTCATTGGCACCGACTGAATGTTCCATTATGATTCTATAAATTTGTACAGCAGGGAGCAGTTGTTGAGAAAATGAAACATTCTTCAGCGTATTTTTGTCCACCATTCCAACGATTTCACCGTAAGGCAGAAAAATGGGCAATTTTGAAAATCTGTTTAAGTACTCCTCTATGAGCGTCTTCGCCATGTAAAATCATACTTGTTATTTTCATTCTCCGAAAGGCATTTAAGCAGTTACTTCGATAAAACCATAAGACAACGTGGGTTTTTGTTTAAGCAAACCAAAGGCAAACCCCATTTCACAGTCTGTATACACACACAAAGTCGCGTTATGCTTATTTGCGAGAAGGTTTTGCAAAATATTACTTTGCACATATGACGGAAGCAACAGAGAAAGCTTCCTTGCAAAATTATGCAGTTCTAGTCGCAAGTGAAAAATATCAGCCATTTGGATAGCATTTTAAAATGGGGAACGACAGCTTTGGTTTTTAACGGCTTAGCCATCTCTAGTGGCACGCGAATGATAGGGAGTATTTTTAGGCAAATCGCACAAAAGCCGTCCAGCGACCAATCAGCTCCGACGCAAACCGCCTTCGGATTTCCTAACCATATAAAGCCCAGTGAAGGATCTGTTGCATAACCTTATAATATGCTTAACGCAAAGCATTTTTTAAGAAAGGAAACGTGGATATTTTATTTTTCCACTGACAGGTAAGACTGCCTTTTATTTGCAAAAAATTGTTTTGATATCTGTTGCGCCAAAAATGATTTTACAACTTTCGAAATGCAAAAATGTAGAAAAAACAAGGAAGTTTAAGTGTTGCAGTTTGGTTATTTCGAATCGCAAACTAAACTTTTGTGATCAAATTTTAAATTCACGAGTCCCATTGTAAAATTGCGTTCGGGTGCTAAAAGATGAATTTAATGGCAATCACTACATATTGTTGTTGACTGTCTGCGCTACAGAAGGTGGGGCTTAAAATCTCATCGCCGTTACTGTCTGTCTACATTTTGTGTACTTTTCTTTCGGTTATGTATGTGTTTTGTATGTCACCGATTTCTCGGTCGTGAGGTACAGGCGTATCAGCTGACATGTGCATTTCCAGACGATGCTTTAAAAATTAGTTTTAATTTCGGAGTATCTGAAGACGCCTTGCGCCACAAGACAGTCATTATTCCACGAAAAATTCATTCAAAGCGCTGCCTCTTCCAGCTAGGACAGGCCATATCAAAGAGGCCTTAACGACGTTGGAAACAATCGATCTCTATTACTGCCGACCTTCTGAGATCCTTTACTCACAAGTACCTTTTGCAAGTGTTTAACGGGACTATAAATCTCCACAAACGTGCTCCGCGCGAAGCATGGATGCTGCCTTCATCTGGAAGCTCTCAAAACTCGGTCGAATAGGCTCAAATCGCATGCGCTTCGACGACGACTTCGCTGATCGACTCAACTACCAATACTCCAGCGTGCTGATATTCCTCTTCATTGGACTAATTGGAATAAGGCAATATGTGGGTAAGCCATTCTCATTCCTTCTTATGCTTGGCATTCAGAACAAACGCCCTTAAACAAGCCCCACATAGTTTATTTGATGAATATCATTTCCTCACGCAGCAAACTGAAGCAGAAATGTTCCTTCCCGTTTCGCTTGAGAAAGTCTGTTGTACAACCAGGTTTTGTAGATAGCCGGCTGTCTGGTTTTCCTTTTGGCCTAAGGAAAATCAAGTTTTTGAAAGTACATTGCTATCCTACGCGTTTGTACAAGCACAGCCTACGTTCGTACGATGGGGCAGAGCAGTATTGATCAACCGCTAATTCCGTCGTACATAGGCGTAGTGGAGTTGCCCGAGTCAGTTAAGTTCGCGTATTTTGAGCTTCTCATAAAATCCGCCAGCATGCTTTTACTAGATTATGTGGCCTACATCATTTCAACGTGAAACAAAGCAATTTGCGGCAATCCCAATTGGCACTCAGAAATGCGGAAGGGGTTAGGAGAGCAAAGGCAATCAGGCGAAAGATGGAGTTTGTAATCTAACAGTCGGGGGTTTCGAATAAACACAAATGCATGGGATTTCACTATGCGATATGCGTCTACAAGGAAGCCTATTTTAGTTGATAAGCGACAATTATAATGCCCCAGTGAGCTAAGCTGTCTGCTTCGTTCAAAAATCCGTAATGAGGAGCGCTACTGGGAAAATTTATCGCAGAGAAGAAGAGAAAATAAGTGCCTCGGACGCTATTGTTTATAAATCTTCTCATACGTTTACTCTTAACTTTTAAATGTCCGAGGAACACGGCAGTGAATTTTACAGTTAGTAGAAGGAAACCTTGATGACATTTGAACAACCTTGTGCTCTAGTGGTTGCATTGTGTTTGAGTTTAAACCAGATGTCAGTTGGCAGATTAAACCTTTGTGACAGTCGGTGGACGAGGAGGATTTAGGAAGAGACTCTCGCAAAAAGCTTGTTAGCTCAGGAGTCAAAGCTTTTATATGCAAAACTAAAATGGCGAGATAGGAAAATGCCAGGATCGGTCTTTTATGGTACTCGATCATGGAATTTGTGCATATATGAGTTTCCTCTGAATAATATAGGTGTCGTTCGAAATGTGTCAGTATGCACTTCAGCGCGAACAAATCGCAAATACCAGCCAAAGTGTAACTGACATTTGAGCCTATACTTTACTCTCGCTTGCAGTAAATGCAGGGGCATCGACTCTTTATTGTAGACAGGCAGACTCCGATAAGCGGCGAATACGGTGGCCGGTTTCTGGTGTTGTAAACGCTAGGACCCATGCGTGAGAAGTTTTCAATGTGTATAAAATAAGAAGACTTGATTAAAAAAGGGCTGGAGTTTTCAAAGGTCTCGCAGACTACTGTTAGATAAAATAACCTATGGGACCACGGACTGTGTGACAGTTAGATGTCGTCTCCCACTTCGTCCTTCGGTCACGCGATTAAGCATTGTGCGTATTCAGCGACCGCCTCAGTACAAAATCCAACCTACCTCTTTTCCAACCGCATCACATATTAATGCATGGAATTGGCGGTAATTAATTTGAAAACCGCGTTTCTCTTGGCTGGCTCATAATGTTCTGCGGCTGAATTTTCATTGGTCTACTTCATCGTGCCTAGATAAAATTTAAATAAAACGAGTTATTTGGTCTCAAGAATACCTTTAATACACCAGCTTTTAGAATCACGAATAGACTACTTAACTTCAAATGAGCGTATCGCTTTGGACCACACATATTTGGTCGTGAATTATATGCCTTATGATTGGATCTGATAGGGAGCGGTCATTCGAATGAGAGTTTGCTATAATACCGTCTGTTTGCACATCAGAACGCGCACGGCTAAATTTAGCGCGAATACATTAGGAACAGGATTGGACCGACTAAATGTAAGAAAAAGATGCATTTGACAGTTGTCCTCGTCTAAATAATAAACTGGAACATGATTTAAAGGCATCCTATAGATAAAATTACTTTTTCTTATCAGCTATATTTTTAAAAACTCCATTATTCACGTCTTCACTTTCAATCGAACATTGCGGGTTAAGGGGGAAGTCATTCGAGTTTTAAGTTCAAGATGTGTCCTAGTGTAATGCCTAGTTGCTGTATTTAACTCGAATTTTTACGGCAGGTTTCTTAAAAATTTTACTCAACTGTTTGCTGGATTAAACAAGCAGTAATGTCTCGAGATGAACCTATCTCAGATCTTCTGTCTGCCTCTCAAGAATCAGAAGCCCAACGCGTACATTCAGGATGAAGGTGGCATATAATGACTAAATCAGTCTAAATTCCAAACGTGCGTTAGTATAGCAGTTTTACCTTATACATGGATGTTTCTAACTTAAAAATAATTTGCCCACGATTTAAACAGTCTCTCGACTCACTGAGCACTTTGACCAATGAACCTGCTTTCTTCTAATTTGTTGAGCTATAATCGTGGATTCGAATCCTTCCGAGGCCGTCAGGTTTTTCCCAAATCGGCCAAAATTAGTCACTTCAGTTTTTATTTCCGGTCCAAAAAATGACATCAGTGTGGATGATCCCTTGGAATGCAATTCATAAGAACGGTTTAGAAATGCCCTAAGATGCTTAAACGCTGCGCCTCCACCTACGAATATCATCGTGAGCTCGAAATAAGTTTAGTTATGTTCTCATAATTTCCGGAGCCTCCGCCTGAACGAAAAGTCCATGGAAGTATTTACTTAATAGGCCTCTGCATTCCAAGTGGCCTTTAATTCCGACGTTAAAATCTGTGTCGGCTGAGGCGTTCTAGTCGTAATAAGAAAGCGCACTATGTGTAGTGCATTACCACTGGGAAGAAAATTGGCCAAACACCTTATTTACTTCGGCGCTTATAATACTGATAAAATAACTGCTGTTCATCTAAGCATAATCTATACTCCCTAGCAACATATTATAAAATCGGAATGCCCAGTAGCTTGCGCGTTCAGTCCGGTTGTTTCATTCCAACCTGTCTCTATTGGCCTTTAATCGGGATATTCACTGTGCCACCTCATAAAGTTGGAGAGGACTCGGTCAAAATCCATGTCCGAATGCTCATTATGTCAGTGATTGGTCGGTAGCGGTAGCGATTCGCGGCGGTTCATTCCTGAACGGGCTGCAAAGCGTTAAGGCATTTTGTCCGCAGTTGCTGTCGTAATATTGACTAGGCCGATTTCCGACCACTCCTTTGAGCGGCACTGTGTCAGGTGATTCAGTCAGGGTGTCAGTCAGTCCAATTGGGTGTTTGTGCGTTAGGCAGCTGACCAGTGAATTGGGAGTCAGGCTACAATGACTCCTTCCTAGCATGACCTCTGAAACTCTCATGCATGTGAGATCTATACCGTTATCCTGCATTTTTGTATGATATACTGGCAGTCAGGTCTGTGCGTGAGGCACACACAGACAAGGTCACCAGCTAAGTCAGCCACAGTGCCCATACCCCGCACCCAACCTCTGACCGGCTCGGACAGTGGTCGAGATCTGGTAGTGTGAATATCGAATGAGGTCGAAATCTCGGCGTACTTTCTTCTCCATATTCAGTCAGATGCGATTGGACCTCTCACGGCGCACTAAAAGCTGTGGATTAGCAGACCGCCAATTAACTGCATAACACAGCCGTAACAATCAACCCAGAATGGGTTTGCGGGTTAAGTGGCCGACTAGTGAACTGAAAATCAGGCTGCAATGGCTCCTTCCTAACGTGGCCTGTGTAGCACTTCCACTCAGCGCGGTTCAAGCTGCCCTTCTCTCCACTCATTGCGTATTATCCTGATCAGTGCACGATGTGGACCAAGATATATGGTGGTCAACGCCTTGTCACACGCATTCATCGTCATCAAAACGCCTATTATGCGATACGCTTCAGGGATCTCATGAGTAAGGCTGCGGTTTTAAACTAGTGTCCGGCGTTCGAAAAGGCCTTGAACGTACTTCAGGACGGTAGATAGCTCCTGCACAACCTGACCGCTGCCGATAGCCCTCTTCCGAATGAGCTCACGGCAAAACTTGCCTTTAGTATCGTTCTGGAAAAAGTGACTGTCTGCAGTTTAAATTATTTAACTAATTAACCTAGTCCACGCTACAGGGGGATTGCCTCGGGTTTGCTTTCTTGTGAAATTTTGGTGGGCGCTCCATTTTTTATTTTGGCACACAGACTGGGAATCACATTTTCCTCATTGCTGACGCTTTTAGTTAACCTGCCAAGCCTATACCTCATCAGTCTACGAGTTTAAAAGTCATGAAAAGTGAAGTTCGATCGATCATTTACTGCATAATAGCGGCCAGACATCGGAAAACAAGCGAATTTGGATGCTGTTCCAAGTTTCGTTGTAGCCGTCAATCGGCCAAATTACAACGCCAGATTATCAGACCCTCTTGGTTCAAACGCTCTGCCGTCTGGATCGCGAGCTCATCTGTCGGCTGCCTAGCAACCCGTCGAATTTGCTGTTTACGGGCAAAAATTGAGACAGAGTTTGAGCATATTCTGCTTGACAGTAGTTCTTTTTCATAACTTGGGAGCAAAAGAATGATCGATCACTCACTAAAATGAATGTGAGTATAAAGCAGAGGTTATTTGTTCATACGACAAAGATGTTTCTGTCACATAAAATCAGTTTTTGAATTGTAGTTCACAAACACGTAGAGCGTCCGTTGGGTAATACATGCGAAATGACGCTTATCGTCAGGGGACCATCTGAAGGAAATGTCCAGAATCCGTCTCACGTCTCGATTCGACCGGACTTCACGTCATGAGACAGTTCTGCCCAGTTAAAGTACATGGTGCCGAAAACTAGGCGTTAACTTCCTAAATCGAATTAAAGACGTTGTGAAAAATTGGCAGTCTCAAAGGCGACAATAGTAAAAAAAACACGACACATATCAGCTTGAAACGACTGCACGACATGTTTGTCGTGTCATTCTTTGTCCGATAACTGTTCTCTCGCCATTATCTGTCAGGCCAATTTTGCTGTGCTGAAGAACAGCATGACGGCGTCCCGTTATTTAGCTAATTGTAGGGTACGACAATGCTCCTTGCTCTGAACCTAAACAAGACTCCTGAGTTTTTCAGCATTTTCTGTCGAAACGCGGTCGCACTGAAGCAATCCGCCACACCCGCATCTTTAGTTGCACTTGCCGTTTGTAAGGCCCTATCGCGGTGCGGTTTTCTCTAAACTTGACAACCAGGCGTGAACCGGGAATATACCTTTGTCAGAAATGTTGGTCGTTTAGAAGAATGGGGGTGCTCCCTTTGCAGACATATCCTGTAATTACTTGCCAGGGAATAAAGCCCTAAAATGTATTCCAAACTGTTTTATAAAGTATAAAACATTTTATATATAGCCTATATCGCAGCGAAATCACAGCACCGTTATTGGTGAATTCCAGACGTTGCAGTAGGTTTGCCGAGTAGACTAGACTCAAATGTAATTACACTGACGTCTTTCGCTTGGACCTCATAACTCAGATTGTTAGATTGTTGCCTGTACTAAAGCCTGCCCTTGCTTTCCTAGGGTTCGAGTCCCACCGAGGCACCGAGTTTTTCACAGCTGAGTCAAAGTGAACTGACACTTATGGTTTGGCAGATTTTGCTTTTATAGGCCTGTCTCTAACCACTGGGAGTGAGGCGTACTTAGCAGTTTCTCAAATCTAATGAAATTGCTCTCCAACTTGCTAAAACTGCCGGGTTTCGTCTAAGAAAAAGCCATTTTGAAATTCCGCTTCCTTATAATGCAAAACTGCCTGTTAAGTACCTTCTTGATATTTCATTTTTATGATCGTGCACCGTAGAGATTGCAGGCTGCTGCAGTCATGGCTGATTATGGGTTTCCTTGACTGTTTTTATTGTCAAAAAATCCAATTTCTTAAACGCTTAATTTTTAATATAATGACCACTGCGCCGGGCATGTGTTTTATCCAGTATCAAATTACCTCCCATCATCTGTGAAATCCACTTCTTATTCCATAAAATTAGGTTTGTTCAATTAATATTATTTTAAACTGCATCAAATAATGTTGTGACCATAGGGAACGATACAGAGCACCACTGCGCCACGATAAATTGACGTCATCACATTCATTATTATTCGGTACTACTAAAACAAATATGTTTTCTTCATTCTTCGGTTAAAACGATGCCACCGTAAACAATGAAACTAATTGGGGTAATGCGCATTATTCGTTTGTCTCAATTGTGAAAAATCGGTGGTCTCGGTTGGATTCGAGACTGCTGTAGTAAGGGTAAGCCTGGAATACAACCAGCACTCATACCATCCACCTTACGAGGCTTTAAATGGCTTGACATTCATCTGGTGGATTTTATCTTGGTTGCTAAGAAAATCCCGTTTGGACTGTGAGCTTACTGTATCGGAATTGATGATTTCAATACGTTGCGGGAGACCGTGCGGGTAACTTGACCTAAATGTAACCAAACTCAGCCTTGGTATTTCGCAGCTGATTCAAATGAGTTATTCAAGTTTCTTCAAAAACACTTATGATTATCCATCAGCTATAGAGTGATACCTGCGGCCGTTAAAGAACCATGTGCCACGTAGGCTTGACTCCATTCCAAAAAAGGGTTTTTCTAAAAATATCGCTAGATACTTTTGTCAATGTGTGTGTGTGTTACATTGGGCAGCAGTACGGAGTTGTCAGCCTTATCTTGGTGAAAGATTGGGACGAGCAGACAGAAGCCTTGCGGCAAAACGGCTACATGTACTTGATTCCTTAATTGATAGCTCGTCGGTTTTGTCAGGTTCGGACTCTAAAGCGAAATTCTGCGCGAGAATCCCTGAAGCGAACTACGCGGTAAATGCGCTGAACCAGCTCGGGGGACTCGATCGGAGTCCAGCAGGCAGACCAACGTTGAGGCAGGCTCAGGTGCAGGCTCCCGCTGTGGCATCCGCACCATTCGTGCCCTTTGGTATTTCATGAAGTTCTGGCCGATGTATTTTGTGGTCCAGTGGCCACAATGGTACGCGCATGTGCGGGATATCTTTGTGCGTCCTCGGCCGCCCCCGATTTTCTTGACTCCGTCTTGACACAGGGTCTATATGAGAGACAGAGGGAGAAAATGTGATAGTTTCTGCGCATTTTCACTATCACTTTACACTAACTAACATGCAAGTCGTTGTTTCTGCTCTCACCCTGTTGTGAAGTGGACATTGTCGGTCACGATGGTCGAACTGCCATATGTGTCTGTGTGGCTTGGAAGTTTGCCAACTGAGGATATAATACAGATGTCGCAGTCCGGCCAGTCTGTGTTTGTATGGAGTGCAGGACTGGAAGATTGGGAGTCAGGCTACGATGGCTCATTCTTGATGTGATTTTTGGCACTCACACGCATGTGAGATCCCTACTGTTACCCGTATTTTTGTGCGAAATCCTGCTGCTTTTGTTTTGGGGGCCAGGTTGTACAGTAGGTGGTCTAACCCAAAATCTCAAACAAAATTCCGAAATGCGTTTTCGTTTCGAATAGATTAATTAAATACGGTTGTAAAACTAATCAGCATGCAGCATAGTTGTGTTGTTTTGTAGTTACCTCAGGATGCCGGTGTTCCAAAGAACGTCTTTCCGGCGCTATACGAAAACCGTACACTTCAAAAAAATAATTAATTAGGCAGCATGCGTTTTCTTCATTGACTTTTGCTGCCCTCAAATATTCGATTATATTTCATGGACTTCATGCATGAAAATATTCATTCTCTTGCTTCTTCGGTAGACCACGACGTTTTCTTGCAATTTTATACTCGAAATAAAGGTATAATTAGGTTTTCAAAAAGTTTCTAAATGTGGATTTTTTAATATTGTGAAATGTCCGTTCATGATACGTCACGTCTATGCATTTACCACTGTGGCTTGTTAAGTTAACAATAGAGCTCAAATCCAGTGCCAAATTTTATGGAACATGTATGGTTTCCCCAAATGCCGAAGAGAAATGTATGACATTCCGAACGCGTAAAATATACGGCTTTTAGTTTGAAAATCCTGAATGCAAGTGTAACCGTAGGTCGGGATTCAAAATTTTTCGGGAAATGTAAAAGTTTTTGAAAACCAAAGTATACCTTTCCTTCGAGTATGGAAATTGGAAGGAAACGTCATTTTCTACCGAATGAGCAAGGGAATGAATATCTTTATGCAATTTTTCAATAAAATCTTAGTTAATTTTTATGGACAGGGAATAGTAATGGGAGAAATGCATTCTACTTAAGTGTTTATTTTTTAGAGAGCATAGTTTTTTGCATGCAGCCGGAAAGACGTTCGTTCGGAAGCCGGCATCCCGAGGTAACTGAATTATCACACATTTATGCTGCAAAATGATTAGTTTACAACCCTACTTAATTAATCTTCTCGAAACAAAAAGGCATTCGGAATTTCGGCTGCGGTTTCATGAGTTAGTCCACCAATTGTATATGTGATACGTTCAGACGACTTCACTGTCTGTGTCAGCCGCTCTGCTATTTCCCGGAACAGTGGCTGTGATCTGGGAGTGCGACGGGCGAGTAAGCTCGACGGCTGGGCGCATGTTTCCCGCTACAAACAATCTGACGCGTTTAAAGCTAACAAGCTGCACTAACAGTCGTGGCTTGGAAGGTCGTCAACTGTTGAGATAACTTGAACCTCGGAGTCAGCTCAATGCGCAGACTGGCCGACAGGGGAGCTGGGAGTCAGGCTGCTAATGGCTCCTCCATGATGTGGCCTCTATTGCGCTCGCTCTCAGTCTGGTGCGGAGGCACGCCTAGGAGCTACTCTAGCCCCGCCAATCACTTGCGCCTTCTCCCACCTCCGGTCTTCTTATCTTGATCTGGACACCTGATCCAGATGGGAGAGCGGGAGACAGAGTGCGACAGATGCAGCAAAAAACAGCTACCCCTATAAACTCTATCACGCGACAGTCACCTGCCTTCGCCACCATTCTGGGATGCACACAATGAACCTCGTTGAATACGACGGTCAAAGTGTCGGGTGTGCTTATGCGGTGTGTGGCACGGCTATATACAGGTTCAAGCCGCGCACATTAGGACCTGTGCCAGGAAAACATGTGGTTGCATGCAATTCAAGTTGTTGGAGATATAAAGTCCTTCCAAATTTGACTTATAGTACTCTAGACTACTTAGTTATCATTTTATTGGTTTTGCAACTCGGTTTATTTAAGTGAATTTGACAGGGATACCATAAATCGACCATTCCACAAGCCCAGATTATTCTTTTTGTGTTCCGTAAGCCTGTTAGGGATTTTCAGTGAGCCGACACTTGCAGATTTATTTGCATCCCGCAATCGCTGACTGAGATTGCCCTATAGAAGCCCTTTATCTGAATGAGTAGCATACTTTTATGGAGGAGGGGGGGGGTTGTCAATGAATTCTCCGGATTTAGCCTATCGCAGTGCAAGCACTCAGTGGCCTGCTAAATAAGTGCTTCAGTGCCGCAAGTTTCAACTGTGATATCAGCACCTATAAAAGGCTATTTGTGTGTTAAAATGGGCAACGTTTTAGATATAATTTCGAAGCAAATTCTTTATTGGGCCATACCAGATGTCGCGCATCATTTTGATTTCTGCTGGGGCAAAATATGGTGCGTTGAAATTTTTGAGACAACGCGATTTATAACATTAAGATTTGCAGTCAAAATTATATTGTTCAGACGACAAGACTGGGCGGTACAGGGAGCTCAACAAAAACATTATAAAGTGCACTCGCTCTCATCGGTATGCTCAAAAGTGATGCAGGGCTTCAGAATAGTTTTAAAATACTTGATAGTTATAGAGCAGTTCTAGCGACTGTCTAGTATTTCTCTCACGACGTGACTGTAACCCGGATATTTTGAACTGCTATAATATAGTGCTGTAGTAACGTAACATTATTTAATATATGTTAAACTGTATACAGAGCTCATCGTAATAATATAATCATAATACAACAGAATGGTTAATAAAGTGATAAAAAACAACATGACAACCTCCTTATTTCTTCACGTTAACTTCAGGAATATTATGACACAACTACAGACACCCCCAGATTTCTGACCCCGCGAGCTTGTTTTTTGAGCCGATTTATCTTGTCATGGGTAAACGCCGGATAGCTCTCAGGAGATTAAAGCCCAAAAACCAACTATAAGCACCATACTGTGTTGGATATCAGAGCCGATGCATTTTCGGCATTTTCAACTCATCAAGGAACTTGCACGCGTAGTGAGTTTAGCCAGTTGAATATGTCATTATCTGAACGTTACGCGCTTCTGGATGGAAAAAAATACTTACCGCATTCACAAAGGTGTATTAGCTCGGAGCCATGATTTCCGTTTCTTCAAAAAATGTTCCTTTCCCCCGTATGGGAGACATAGCGTTTGCTATTTAACTGCTCACCATAATTTTTCCTGAATACAAGGAACGACCTTGGACATCGGTCAGCGAAAATGCGCTCGTACCCCCCGGGCCTAATTTTAGCCTAAAAAATTAAATTAATTTCCACTGATAGCTACAGGCAACCTGCGCAATATAAGGCTCCGCCAAACCCGGCGGTATTCAACTCACTTATTATGTCCTTCAGAGAGCAGCATCCGCTCGGCTGATCGAAGTTTATACACATCTAGGACAGTCAAAGGGCGCTGGAGACTAGGATCCTTCGTGCGGCCTAGTTTTGGACGACGCTTAGGCACCTTCATCTGGCAACAAAATATTCAACTGCTCACTTATGGCGCATAAACTTTATTAAAGCTGTTTTCGTGTCATGAACTTTCTAGACCACAAAAGTCACTCCTGTAAATTCGAAAAAAGGCCATTTTTAACCCTTCGTGATAAGATTAAACAGGTCAGTATAGAGGCTTCGATATTTGATTGGTTTTGGCACTTTCTCATCCTAAACTAACGTTTATCATCAAAAGTATGAATAAGTAAAAAAAACTGAGCGTAAATTTATTGGTAATTTTCTTCTGCGAGGTAGCATTGTGGGAGACTGAAAAATCTCCGAAGGCGCAAATCTGGTTTTAGCTTGTTTGTTTTATATATTAGAATTTTACACCACTATAGTAATAGGTCTTTTGTGGAAGAAACTTTGCTACTGCTTATTTCTCTGCGTCCTGCTTCACACACGCAAAAATTAAAGGGAAAATTTTCCTTTTAAAAACTTTTAAATGCTTCTCACTTCATTCAGAGCCTCGAAACAGTTCATGTCACCATTAGAACGCCTCCGACATCTCGACAACTAATACCTACTGGTGACTACTATTTATGGCTGGTCGCCTGCGCAAACACCAGCATGACTTGTGCAATGATTTACCGTACTAACAACACAGGTATTAGCTAAAAGCCTAGACGTGCTCGGCATAAGATCGGCGAAACACGCGTATCTGGGCATTTAGCTAATACCTATGTTGTTAGTACGGTAAATCATTGCACAATTCTATACTACTGGCTGCCTGTTGGCAGTTTGTGGATACTAAGCGGTTATTCCGCAGTAGCTGATGGATTTCAGCTCAAATATTCATATCAAATTTCGGACTGTGCCAGAAAAGGTCTGTTTCGAAAAAGTTGCTCCAAGTTCGCGCATTAATCTCCGCGGAAATTAAACAAGGCAACCAGCATGACTGTTGATATGCAGATCGGAACCAAAAATGATCACACTTCATTTGTCCTCCAGTCATTGAAGATCAGATATTGAAGGTGTCAGATAAATTAAATAAGTACATCCCTCAGGATACTATTTCAGCTCGTACTTCCTTCGAAACGAAATAAATGATTTTCTCAGTCAATTTAAAAATCAGCACAATCCCGAAGGAAGGTGAAAAATGGCTGATTGTTTTGACAATCGGAAAGCAGGTGGCAGTTGTTTCCTGTTGTGGAGCTTATGCAATATATTAATCCACATAAACTGTTGACGTGTACAGGAGTCCGCCTTCCCTGTGATTTGTTTAAAATACACATCGAAAGCGTATCGCTTCCACCCGTTGTTGAGGCTAATGGTTATGTTGTCCACCCGAAAATTACAGAGTACCTTCGAGGGATCAAGTTATATGACGGCTAATGCAATTTTCCCCCATAATGAAATGAGACACCTTGTGAGAGTATCGGCCTGGGAGAAGAAAGTCGTTAAAAATTGCCTCCTACAGCAAATCTGACCTCTGCGAAACCGCAGAGTGTCTGAGTGACGAAAGTTATCCTAAATGTTGGCCAGTTTGTGGAACTGCTGGACAAGCGTTTAACCAAAGACACCATGCTCATTGGCCATGATCGTGAACCACAGAATACACACGGATTACATTTACATCATTTACCCTGCCGAGGTTGTATTGGAACAGCTGTAAACACCTGGCTTGACCACTATAAAGCCGCACTTACGGATTTATTTCCAAGGTCACGCCTTTGGGACGATTAAAACGTTGCTGGACGTCCTGCCTTCCCGTTAGACCACCCAATACAGACTATTATGCCTGCTGTTTTCGGATTTCAACCTACTGCCTGAAGATTCCGGAAATCGCAAGATCTGTCAGAGTATGTCTGGAACAGCGCTGCAGAGACAGAAGCAGCTTCCTGGTGATGAAGCCCCAGAATCAGTTGTCGTATAAATCAGCTGTCTAGCGAGGCGCCAGTAGTTGCACGCCGACTCAAGAACGACTGTGCTAGCCGATA
>CACRXP010000272.1:140285-152853 GCA_902702965.1 Spirometra erinaceieuropaei | reverse complement strand
TACGTGTAGGGTAGACGGTCTGATTAATGGGTAACTTTCTGGCTTTGAGGGTTTGCTATTTGCAAATCGCTCTGTGGACAAATACCGGTTTACCATTCGGGAGGACAGTCTGAAGTCAATTTTGATTCAAGAGGCTGTTCCAGCAAAGCCCTCTTTAGGCAGTTGATGAAAATTGTGGAGATTTTGTTTGCGAGAGCAAAGGACAGTAGACGATATAATTTTTCTGCATTGAGTGCAGACGTTTGACTTGCACGGAATACCAGTCCGTTAAAAATTCATGCGCTGCACCTACCTTTTTTATATGACAATTCATAATGCCCATAAATCGGAATGGACTAGCCGACAGGACAGAACGCGTTGCATTTATTGACCGGTTGACATATGTCATGAAATATTAACTAAAATTCTGAAACACGAATTCGGAGAAGGCAGTCAGCGAGGTTGTAATATGGGTAATAATGATGGCAAGACTCGAGATTTTACGAATGCGGACTTTTAGTGCACGGGACATGCTCGCTAATGACGGTTACGTAAGCGCAGTGCGCTTTTCTCATTACATTTCGGTTTGTCTACTAATGTTTAAATATTTTGCACAATGAACACACATAACAGTCCCTTCTACATCGAGTTTTGTAATGCATTGTAACTTCCTAACTTCGTCATCGGAAAAGGGAACAACGTTCGGCTCAAAAGCCTCTACAATTAGATTTTTAGGACCGTAATGTTTTTGTTAATGCAGAATCACATCTATCTGTGCTTTTTCTGTAATATGCAATGTAGTCCCCATTGCTTCATGACTTTATGAGCTTTATAAGGCTTCGCCTAATGACGTGACCATTTGCAGAATTTTGCTTAAATTGAAGGTGGATTGCTTGTACAGTAGGTGGGCTAGTTCATGAAATGTCAACTGAAATTCCGAATTGCGTTTTCGGTTCGAATAGATTAATTAAGTAGGGTTGTGAAACTTGTCAGCCTGCAAAATAATTATATAATATTTCAGTTGCCACAGAATGCCGGCTTTTGAATAAACTTCCTTCTGGCTGCATACAAAAACGACACTCTTTAAAAAACGACTGCTTATGTAAGATGCATTTTGCTCATTGCTTTTCGATGCCCCTAAAAATCCAATTATATTTTTTATGATAAACATGCATAAAAATACTCATTATTTTGCACACTCAGTAGAAGTTTACGTCTTCTTTCAATTGTATACTTGATTGAGGCGTATAATTCGGTTTTCAAAGATTTCTAATTGTGAGATTTTTTAATACCGTGAGATGGCCCTTCATAAAACGTCATGTCTCTGCATTTTCAAATGTGGCTTGTAGAGTAAACAATGTGGCTGAAATCCACTGCTAAATTTTATGAACCTTTTATGGTCTCCATTTGCGGTTTTCTGCACGCGCAAAATATACGGCTTGTAGTTTGGAAACCCTGAATTCAAGTGTAACGGCAGAGCGGGTTCAAAATTATTCGGAAAGTAGAAAAGTTTTGAAGACTGGTTTATGCTCATCTTTCGAGTGTACGATTGGAATAAGACTTAATTATCTACCGAATGAGCGAAAAAAAAATTTATGCATGTTTTCCATGAAATATAATTGGATTCTTAGGGACATTGAAGATCAATGAGAAGAATTCATGCTACATAAGTAGTCATTTTTTGCGGAGTATTTTTCTTGCACGCAGTCGGAAAGATATACATGCAAATGTCAACACCCTGAGGCAACCGAAATATTATAGAATTATGCTGCATGATGATTAGTTTTACAACCCTATTTAAGCAATATTTTCGAAACGAAAACTCATTTCGGAATGTAGATGGCTATTTCATGAGTTAGCCTACCTACTGTAGTGTGTAGATCACAGAAAGAAGGACAACAAGGGATCGAGGTTACGGTTATAGGGAGACTGAAAACATTTGGAATTGCATAGGACGATGTGCGGAGGTTAGTAATTACAAGACTAGCGTAAATATTACCTAAACATGTTCAGAGTAATGCACGATTCGTAGTTATTAGCACGGTCAATTTGACGCTTGCAGACCACGAATTACTGGCGTATTTGGATTATACCGCATGCTAATCAGACTTCCAACTCACTTTGAGTACTCCACTCCACTAACTAACTCCAAACTTTAGAGTTTAAACAATTGCTTCCTGAGATATGTCATTTTCAGCGTATGGCTGTGTACAAGTGAACTCAAAGTGTTTTTCTATCTGTAATGTAGCACTCAATGTAGCAGCTTTTTAACGGTGAAATAGGTAAACTGCGGCCAAAGTAAACGTACAGTTAGGCTGAATTTACTGGTCACAGTTTTATGCTTTGCAACTGTACATCCCTGCTAGACGGGCGATGACAGCATGCGTGAACGTGTTTGTGAGATAACCACTGCCATGTGTAGACTTTCGTAGCTCGACAATTGGAAGGCTGCCCAGCGGTTGTTTCCCTCCGGAGTTGAAAATACATTTACGACCGCATAGCCCGCAGTATTCACCTGTTTTGCTTTTTTCTCCCACAGGCGGAGAAAATTATACTTTTAGGCTATATTCGTCGCCTACCCACTGCTGTTCACTTTAGACCCTAGACTCATTCAAGGAAGTCCAGTAAATATTTAATGCTGAGGGAAAATGTACCGCTATTTTTTCCGTTCACCTTATGAGGAAGCCTGAATTGTCGTTTTCTGTATCATCAGTAGCAAGCTCTACTGCCTTTACCAACAGCCAAAAGGAATCCTGTCTGACCTCAAAAACTGTGACATTACACTAAACTACGCTGGAGAACGAATCGTACAAATAGACTGACTTTCCCGACCGTTTTCTACTAACAAGAGTGCAGTATGCGTCGGAAAGCATGCCGTGTTAACCTTAGTAGTTCGATAGGCGTCTAGTGGAATTAGTAATTATCCCTACTTTGAGGTGGAAAAGAATAATTTACCTGTCTGAAGATATTTACCGACGGCTATTTACATCAATTTCATAAATGTGTGTCCGGGGTTTAGGAGGTTATTCATCGAGCGCTTGTCACAACATTTGCATATTTCGAGAAGACGAATTGGCGAGCACACGTTTCTTTAGATATAGTCTTCTGAGGCCGATATAATTATATGGGAACGGGGTACAGTCAAACATGTCATTGATCGAAAAATCAACAAAAATATTTTTAAAACACGGGCGGAACTGGAGTTTGACCTGATATGCATAATGCTCTTTCGATTTGTATCGTCGCTGCAAGTCTGAAAGGCATACACGCAAAACAACGGGCGCAGATGATAGAAAAGAGCCATGATCTCTGGAAGAAGGGTATCGTTAACCTGAGGTTTTGGAATCACGTCTGGATGAACACAGGCGTGCAGTGCTTGTAGAACATGTGACATGCAGTTCCTATACGACAACCTTGCTAAAGCATACTGTTACCGCACGTATCACGTATGGTTGTAATTGATGCAATGACTATGCGATCGTCGACATCCGTGTCTTATAGACTAATAAATGAAGACGTTTTAGACGGAGGTGTCGTATCCATTCTAAATAGCACAGTTACTTTGAACTTTAGTATTCTTCCTAACTGGCTAACTGCCGTTGGGAAATTTAGAAGGTCTAAATACTTCCAACTAGGTTTTCACACTCTTCATTAATCAAGGCAATACCTTGCAGAAAATTATCTGGGACCAATTGTCTCCGGTCGACACTTCAGCACACTTACAGAATAATACCCACAGGCCGGTAGGAGTATACAAACTCTGACAAAATTGCCATATTGCAAGCGAAGACCCTAGCTCAGACAGGTATTTCAACGAGTACGTTCTTCTGCTTTGCGATATGTGCTATAAATTTAAGCCAGATTATTATTAACAAAACCTCGCCTCATTTGTTGAATACATATACGCTAATAGGAAGCTGTTGGGGAGCATTCCGTAATAAATGCGAAGGGCACTTTTGAACAACCAGCTGGTCTTGGGATTTAGAGTAGCAGTAGCTAGGCAACACTTTAATGTATGATTATGCTGAAGTAGGCAAGAACAGCAGGATTTATTGGCACCAAAAAATTTCGCGACTGCTCTTCAGCTGCTTCCTGTCGCTTCACAAGAGGGGTAACGAGTGAGAACAATACAACAGATTTGAATTCATGCAGAAAATCGATGCAAAAACAGCAAGGTTAGGGTTTTGGGCAAAGTTGGCTAATCGATAAAGTTAATAACACAAACGCCGTAGGGGAAGAAAGTGAAAAAGAAGGAAACGTTAAAGAGCAAAAAATGAGAGGAGAGAGGGGGAATCATGGAGCCAGAGGCTACCATGGTAATGTTAGGTTAACCACGTGCTCCAATTGTTTACAAAGATCTGGTTTCACTCGTCGTATATAGGCTGCTCACTCGTCGTATATAGGCTGCCTCCAGGTAACGCAATGTCCGAGTTGTTCGTGCCCGAACAAGTACTCGGAAGGAAGTTTTGGGGTCGACGGTGTGACCAGTATCAAGTAGGTGTTTCGTAATGGATGAACGTGGGATCTTATTTTCTTGTCTAAGGAGCCCCTTGGGCAGGTGCTCAATGGATCTGGCTGCCAACTGCCTTTGCGTTCGCCCAATGTACTTGCATCCGCAAGTGCATGTGAATTCATAAACACAATTTGACGTGGCGTGCATTGGCAGGGCATCCTTTGCCCGTGGAATCGGAAGTTGCTTAGTAGGACTGCAGAATACTAGTTCGGTTGCATTGTATGTCCTTTCGATGGCAGAACGTAGCCGTCGTTTGATAGTATTTAAAATATTGTCGCCCTTAAAGGGCAAAGATATAAAGACAGGCTTTTTCGGAGCTGAATGCTCTGTCAGTTTTGGCCGTGTAGAGTTGCTGTATTTTTGGATGAACCGTGCGGGATATCCACGCTTAAGTAGAGCTTCTTTGAGACGTGCAAATTCTGCATCCAGTGTGTCATTGGAGCAAATGTTTCTAGCCCTTTGGAAAAGAGCGTATACCAAGTTACGTTTCCATTGGATTGGTAAAAAACTCAAAAAATGCAAGTAATGTCCCCTCCAAGTATTCTTATGGAAGACAGAACGTCTTATAGAACCATCTTCCTTTCTAAACATAAGAACATCCAGAAAGGATAGCTGGTTGTCTTGTTCCTTCTCCAATGTAAATTTGATCTTTGGATGCAGCTTATTCATAATAGAAAGTAGTTCTTCAGCCTCCTTAATGTCTTTAACAATAGCGAAAACATCATCCACGTATCTTTTGTAGAATGGCAGCTTATTTAATTTGGTAGACACTTTTTCTTCTAGATGACCCATAAAGATGTCGGCAATGGTAGGGCCAAGGGGACTCCCCATGGCCACTCCGTCAATTTGTCTATATAATTGGCTATTAAAGAGAAATTGAACGTTCTTTGTACACAATTTTAATGCGTCTCGTAGTGTTTCCGGTGGCAGACGAGTTTCTGATGCATGGGTGCATATTATGTCTATTGTCTCATCTAGAGGTACGTTAGTGAAAAGAGATTCTACATCCAGGGGTATCATGTATTTGCCAGAAATGTCTTGATTTTTGATTTCTTCAATGAAGGCAGGTATGATTATGCCTCCCATATAGTCATAAATTAACTGTTATTTTTTTATTTGAGTATTCACATCGTCTACTTGGAAGCTTCCTTTGACCGCTTAACTCACAAAATTCCCAAAACAAATTGCCTACATGAAAGTGAAAAATCTATACTTTTTTCGGGTCAGTATGCGTGAATAACATAGCGCAAACGAATGCTTATGTTCTACCCCTGGTGTTCAAAGTAAAATATGTTGGAAAATTCAATAAAATTTTTAGATAAGACCTGGTCATTTTAAAGTCCTTCTGACTAGTAGGTGAGAGCCATTTATAAGTATTCGCGGGCTTTAAACCCGCTATCACCTATAAATATGGCACCGTGCTCTCTTAGTCCCTTTTGAAAAAGATAAAATATTGAGGATCGGGCGGAAGTTGAGAAAAGGCTGGCAAGATATATATTGCCGTCAAAATATGCTCGTTTCGTTTTGTTAACTTGTCCATTTTCGTGACAAAATCTTCTATGTGCGAGCTATTTAAGAAAAGATTTCCTCATTTTACTTTGTATTAATGCTATTTTTGTACATACACACGTACAGGTAGAAATTTTTTAGTGTTTAGCTGCTGGAGAGATTACAGATTTATCCCTAAAGCACAAGAGGACGAGTGGTTCCTATAAAACGATCAGTGAGCACTCCCTATAGCAAAATTCAGGACCACATGGCAGTGACCTAATGATTAGGGTGTTTGACTTCGGAATAGCAGGTCGGGGGTCCGAGGCGTCGGAGATAAAAAAAATCCGCGAAGATTGGCTATAGCTGTCGGACGACGGTAAACAGGTCAAGAATAATCATGCCAGCCGCACTTTCCCTTGCCGATACTTCCTTCTGTATGACTACTGCTTCCTACACTAATGCTTAGGTGGACTCCCCATTGTGTCCCACGGTGCAGGCGAAGAGCATATATCGTGATTGAATAACAAAATGCCGTTCTAACGACAACATGTACATATAAATACATACACAAGTAGGCATTTGACCCTCACTGTTGCGGTTAGGATCTCATTCGATCTCATTCTGTCCGCCCGCCAGCTTGATACTGACTACAACATAGACATGTACGTATTATTGTACACGTAGATTATATATACGTATATTATTACTTATGTATGTGCATATGGATACAAGCAGCTCACTAAGAGTACAACAGGCCAATCGCCATTGTCCTTGTCAATACTGTTTCCAATATGAATGTTTAAGTGGACTCCACATTGTGCCCCACCGTGCAGGCGGAGAGCAATGCCATTAAGTCGCCAAACTGTACATATAAACACATTCAGGAATGGGCGCACACCGATCTATTGGCTTCACAAAGCAAACACGCTCCGTATGTGTGGCAAAGGTCACGAACAGGCAACCAATTACCAGGCCGAAGTCGGCCAAGCTATGACAGCAGAGGGGAGACGACAGAGTGTAGGGGGTAGACTGATACAGAACTGTTTCGGGCTTATTCTGCCTTCATTCAGCCAATCATAACCCTGATCACCACCAGCTGGTACCGAAAACACAAACATGCGCTCAGACGCACCTGGCGCAGCTGGTGCCCACTGAGGTCTACCAGATGGGTCATAAGCACTTCATCGAAACGAAGTTCATCAGTGCCTCGCCACCTGCCATTTTGTGCAGCTGCAGATCGGGCATTTATTCACTCAGGAATGGGCGCACACCGATCCATTGGCTTCCCGAAGCAAACAAGCTTCGTATGGGCGATAGGGGTCACGAACAGGCAACCACCTACCAGGCCGAAGTCGGCCAAGCTATGATAGCAGAGGGAAGACGACAGAATCTGGGGGGGGGGTAGATTGATACAGCACTGTTTCGGGCTTGTTTGCCTTCATTCAGCCAATCATAACCCTGACCATCAGCTGGTACCGGAAATGCAAACATGCGCACAGACACACCTGATGCAGCCGGTCCGGCACTGGGGTCTATCAGATGGGTCATAAGCACTTCATCGAACCTATTTTCATCAGTGCCTCACCACATGCCATTCTGTGCAGCTGCAGATCGGGCATTTACTCACTCAGTGCTGTACCACTCTATCCCCAGACTCTCTCGTCTCCCCTCTGCTATCATAACTTGACCGACTTCGGCCTGGTAGGTGGTTGTCTGTGCGTGACCCCTTTCGCCCATACGAAACTTGCTTGCTTCGGGAAGCAAATGGATCGGTGTACGCCCATTCCTGATTGAATAAATGCCCGATCTGCAGCGATAGAAAATGGCAGGTGGCGAGACACTGATGAATTTGGGTTCGATGAAGTGCTTATGATCCATTTGATAAACCCCAGTGCTGGCCCAGCTGCGCCGAGTGTGTCTGTATGTATGCTTGTGTTTCCGGTCGTAGCTGGTGGTCAGGGTTATGATTGGCTGAGTAAAGGCAAACATGACCGAAACAGTGCTGTATCAGTCTACCCCCTGGACTCTGTCGTCTCCCCTCTGATATATATATATATAATGTTAGGGGGCGCTCACCGACGGCTAATAAGCCAGAAATGGCCATTCCAGTCTCCCTTGTCTTTGTCGGTAATACCATTCTGCCTATATATCATGCGCCGCTGTGCGGCTGCTGGTTGGGCTCGAGAGAGAGCCCTTAAGGTACAACGGAACGAGTGAGTTCCGTATGAACGATCGGTGAGCGCCTCCTAACATTGTATATTCCCGATCGAAAATCGACAAGGCAACGGGCTCGTGGCCCGGTGAGTAGAGGCGTTGACTTCTAAACCAACAGGTCGCGAGTTCGAGGCTCGGGTGTTCCACACTTCGGGCTTGGGTATGGCTGGCTGAAGACGGCTAATAAGCCAGAAATGGCCATTCCAGTCTCCCTTGTCTTTGTCGGTAATACCATTCTGCCTATATATATATATATATATATATAGGCAGAATGGTATTACCGACAAAGACAAGGGAAACTGGAATGGCCATTCCAGCCTCCCTTGTCTTTGTCGGTAATGCCATTCTGCCTATATATTTACGTAAATTATTACGTATGCATATGTATATTGATATAAGACGCTCACTAAGACTGCACTAGGCCAGCTGCTGATAGCTGTTCCGCGTTCCCTATCGATCATCAGTACGTCATTAGTCATGTGAAGTGGGGTATAAAAACATGTCAAGTAGGCGTTTGACTCTCACTCTTGTGGTTCGGATCTCACTCTATCCCATTCTGTCCGCCTGCCAGCTTGCTGCCGGCGACGGCCACGCTATGCCATATAGACGGTTGGCACGATCACTTATTAACTTGAAGCGCATATACGAAAAAGGCAGATGTCATGGTTGCCCGTTTTGTCTACAAAAAAACGAACATATTCTTGCCGTATATAAGGCTGAGTGCAGCATTCATACGCAGCTTTGTGTTCTTATTAGCGCTTGAGGAGTTGCCGAGTGTATGTGTTTTAACGCTTCCACGAAATGTCTAGCCAAAGGCAATACTTTAAGACAAATGTGTGCTGGTTTTACGTTAATTTTGAGTTGCTTTGAATTTCACATGCTGTGATCCGATAATGATCAATGTGTGGCGTTCTGTTAGCACGCATTTATCACATAAATCACCGTTTAAAGGCTTTCTCTGCGCGCTTTCTAAGTACTTCTATGTATTTTTCCATGTACTGTTCAATGTTCTCGGCAAGGCTTATCTTTACGAATCACGTCGCGTTCACTTTTGGTCCTCTTTTTGACGAAAACTACAAAGTTCTGGGAATAGCTTACTTACCACATCAGCTTTAATTAATGCTGGATTGCTTTGAACAGAAATTATTGATGGTCGCTTTGTGACTACCTGGGAGCGCTCTAACATGCGTTTTGCGCTACAACTGACCTGATAGACGATACTTATGTGATTGGCAGACGTTACAGTTCGGTGTCATTCAAAAAATCTGATTTAACTATACAGAGTTTAACATTCCACGTAGGTGGCAGAAAGAACACGAATTACCTTCGGCAAAAGGAGTTATTCGGCTTTTTGTGTATTTGTTTATAGAACAAAGGTTTGTATCTTATAATGCACAAGGACAGCTTCATCCGTCTAATGCATCTGTGAAAAAGACGCTTTGAGCAGTTGCAACGCATTAGCATATGGTTCTATCATTTAACGACAAAACTGTGCCGTAACGTTTATTACGTAAATTTTGCGAGTTGCTAACGCTATGGTAAAATAAACAAATAAATGTTTCATTCATACTGACCCCACTGTGAAAAATTCGGCGCCTCGGTGGGATTCGAACCCTCGCCTTAAGGGGAAGGCTTTAGTACAGCCAACGCTATAAACACTTGAGCTACGATGTCCCGCCGGACGAAGCGAGTTTAATCACGTTTGGGTCATATAGTTTTCAGAAGATGACATATGTTAGGGGATGACCTTTTCATGCTGAGTGCCCCATAATTGTCAAGGTACTGTCGGATCTGTCTTCGAATCTCAGGTAGTATTCCGCATCTAATGCCTTTGGCTTAACAAGAATACGTTGTCATAATTAGTGAACGGAATAAATACTTGTGTTTAGTATCGTTCTGGCAAACTGGATGAGCAGGATGCCAAGGTTTCAGGTGGAATAGTGCGTTCGGGCGGACGAGGGAGTATGAAGTTTCGTCTGTGCCGTCCGGGCGACCTGGAATGCATTTCTATCTATTGACAGTGAGTAAGATAGCCAGACTTATAATTTGGACGTTTATGCCGTCCTCCTAGGTAAGCCCATCCAATGCTGGATTCCACAGGAGTTCACTCGCGGCTGGGAGGAGTACGCCGAGAACTACTGCTGGGTGGCTAACACCTACTTCGCGATGGTGGATAAAAAACTTCCACCCGATGTGGAACGCCCGAACCTTCAACTTGTCTATTACCAGTGGGCACCCATCGAGTTAGCCATTCAGGCCCTCCTCTTCTGTCTGCCCTGTCTGGTCTGGCGACTGGGAGTACTGCACTCGGGCTTCAATCTACACCGGGTCCTCCAACTGGCGGCGGATGCCAGTGAACTGGTTCCTGAGGCCGCACCGAAGGCTGTTCATGTTGTGGCACGTTATCTCGAGACCTGCATCCAACGCCAGCGCATGTCGAGGTGAGTATGCATAAGTGTAAAACGTAGCCCCTATTTCCACCGCTAAACGTCTTAGGAAAGCTGCACAACCCCTTTGGTATCAATATATATATATACATATATAGGCAGAAGGATATTACCGACAAAGACAAGGAAGACTGGAATGGCCATTTCTGGCTTATTAGCCGTCGTCAGCCAGCCATACCCAAGCCCGAAGTGTGGAACACCCGAGCCTCGAACTCGCGACCTGTTGGTTTAGAAGTCAACGCCTCTACTCACCGGGCCACGAGCCCGTTGCCCTGTCGATCTTCGATCGGGAATATACAGTGATAGGGGGCGAGTTCGAGGCTCGGGTGTTCCACACTTCGGGTTTGGGTATGGCTGGCTGACGACGGCTAATAAGCCAGAAATGGCCATTCGAGTCTCCCTTGTCTTTGTCGGTAATATCATTCTGCCTATATATCATGCGCCGCTGCGCGGCTGCTGGTTGGGCTCGAGAGAGAGTCCATAAGGCACAACGGAACGAGTGAGTTCCGTATGAACGATCGGTGAGCGCCCCCTATCACTATATACATATATGCATAAACATTTACATATACATGTGTGGTGGTTGGGGCCCTCACCGATCGTTCTTACGAAACTCACTCGTTCTGTTGTGCCTTATGGACTCTCTCTCCCGAGCCCAACCAGCAGCAGCACAGCCTCGGGTGTTCCACACTTCGGGCTTGGGTATGGCTGGCTGACGACGGTTAATAAGCCAGAAATGGCCACTCTAGTCTCCCTTGTCTTTGTCGGTTACATCATTCTTCCTATATCATGGGGCGCTGTGCGACTGCTGGTTGGACTCGAGGGAGAGTCTATAAGGCACAACGGAACGAGTGAGTCCCGTAAGAACTATCGCTGAGCGTCCCTACGATTGTATTTTCCCGATCGAAAAACGACAGGGCAACGGGTTCGTGGCTCAGGGGTTAGAGGCGAGGACTTCTAACAAACAGGTCGCGAGTTCGGACCACGGGTGTGCCACACTTCGGGGTTTGGTATGACTGGCTGCCGACGGATAATAAGCCAGAAGTAGCCAGTCTAGTCTCCCTTGTCTTTGTCAGTAACATCATTCTGCATATATATGTATGTATATAACACAAGTGAATCTGGCCTGATGGATGTTCGATTGTTTTGGCTCTCTACTATTTATATGGAATTTGGTTATTGAGTGAAGACCGTGATCAGCACAGGCTTTTCCATGTTTGAGTGTGCAAGAATAAAAGAGAAAAGTACTAGTACATGAGTACGATGCTCGACCAGGACGAATAAAATGTGCGCTTGATATTTCATTAGAGTACAAAAGATCTGGCACAGCTATATCGTTCATACCAGTGTATGACTGTCAGAAAAAGCATTTAACAATCAGCCAAAACCAAAAGTATTCAGACTGAACGGCTTTTAAATGCATTTCATTTTGACCTCCTGCAAAAACCACGCTTGTTGAAAAGTGACCATATAAATAACATGCATTTTCCACGTTAATTTTCGATGGTCTTGTAAATATTGGTATACAAAAACACGCAAAAGTATGCATTCTTATACTCGTTTAGTAGAAAACAATGCTTGCTTCACAGTTTATAACCAAAGATGGGTTACCTTGGAGTTTTAAGAAAGTTTTACAATTCCCGACTAATTTTGAGCGCTTGCCGATTTCAATTTACAGGGTGCCTACTTTCGGCATAAGGAAATTCATATATGCCTCTATGTTTTCAAGAAGGTAGCATATGCAGTTCATAAAATTTTGCAATGGATGTGGCCTATGCTGTACATTTCATGAGGAGCATTGGGAAATGAACAGGTACGATGCCGTATGAAGGAACATCGTACGGTCTCAAAAGTTCTCATAATTAGAAACTTTTTTAAAGCCGAAAGATGGAGTCAAAAGCCGACATCCTGGCGAGTCCGAAAC